>CM076570.1:442793099-443139655 GCA_034641835.2 Pinus albicaulis
TTTAATATTTTTTTAATCAAGGTCAAACCAAGTCAAACTGACTTTTTACCTGAAATTGAGAAATTTCAAACTTGAATATATTTCTCATACGGTATCATTTTTTAGTGCCGTTTGTGGTGTTGGGATCGTATCACCGAGACCTATCCGGTCTCTCAGGTTCCAAATCAATTTGAGCACTTTCATTTTTGAGCTTTTTCCCAAGCTCAGATTTGAGCTCCTGATCAACATGTTTACCTAAGTCCGAAGGAAAGAGTGTCATCATGGTGGTAGTTGATAGACTTACCAAGTATGCACACTTTTGTGCATTATATCATCCATTTAAATAAATTACAGTTACTACTGCATTTATGGAAAAAATTCAAAAGCTACATGGAAACCCAAAGATTATTGTAAGCGACAGAGATCCCATTTTTAATGGAAAATTTTGGATGGAATTATTTTCTTGTTTGGATACTCAAATAGCTCATAGATATTATCATCCTCAATACGATGGGAAAACTGATATAGTGAATAAATGTTTGGAAGGATATATTCGTTTTTTTGTATCTGATAAAAAAACGCAATGGGTCAAGTGGTTACCTCTGGCTGAATGGTGATATAACACTTCCTTCCATACTGCAGCAAAAATGACCCCATTTATGGCACTTTATGGATATCATCCACCGTCCATCACATCATATTTAAGAGAAAATTCTAAGGTTCAAGCAATGGAAGATCACATCGAACATCAACAACAAGTTCTCCAACTCTTAAAGGATAACCTAAATTTGGCAGAAAATCAAATGAAACAACAAACAGATCAACATCGCAGCGAGAGAAATTTTGATGTAGGAGACTGGGTGTTTTTACGGCTACAACCATACAAACAAATCTCCCTCAAACAAGTTAAGAAGGATAATAAATTATCGCCAAAGTACTATGGTCCTTACAAGGTTTTGCAAAAGATTGGTACTATGGCATACGAATTGGAGCTTCTTACTTCTTCTCAAGTGCATCTATTTTTCCATGTTTCATGCTTAAAGAAGGTTATAGGTGACAAAATTCCAGTTCAAAAAGAAATTCCAAAACTTGAAGAGGAAGGAAAAATCATTGGAAGCTGAAGCAATCATGGAAATAAGAACTTGACAACTATGAAATCAATCAATTTCAGAGTATCTCATCAAGTGGAAGAACTTACCCACTAAAGATTCAACATGGGAGGATGAGAATTTTATACAAAAGCATTCAACACTACTCAAGCATTGAGGACAACACTTTTTTGAAGGGGAGGGGCATGTTAGGTCCCTATATTACTAGTGTAATCCCTTATTGTTGTTATTGTAGCCCCCTTATTGTTATTGTTGTACCCCTGTAACCCCCATATTGTTATTATTGTGCCCTTACATTATTATTGTTAGGTTTGCTAGGATTATATTGTGACCCCATGGACTCCTATATATAGAAATGAGGTTTTTTCATTTGTATCATCAAAGAATTGTTCATTTATGTAATGTAAAGGAGGTTTCCCTCTCGAAGTGGCTTATTTCTAAGGTGTTGATCTCTCTTTTCTTCTATTTTTGGAGATGGTTTCATAATAGTTTGCACCTTCCCGTACAACGATGGAAATTTATGAAACCTCTTCCCATGTTGATGTTGGTTGGTTAATCGTGCTTTCCAACATATCCGTTGTCACTATTACTATCTTTACCATGTATTTGAGTTGTATTCCCTGTCTTTTTTTTTATAATACAGTGCCTGTGGCTTGCACTCTCTTATGCATTGGTCACATCTACAATTGATGAGGTCGTATAGTCACACCGGCCACTAGCTTGCTTCAACAACTATTCTATGACTTAGCGACCTCGAGGGAGGTCACATAGTCATAGTTTCAGGTGGGTCGCACTCCTGGATTTTTTCTCTGAGGCATAAAGGTGCGATCTTGCGATCTGTGTGGGAGGGAAACTCACTAGAATTCGAGTAGTCACAAAACAGCCATGTCAAATTGACCAACTTGTCACTAGAGCTCTGAAATACAACTTTACGACCTATGCATTGATCACAGGTGGGAGATGCGATTAGTTTCACTTCTCAAAGGTATCATGGGTTGCATAAAGCTTTGGCCTACGTTTTTTTTATTCTTGTGTACAAATATGTCATGATATATGCTGCTTCAATGTGTCATGTAGATGTTCAATGCTCCTCCTGTCTGAATCCTGAAGGAATGTGTATAGACACATTTATAGGTATTCCACAATTTTCTCAAGTTAAACCATATGACACAAAAAATTGGCGAATAAGAGCATCTAAAGGAGGCCAGGGTGTATCATGGAATGAAAACCAAAACATTACATCCACTATAGTGTCAAATTGTTGGTAACTCTGCAGATGACAAGAATGGAATAGTAAGAATTTCTAGTTGAGTAATAAATCCATGATAAAGAGGGGTTTATTGATGCATTTCAGATAACAAACAAATGGCGTGTATCCAAAATGATAAAGGTGGCATGTAGCCACAAGTTCATCACCACCATTGTTTCCAGGACTGCAAATAATTAGAGCCTGAGTGTAGTCATCTAGATGGTAAATATTTGCTATGGAGGTTGCAACATTAAAGTCAGCAAGCTCTATCAATTGGTCTATGCTAAATCCAAGAGGACCCATAAGAAGTTCTCAATGGAAATTACATCTTCCTACGGAAGGTTTGATATAGCTTATGGATCATGTGTATGCTTCTAAGGAATGAACAACATCAACCTAGAGGAAATAATAAACACTTTGTTTCCTTAATGCTTCCACTGATGCATTTGGATAAGGCTCACCTTATTCGTATCAAGTTCCCTTCTACCACACTCCTAATCAGTGGTTATACATGTCATATGCCCTCCTTCTAGCGATGCCACCACTACGTATTGAAATATGCAAGAAAAATGTCAGTAACGGTCCTCTACAATGTCATAATGAAATTGAATGATGTGTCACAGGTAACAATGTGAACACAGGGATCGCAAAGATGAAAGATGAAACTATTAAATGAGGCGAAAAAATGAGGTTTATTTATCATGGATAATATTATGGGAGCCTTCAAAGTACATGAGTGAGCTGGGAATCCATACGAGCCTCCAAAAAAGTGTTTGATACATGACAATCCTCTGGCCAGTATTTTAAGGCAGTTTCCTTGAGTCCGACAGACTTTAAACAACATCGTTCTAATGGTTATCTGAGATTTATTTATTCAAAATACCCTCATCACTTGTTTTATTAATCACCTTCCACCTCTTTGTATTCCATAATACAAAGATATCTTTGGGGTTACATTAAGGTGCAGCGATAACGCCAACGTTGCCTTTGCATCCTTTGTATCGCAACCTAAGCACCAAGTTCCACACGCATTACCTCCTTCCCCTTTTGCAAAGTGCTAGTCATGAGATTATTGTTCATTTTTTGTATGCGCACAACTCATAGACTTCAAATATCCCCTTGCCTCATATTGATTCATTTACACTTCCATACATTTCCTTGGCACATAGGTGGTGATATTTTCAAATTTGTTGGCTTGTCAAAATCTTCAAAGTGCTTACATATATATATCAAGAGCAATTTATTAACGCAAATGTTAGTTTTTGGCCTCTGTTACATTTCTAAATTCACTAATATTTGTAGCCCAAAGGGTCGTTTTTTATTATTGTGCCTTCATATATATATATATATATATATATATATATATATATATATATATATATATATATATATATATATATATATATATATATATATATATATATATATATATATATATATTCCCCCATTGAATCTATGAGGAGACAAAAAAACCATGAATTACACCTTAATGTGAATTTTAAGTGGGTAACCTTTTCTTTTCCAATGTGTTGAAGAAGGTGCCCCCTTTTATGAATTCAATACCTTATGCTCAAATAAGATTTTCTTGGGTTGCACAGTTTCTCCCAACTTCTTCACAAGAGATATTACCCTCTAATAAGGTTTTGCAAGATGTAGATGAAAATCACTCATTACTAGTAGTACATCATAAAGGAATAAATATATCCATGCACTTTTAGTGTGTTTTGTGACACACACACTATAAAAGCGACAAACACTACTGCGCATGATACCTAGTGTGTGAGACTACAGTAACCTTCATTCCAACCTTGAGGGTGTGTATGTCACCATTTGACTGGGTGAATTTGATACCTAAACCCGATTCACACGCAATTCCTCTCTTATAGGTATAACATGTCTTACACCTTTTACATTTAAGCTTGAACTACTCATACCATTTCCCTCAGCCTTGACAGGATCTTGGGCATAAATCTTTGTTCTCATCTCCATATGGATAGGGGATGAATATGTCATGTTCCACAACCGAGCCTCTGCAGGTTTCAGTTTTAGTTTCTTCCATTCCTTGTGATGGTGATGTTAATGGGTCTATTTTTCTTGGACTTGACCTATGTGACATATTATAACATAAATTAGTCCAAGGGTGCTTTAGATAATACTCTCCCTACACCTGAAAATGATGAAAATAATGTGATGATAAGCTTGGAAGAGCACCCAAACAGAATGTCTAATTAATTCATGGTAGAAATACTTCTAATGGAGATATGTCATGCACCTGATGCACGAAAAAATTTATTCTCAAGTACATGCACGAACTTGGTAGTTGCACAAGATACTTAATGGAAAATTGCCTTGTCATGACTGTGAGAAGGCTTCCTAGAGGCTGGAAATAGGTCAAACATCACTAAGACTGTTCTCATGAAAATCTCAAGTTTCAAATGTATTCAAGTAATATGGAATTTTTAGGAACCTTAATGCACTTGCAGGGTGAGGACCAAGGTGAGGTGGGGTTACCGTCCGGAGGTATTATCACCAACCCTAATGCACGTGCTGAGATGGAGAAAACAATAATGAACCTAAAGGACAATGAAATTCGATGATCCTTACCATGATGTCATTCCACATCGATGAGAATGCGCCCCAAGGGATATGCATTAGGATAAAATAGGAAGGGGATCACCCTATTGAAAAATTAGGGTTTCTCCCAAGCCTTGCGACGACCAGCATAATGAAAGCGAGATTGAAGCCTTATCTGTCTAGGATCAACGCCCCAACTAATAGGTGATGACTACTATGGAAAATATAGTTTCGAATTCATGGAGGTAATCTCAACGCTCTTTGAAGGAGAAACCCCCCAAACCCTAATGCAATCATGAGACAACAAGTAAAAAGAGCGTGGTGTGCATCACACGAATGGGTGCAGTTATAAGGTTTGGTAGGAATAGGTCATGGGGATGTTAACCAACCGGAGACTAGATTGAAACCTTAATGAGCTAAGCGATTAGAGGTGGACCCAAAATTTTTAATATGCCTAAAATTTTGGGTGGTGTTGTATAAACTACAACAATTGGTGAACCACTGGTATAATCCAATATCTCTACCAACATCCCTATAATATTTCAAGTCTGGATAGTGATGCAAGGATATATTGAACAATCACTATGGGTAACTCTTTGAATTACGATGATATTTATAAATATGCCTTCCCTTTGTATCTTAGCTAGGTCCTTCTAGTCAGTAAACACCAATTAGAAGTTCATGCATGCATATATTCGATGATGATGCAAAGAAAAAGGAAGGGGGATATATATATAAGTTTTTGGTGTTGCTCCGCTGCCATTAGGCCTGAACAGTACCCCGACGGAGTCACTTCAAGAAATCACAAACGTTGCTCTGCTTCCAGCAAGCCTGGTGAGTACCCCGACAAATTCATTTCATTACCCCTCTACACATGAATCCTTTCTTGATCCATTACCCTTTATTTAATTTAATTTTATTTCATGTGAATATTAGCACTTATTATTGGGTGTTTATTGCAGTAGGGTGGATGAGAGATCCTGAATTATTTTACGGGAAAGAGGGGTTGTTTCTTGTTTGAGAGAAATTGCAAGATATTTTGATTTAGATTTTCCCTCATGCTAAGCTTCCATATCTCATCTCTAGTTAACAGGTGAACCATGAAAAAAATTCATTGAGATATTCAAAACCATGCTGAGCATAAGGTTCAGATTATGGATATAGGTTACTCAAACTGATTAGGCATCCCCACAAGCAACTTGTTTGTATTTCCCTGGCTAATGAATTAGACTCATAGGAAATATGTCCAATATGTGACTTTGATTACAGGTTCTAAGAGAAGCTACCCCTTAGAGTAACCACAAAAACCACACATAATCATTAGGGTTAGGGTTTCAACATTAGGGCGAGGTGACCATGGAAGCTCTTCTAGGGTTTCAGCATGAGCAAAGAGGTCCAAGAAATCTCCCTTAGGGTTTTAGCATGTGCAAACACGTGAGAGAAAGTTAGTCATAGAATCGTAGGACCGTAGGTTCCAGGTTCATGAAGGCTCATGCAGTGGCATGCAACATAGAATAAAATGAAAGGATAATTCAATGACCAATGTATGTTATGCAAGAAGGAAAATGCATGACATGATACAACATGGGTGGCTTATGATGTAATGCAATGCTATGTGTGAAAGTCTTCATATAATTGCATATAAAAGGACCAGGCAACTATTTTTATGCACTTTATGCAATGATGATTAGTGCAAGAATATGAGAGAAAACTAGTATAAAATCATAATGAGTAAAACTAAACTACCTACAGTAAAGAAAAGACAACATATAAACCATAAAGAAAACTCTAGGAAATAAACCCTAATTAGAAAAATTGGACAAGTAAAACTTTAATTAGCAAACCCTAGCTAGCCTAAACCTAAAACCCTAATTTAACTAGAGAAGAGGTTGGGTCATGTGAAATCATACTTCCAATGCAGCCATCACATCAGTTCCTGACCCGTAAGAACAAAGATGTCCGCAATCAGAACCATCATGAAAAATTGTGCAACAACATCAAAGATTCCCTGTAAAACATGCACAAGAGAAAGAAGGTCATATCTACTTATAGGGACATGTGCCAGAAGAGACTGTTCAAGCCAAAATGCAACCCAATCCTGATAAATAGAAATATGTACTTGAAACCTATTATCGTCCAACTTGACACACATCCATTCATGCATAACCCTAAATTCAGTAAAAGTGATGCAATACATTGCCTACTTGCAGATACATTCGCCAGATGGGATCCATCAAGCTAGTTGACAATCTCGTCATGATATTGAGGATGATCAATTTGATGACATGGAGAAGATAGGAATTCACCGGGTGTAATTGAGATAAAGAGAATTCAAGTGCAGAAACCCTAATTTCAAAAACTCTAGTTTGAAGTTGTCTCTGGGTTTGTCGAGGATGTGAGGACTTGATATAACCATCAGAGGGAGTTGAAGTGCCTCACCGTCCTAGAAAAAATATGAACCTTCAAACAAGGAGCTATCGAATTTCGATGGTTTCATGAATTAATTGGTGAATGAATATGGTCATTATTTGTGGTGACTGGATAATTATCAGTGAGTGTATTATTAATTCGATTAGATGTTTTCACATTGATAAATTGACAGTTCAAAAAATTAGATTATTTAGATTCCCAAGAATGAGATGAATCAACCAGAAGAGTCTTAGGACACAAAGAGGTTAAGTGATTGTATTGTAAAACATCATCTTCTTGTACCTAGCTGCAATCCGTACTGGTTGGGCAGTAGTCAAAAATATTTGAGACAATGGCCAGTCTACTCCCTTCAAAAAACATATTTGGGTATAGAGGTTGATGCATACCAGCTGATGGGGGATGGGAAGAGGTGTTCAGAGAGACATCACTCGAATCATAGGATCTCCAAGATAAGCCATCATTTGAGAATATTATGCTAAGAGGAGTGTGGTGCACAGAAACCCTTATTTCAGAAACCCTAATTTGACTTGGTTCAAGGGTCTCATCAGGATCATGAGAACCTGACATAATCATCAGCGGAAGCTGAAGTGCCTCAACTTCCTGATGAGTCCCTAAATCTTCAATACATGAATCATCAAATTTCAGTGGCTTTGTAAGATCAACAGATGGATATGAATGACAATCACCAGTGGTGTGAGCGAATGTCCTTTCGGTAAAATGACAATTTCTGAAGCCGCCAATTCGATCTGGTTGGGTATTTGGTACATGAGGCTCCTCTTGGATTAAAAGTGAGGAAGAATAGGTGGGAGAAACATTCTGAGATTGTTAAGACATGAGTTCTCTTTCTTGACCAGTTAAGGGATGTGGATGGAAGAGAATGGGAACAAGATACTCAAGATCCTCGTACTATGATTGTGAAACATCACCCTCATTTACATCACTGCACCCAACACCAACAAGAGAAAGCTATGAATGGTTTGAAAAAACCACTGGTTTAATAGACTCATGGAATATATCAGGGTATAATAGACAAAAGGGTTCAGATGAGGGGGCACCAATCGTACTAGACTTTCATCTCACACATTAGTGTCATCCATAGGGAATAATGGACCTGCATACATCTCATGGTCCATCGATTTTATAGGAAAATCAAATTCATCTCAGACATGACCCAACTCATTTCCGGTAGGTGAATGCAATTCCAAAGTAGACCTAGGCATATGTTCAATGGACTCGAGATTGGTTTCATCGACACAGAGATATGTTAAATCAACTTGATCTTCACTTTCGAATTCAACCGAATGTATACGAGCTTCAGAGGTGATACAAGTTGATTCAATTCCTTGCAAGAATTCTTCATCATTCAAATTATTTATGACCATAACTTCACTAGGTAACAAAGTGGGAAGAGGATGAGAAATTTCATAAGCAGTAATTTCCTCCTCAGAGACTTGAATTTGTTCCTCACTTAGAGAGATAGGCAAGACATGATTAGGGACATGATCTGGACAATTTGTAATTTGTAGATTATCATGATAGTCATAAGAATCAAGATTTGTTTTATATTGAAGGCGTTGCTGAGAAATGTGAACCAAACATTGAATTTTTTCTCTTACATACACCCAATCGACATCTCTTTCAGGAAATTTAGAGCGAAGATGAACAAAGCTAGCAGAAAAATCATCTAATGACTCTTTAGGCTTCATCCAAAGCTAATTTATCCTTTCAAAAACATCTTGAAAATTGTACCTGTCAAAGGCACTTCAAAGCTTATTGATGAGTTGCTCAAACGAATGGATGGTATTTGCAGGTAATGTGTGGCACCACTGATTAACACGACCTTTGAGTGTGAGGATAAAAACCTTCCAATGACATATTTACAATGTATTTTTTTAGAGTGACATAAATAAAAAACTTGAAACATATTTCTCAAAATTGTTATCTGACCCTCGCCATCAAACTTCCATCGTCACAAGTGATAGATTATTTCCCCCAGGACCAAATTTATTATTATTATTTTTTTCAGAAACACAATCTAGGATAGAGATTCAGGATGGATCCATTTACAAATATGAGACTAACAGCAGGCTTCAGAGGCTCAGCTTGTCATCTGGCCCTCCTTCTAGCGCCAATATTTTTGACGCGCTGGAATGTACCACCAACAACAAGGGGGTCTCCCTTGTGTGAAGTCCCAATTAGACCTCACACCATTTAGGATAGGAACCTTATTCGATATGTGGGCCCGACTACCACCATGAATGTTTCTACTCTTGTTTATCATATGAGAATTTTTCAGAGTGGGGACACGAGTGAAATTCCCAGACAGTGAAACAAATCAGCCCAAGATTGAAAAACTATAGAAAAATATACAAACAAGTCTCAACATCAAAAAGAAGGGGTATGCCATGAGAGGGATCGGTGAGCCAAAACCCAATCAGACATACATTAACAAGAACATGCCAGAAGTTAATTGCAAAGAATTTCATAATAGATCACCAACGTGGCAAGGAAAAATTAAACATAGATTCTAAAGCAAAACATACACGCAACCACTATGAATCAATCCATAACATATTACGTATATGAAAGCACACATACAATGTATAGTGAAATATCAAACAACCAATACAACCAACATGAGTAAGCATGGAATCAATGCCAAATAGAGAGAACATCTTATTAATGATGCTGCAACTTCAAGTACATAACTTGCAACTGGTTAAAACCCAATAGTGGGACATGCGATACTCATACCATTTCCTGATGCAAAACCATATCCTCACTACAACTCTCTCTACTGGTTACCAAGAGCTGAGTGCCTTTAGCTCTCAGGCACAAATCAATTATCTAGTCCTAGCCTTAACTCAAGTGCTAAAATTCCATTTCAATGAGGCATGAGGGAAAAATTATACAGATGATGTGATTGGTCACCTATAGTGACCCTTGATCTCCCCATGCGACCTTTCAACTACCCTCATGAACCTCGAGCTAAATCACTTCTCTTTGAGGCCTAATGATCGTTACATGCTCAAATCAGTCTAAACATAGTTGTTGGCATTATGGTGAGAGATATTCACATTAAGAAGAGGCCGATGAAGAGGGTTCTTAGAAACCCTAGAACACTTGTTGCCCATATGTAATATTCCCAATTAGCAAATAGCTAATTGGAATATCAATCCGGATCAATTTTGCCGCCTCTAGTAAATTACAAACAACAGTGAGTGGGTCGAGGACTCAACTGAGCGGGCGGAGGCAAGCACGCGGCTGAGTTGGCAGTGTGGGGCCGAGAAGGGCTGCGCGAGAAAGGAGGATCTTGGCTGCGCGGGAAAGGAGGGAGTCCAGTGTTCGAAAGAAAGGCCGCATACATAAGGGAGACAACTTCTTCGTTTTGGGGATTATTGATGTTTATGATATTGAAACTGGTTCCTAAGACTTGAGCACGCGGGCTGTTTAGCAGGTCTGCAACACTGTTTAGTGCGTCGACTGTCTTCGAGTGGAGATCTCAACCTCAGCCCCGGGGGACTACGAGTGCCTACTCGGGTGAGGCAGTCCTACCGTCATTTGCAGGAAGATTTGGTTGGAGAGTGTGCAAGGCCGAGTCGGGAGCTTCTCAGGGGATCCTTAACAGCGCAGCTTATTAGCAGCACGCGACAGTGTTTCCAGCCATTCGCACCCACAGGAAAACCGTTGTACCTTGTTTCTTGAGCATATATTTTATCTTGCCCGCGCCTGTCGAGCGCTATCATTTGGGCATCTTTGTAATCGCTGTAATTCCCAGCATAATATAATGGCTTAGTGATTTCTCATTTTAACGTATATCTGTTGCGTACACGGTTCTTATCATTCTTCATATTGTTGAATGTGTGCTCATAAAGTCATTCCATTGTTGTAGCATTTGGTGTGTTTTATTAATATCTTTAAACAAGAATATTACAGTGGTATCAGAGCATGGTTCTGGCTCAGCCTGTGGAGTGAGTAGTCTATGTCATCAGAAGGACACCCCTACATCTGCTACAGAGGTAGGAAATACAGAGATATTGAGCGTAGGTTGGAAAACACCTACGGCGAGGGGGATTGTATTCGAGTAGTGGACACAGAATCGGAGGAGCCGGGGATAGGCGCGGAAGAGAGAGAGACGATGGCAGACGATAGCGATGCAAAATAGTTTGGGGAAGCCCTCCTCAAATCCGTACAGGACCTGTCGCGACAGATTGAGATGATGGGGTAGAGGTTCACCGCTGTTGAAGCTAGACAACGTGAAACCCCGAGGGGTTTTCCGGTAGGTGAGGGGTCGGGTACATCCCCCCATTTGCAGGAGTAGGCTACCACCCCGCACCAGGCATCACATACCCCCACTCGTGCTACTATGCCCACTTTCCTAAGTGCAGATACTGGGACCAGAGCATAGGAGGAACCAGAGCCTGACCACATAGGTGACTATTTTGCTGAATACCAGACATATGGGCAGGAGTTCAGGGAGGCGCTTCTGTTTAGAGATTTTGTCCAGCTCAAATGGGACCACAGGCCCCATGACCATTACAGAGGGCACCAGCATTATCATGACGGAGACACTCAGCGTTCAGCAAGCCGATATCATTTGCCTACGTTTGATGGTTCAACAAGCAGTTCGGCAAGGTCTTGGGTGGAGAAGCTGGACATATATCTCCAGCTCAACCAGATGGCGGAGGCGGAGGCCATCAAAGTGGCTACATTGCATTTGGATGGTGAGGCTCAGAATTGGTGGTTCCATGGGATGGTGGCACTTGGGCATTCCACTGTGACCACATATGCCGAGTTCACCCGAAAACTAATAGAGAGATTCGACCGGAAGGATCCAAAAGAACATTTCATTGAGCTGACAAGGCTCAAGCAGATGGGAAACCCAGAGACATATATTGCCGACTTCATGAGGCTTTCAGTGAGGGTGCCCGATTTATCCGTGGCACGGATGATATTCATGTTCATCGAAGGGCTGGCGGAGCCACTTCGAGGATTGGTCAGATCTGCGAGACCATCCACACTTCATGACACTATTGGCAGGACCCAGGATTTGCAAGATGCATTGCCCCGGACCATAACACCTTACCCCCAGAAGCAGGTTTTCCCGCCGAGAGGGAAGGATATTAGGACCCCGCCTTCCAAAGGGAATCCGGGTGGGGGAAAGTTAGATGATAACGCCAGGAGGGAATTGAGGAAGAAAAAGCTGTGCTTCACCTGTCAGGAGCCATGGGCGCCGGGGCACAGATGTACGGCTGGTAAGGCGCATTTTATAGAGGTCTTCTCCGAGAGTAGTGGGGAAGAAGAGGAGTACGAGGATGGAGAGGCAGGAGACACGCAGGTAGCGCAAGATCATGGGCCACCGACGGCGGGAGGTGCGGCTTTCGCACCCATAGGGGGGACCCTGGCAGCATTGCGAGGAGTACCAAAGTATCTAACGCTGCGCGTCCGAGGGACAGTGTGTGGGCATCGAGTTTCAATTTTGGTGGACAGTGGGGCAACCCACAACTTCATCGACGCATAGATGGTTGAGCAGAGGGGCATACAGACAGAAAAATTCGATGGATTTTCTGTATTGGTCCCAGGAGATCAGTCAATGCAGTGTGTGCGATACGTTCCGGAGCTGGCAGTAACCATGGGCACCTACACAGTGACTGACCATTTCTTTGTGGTAAACATACCCGACACCAATGTGGTTTTGGGCGTACAATGGCTGATCACTCTGGGGAAGGTCACCATGGATTGGGAGGCTTTGGAGATGGAGTGGGATGATAGGAAGACAGGGAAGCATGAGAAGATACGTGGGATGCACACTTACCCACCTCAGGTTGTTTCAGCTCACCGGATGGAGGCAACTTTCCGGAAAGGAAACATAGAATGGGCAGTAGAGCTCCGGGCGTCAGAGACGAGAACCGCTGGGCAGGTAGTTCATCCTGACATCCATGCTGTCCTCGACAGGCATGACACAGTGTTCGGGGATATACCACCAAGCCGGCCACCGGATTGGGGGTTTGAGCACACGATAGAGCTGGAGCAGGGCATTCAGGCCATTATTACCACGCCCTATAAGCACCCTAAGGCCTATCGGGACGAGATTGAGGGGGCTATCCAGGAGCTGCTGGCTCTTGGACACATCCGACTGAGCACCAGCCCTTTTGCTTCCTCCGTGGTGTTAGTGAAGAAGAAAGACGGCACATTGCGAATGTGCATCGACTACAGGGCTCTGAACAAAAAGACCCTGAAGAATCGGTACCCTATACCCAGAATCGATGAGCTAATGGATGAGTTGAGGGGAGCACAGTTTTTCTCAAAAATTGATTTGAGATCCGGGTACCACCAGATTAGAGTGAGGGAGCAGGACGTACCCAAAACCGCTTTCAGGTGCCACTATGGCCACTTTGAGTTCTTGGTTATGCCTTTTGGGCTAACCAATGCCCCCGCCACCTTCCAGTCTTGCATGAACCACATCTTCCACAGTCACCTGAGGAAGTTTGTATTAGTATTTTTCGATGATATATTGATATATAGCAGGGCGTGGGAGGAGCATCTCCAGCACATTGAAGCCGTACTGCATATCTTGGAAGAGCAACAGTTTTATGCCAAGCTCTCCAAGTGTGAGTTTGGGGTGACTGAGATGTTGTATTTGGGACACATCATAGGAGTGGATGGAGTAAGGGTCCATGAAGAAAAGATCAAGGCCATCCGAGATTGGCCAAAGCCGAAGAACATGACAGAGCTTCGAGGATTTGTTGGCATCTGCACATATTACCGAAAGTTCGTCAAGAACTTCTCTCAGCTCGCAGCCCCGCTTACGGATTTGACAAAGAAAGGGGCCTTTAGTTGGTCTGAGATAGCACAGCGAGCTTTTGACAGGCTCAAGGAGGTTATGAGCAGCTGCCCAGTGCTTGCGCTACCAGATTTCACGCAGCCTTTTGTTTTGGAATGCGATGCGTCGGGAGAAGGGATCGGCGCAGTTTTGATGCAGGATGGCCACCCCATAGCTTATGAGAGCCGGAAGCTCCTTCCCCATGAGCGGATGTATCCTATATACGACAAGGAGATGCTAGCCGTGATGCATGCGTTAGCCAAATTCCGGCAGTACTTAGTGGGTAACAGGTTCAGGGTGAGGACGAATCACAACAGCCTCCGATTCTTTTTGGAGCAGAAGCAGCTTCAGGAGAGGCAGCAAAGGTGGATCAGCAAAATCCAGGCTTATGATTTTGACATCGAGTATGTCAGGGGGAAAAACAATGTGGTAGCTGATGCACTTTCACGAAGACCAGCTACATTGTCCCTGAAGAGTTGGGAGGCGGATTGGAGGGCTCAACTCTTGGTGGAGTACTCCAAGGACAAGTTCGCTTGTGAGATTCTGGATGGACAGGTGGCGGACGATAAGTACAGGGTGATAGATGAGATTATCTATTACAGAGACAGGATCTTCTTGACTATGGGCTCCCAGCTCAAGAAGAAGATACTTCAGGCGTCTCATAATTCACCGTTAGCCGGACATCATGGATTCACCAAGACCTACAGGACCATCCGGGAGAGGTTCGCGTGGAAGGGCCTCAAAGGGGACGTACTCTAGCATGTTAGGGAGTGCGAGTCTGCCAGCGCAACAAGGGAGAAATGAACCATCCAGCAGGTCTGTTGCACCCTCTTCCCATTCCCGAGGGGAAGTGGGAAAGTATTTCTATGGATTTCATTACAGGATTGCCCGTAGTGCAGGGCAAGGATAGCATATTTTTTGTCGTCGATCGGCTGACGAAGTATGCACATTTCTTTGCCATATCCGCACATTATACAGCCGCACAGGTGGCAGAGCTGTTCTTCAGGGACATCTTCAGGTTGCATGGTCTTCCCAAGACCATTGTCAGTGACCGGGGCAACCGCTTCATGGGCGGGTTTTGGCAGGAACTCTTTCGGTTGGTGAGGACGGAGTTGACGCCAAGCACCAGCTACCACCCCCAGACAGATGGGCAGACAGAGAGCATTAACAAGTGGTTGGAAGGCTACTTGCGAAATTATGTCAGCGGGCAGCAAAGAGCGTGGCTGAAGTGGCTGCACCTAGGGGAGTATTGCTATAACACCACATATCACATGTCTATCGGAATGTCTCCGTTTTATGCACTGTATGGCCATCATGCTATGTCTTTTGTTGATGTTGTGTTTGGTGCCTGCAAGGCTCCGAGAGCCAAGGATTGGATCCAGGAAAGTCAGGACATCCTCCGGGCTCTCAAGGATAACATCGCCACTGCGCAGAATCAGCAGAAGTTGTATGCCGACAAGGGTCGGGTGGAGAGACAGTTCGAAGTAGGGGATTTGGTCTACCTGCACTTACAGCCATACCGCCAGTCTAATCTGAAGCGGAAGGGGGCGGAAAAGCTCAAGCCCCGCTTTTATGGACCCTACCGGGTGATACGCAGATTGGGACAAGTTGCTTATGAGTTGGAGCTACCCCAAGGCAGCAAAATTCATAACATTTTCCATGTGTCATGCCTGAAGAAAGCTTTGGGATCACAGGTGACAGCGTCGGAGGAGCTTCCGCCCACAGATGACAAAGGGCATTTGGTGCTGCAGCCGGAAGCCATCATTGATGTCAGAGAGAAGCAGCTGCGGAATAGAACAGTCCGGGAATTCTTGGTAAGGTGGAGGAACTTGCCGGATGAGGATGCTACGTGGGAGGGAGAAAGGATCTTGCAGCACCCATCACTACAGTTGCTTGGGGTCAAGCAACATTTTGCCGGGGGAGACTGTAATATTCCCAATTAGCAAATAGCTAATTGGAATATCAATCCGGATCAATTTTGCTGCCTCTAGTAAATTACAAACAATAGTGAGCGGGTCGAGGACTCAACCGAGCGCGCGGAGGCAAGCACGCGGCTGAGTTGGCAGTGTGGGGCCGAGAAGGGCTGCGCGGGAAAGGAGGATCTCGGCTGCGCGGGAAAGGAGGGAGTCCAGTGTTCGAAAGAAAGGCCGCATACATAAGGGAGACAGCTTCTTCGTTTTGGGGATTATTGATGTTTATGATATTGAAACTGGTCGCTAAGACTTGAGCACGCCGACTGTTTAGCAGGTCTGTAGCACTGTTTAGTGCGCCGAGTGTCTTCGAGCGGAGATCTCAACCTCAGCCCCGGGGGACTACGAGTGCCTGCTCGAGTGAGGCAGTCCTACCGTCATTTGCAGGAAGATCGGGTTGGAGAGTGTGCAAGGCCGAGTCGGGAGCTTCTCAGGGGATCCTTCATAGCGCAGCTTATTAGCAGCACGCGACAGTGTTTCCAGCCATTCGCACCCACAGGAAAATCGTTGTACCTTGTTTCTTGAGCATATCTTTTATCTTGCCCGCGCGTGTCGAGCGCTATCATCTAAGCATCTTTGTAATCGCTGTAATTCCCAGCATAATATAATGGCTTAGTGATTTCTCAGTTTAACGTATATCTGTTGCGTACACGGTTCCTATCATTCTTCATATTATTGAATGTGTGCTCATAGAGTCATTCCATTGTTGTAGCATTTGCTGTGTTTTATTAATATCTTTAAACAGGAATATTACACCATATGTTGCGATGACGTGGTTGCTAGGTCCTGAGACATGCCTATTTTCTTTCCATTGTGCCTCATTTGCATTCATTCATCTTTATATGATGTGCCTTTGAGTTTATTGCGAGGCTCCTGGAGCTAATAAGGGACCATCTTGCTTGCTAAAGGAAAAACCTAGTCACGCAAGTTCCATGAGAAACCCTAATCCCTCTGCATAGACCAACATCTTGTTTCCTTCGCCCTACCTGTAGGTAAATAACATAGGTCAGACATCAAAGAATGATACAATGAGTGAAACCAATTAATTGAAAGAATGACATTAACAAATAATCAATTTAGGCCTCTGTGTGGTCAATTGTTGTGCAACTATGTTGCCCGAGAGAGTGGATTTTATAAGGTCCCCCTGCACTCTTTTAATCCATATTGGGCCTAATATAGAATGAGTGTTGAATGTGGCTTCCCTGATTTGCAGAGCCCAGGGGCATATTAACTCCTTTAAGAACTAAATATCCTTTCGGATTTCCAATAGATGTTATGAGTTATGAGTTATTGCAACTGGTAAATGAGAAGTTATTTTGTAGGTGTACAATTTTAAAATGTTTGAACTTGGATGTGATGTGCAGTCTCAAAGCACCAAATAGGTTGCCTCCTGGTTTGAACAAGAGAAACCTGCTCCTCTTCGTTCAACATGCCCAACTTATGTAGGAGTGACATAGCATTTGAAAACGTCTTCTTAGCATCATTGGAGAATGGCATGCATATTGGTATTATGTCCCGATAAATTGCGAGCCTTTGTTTCACTCTTTCTCGGTTCTTAAAAATGGAAATATTGTCCCAAAAGGCCGATAATGACTTAACCCAATTTTTATGTGCCAAGCATGTTTGACATCATGGTTGCATGCAAAACATCTCACTCATATGTTCCTTTGAAGTGGGACCAAAGCTAACAAAGGTTCTTCCAACATTGTTGCTTCAGTCTGTAATGCGACGACATGCATTACTTTCACAACTTTTAAAGGAAATTTTCCATGGGCGGTTTCTCATGACAACATCTACACCTTCCCCTACAATGATGGCAATATCTGAAACCTCCGCCCATGTTGATGTTGGCTGGTTGATCTTGCTTTCCAACATATCCGTTGCCACCATTACTGGATTACCATGTATCCGAGCTGTAATCCCTGTATTTTTTTTATTTTTTTTGTAAGACAGTGCCCATGGCTTGCACTCTCTACAACTGACGAGGTCGTATAGTCGCACCAGTCGCACCAGCCACTGGCTTGCTTCAACAACTATTCTGCGACTCAACGACCTCGGGGGAGGTCACATAGTCGCAGCTTCGGGTGGGTCGCATTCCTTGATGTTTCCTTAACGCTTCCACTGATGCATTTGGATAAGGTTCACCTTATTAGTATCAAGTGCCCATCTGGCACACTCCCAATCGGTGGTTATACATGTCATATGCCTTCCTTGTAGCGATTCCACCACTACGTATTGAAAGATTCAGGATAAATGGCAGTAACGGTCCTTTATGATGTCATAATGAAAGTGAGTGATGTGTCGCAAGTAACAATGTGAACCCAGGGACCGCAAAGATGAACGATGACACTGTGAAATGAGGGGCAGAAATGAGTGTGATTTATCATGGATAATATTATGGGAGCCTTAAAAGTACATGAGTGATCTTGGAATCCATGCGAGCCTCCAGAAAAGTGTTCGATACATGACAATCCTCTGGCCAATCTCTTAAGGTGTTTTCCTTGAGTCTGACATGATTTAAACAACGTCATTCTAATGGTTATCTGAGCATTATTTATTTCGAAACACCCTCATCACTTGTTTTATTAATCAACTTCCGCCTCATTGTATTCCATACGACAAAGATATATTTGGGGTTAACATGAAGGCGCGATGATAAGGCCAGAGTTGCCTTTGCGTCCTTTGTATCGAAACTCTAGCACCAAGCTCTACATGCGTTACCTCTTTCCCCTTTTACAAAGTGTTGGTCAAGAGCTTATTGGTCATTTGTTGTATGTGCAAAACTAATAGCCTTCGAATATCCCCTTGCCTCGTATTGATTCGTTGACACTTCCATACATTTCCTTACATAGGTAGCAATATTTTCAAAGTCATTGGCTTGTCAAAATATTCAAAGAACTTACATATATATATATATAAACAGAAATTTCTTAACGCAAATGTTAGCGTGTGGCCTCCCTTACATTTCAAAACGCGCTACAATTTGTAGCCCAAAGGTTCATTGTTTATTATATATATATATATATATATATATATATATATATTCCTTTATTGCATCTATGAGGAGAAAAAAAAAACTTTGAATTACACCTTAATGTGAATTTTAAGTTGACTAACCTTTGCTTTTCAAATATATTGAAGAAGGTGTCCCCTTTTATGAATTCAATACCTTATGCTCAAATAAGGTTTTCTTGGGTTGCACATTTTCTCCCAACTTCTTCAGAAGAGATATTACCTTTGAATCAGGTTTTGCAAGATGTCGACGAGCATCACTCATTACTAGTAGTACACCATATAGGAATAAAGATCTCAATGAACTTTTAGTGCATTGTGTGACACATGCACTGTAAAAGAGGCCAACACTACTGCACATGATACCTGGTGTGTGAAACTACATCAACCTTCATTCCAACCTTGAGGGTGTGTATGTCGCCATTCAACTAGGTGTATTTGATACCTAAATCAGATTCTCACACTGTTCCTCTCTTATAGGTGTCACATGTCTTCCACCTTTTGCATTTAAGATTTAACTACTCATACCCTTTCCCTCAGCCTTGACAGGCTCTTGGGCATAAACCTTTGTTCTCATCTCCATATGGACATGGGATGAATATGTCTTGTTCCATAATCGAGCCTCTACTGGTTTCAGTTATAGTTTCTTCCCTTCCTTGTGATGGTGATATTATTGGGTCTATTTTTCATGGACTCTACCTGCATGACATATTATAGAATAAATTAGTCCAAGGGCACTTTAGAGAATACTATCCCTAAACCTGAAAATGATGAAAATAATGTGACCATAAGCTTGAAAGAGGACCCAAACAAAATGTCTAAATAACCCATGGTAGAAGTGCTTATAATGGATATATGTCAGGCACCTAATGCACAAACAAATTTATGCTCAAGTACATCATGCATGAAATTGGTAGTTGCACAAGATAATTAATGCACAATGTCCTATCATGACTGTGAGAAGGCTTCCTAGAGTCTGTAAATAGGTAAAACATGACTAACACTATTCTCATGAAAATATTGGGTTTCAAATGTATTCAAGTAAGATGGAATTTTCAGGAACCTTAATGCACTTGCAGGGTGAGGACTAAGGTGAGGTGGGGTTACTGTCTGGAGGTATTATCACTAACCCTAATGCACATGCTAAGATGGTGAAAACAATCACGAACCTAAAATAAAATGATATTCGATGATCCTTACCATGATGTCATTCCACACCAATGATAATGTGCACCAAGGGATATGAATTAGGTTAAAACATGAAGGGGATCACTCTATTGACAAATTAGGGTTTCTCCCAAACCATAGCACAACCAACATAATGCAAGCGAGACTGAAGCCTTGTCTGTATGGGATCAGTTCCCCCACTAATTGGTAATGACTACTATGGACAATATAGCTTCGAATTAAAGAGGAACTCTCAATGCTCTTTGAAGCATCAAACCTCCAAACCATAATGAAATCATGAGACAACAAGATAAATGATTGCGATGTGCATCACATGAATGGGCACAGTGACAGGGTTTGGTAGGAATAGGTCATGGGGAGATTAACCAACCAAAGACCGGATCAAAACCTTAATGGGATGAGTGAGCAGAGGGGGGGGGCAGAATTTTGAATATGCCCAAAATTTTGAGTGGTGTTGTAGCAACTACAACAATTTAGTAAAATATGGAACATGATTCTTAACCATGGAGACTCACCCCCACTATACCATGGAGAATCTTAATTTGCAGATAGGATTTGTTACACCACAATGGCTTATCAATACCACTTGCCCAAAAATCCATAACTCATTTCACAATCAAAATATTTCATATAGATTTTATCTTAATTTATTTTCATAATTTTTTTAATTAAATTGAAAAGGAAAAAGGGAATAAGTAGTTTTGAGATAAATATCAACTCTCTAACGTGAATCCTCCTAAAGATATTGGGTGGATATTCCACGTATGTTAAATTCCTACTATACATATTTTTATTATTGATAATTAAATTAAAATTTTGGAAGCCCTATTCTAAAATAGACACACGTATAAGTGTAACTAGGTCTAAATCCATGTTTTACCCATTCATTTCCCAAGGGTATTTTTTACTCCATTATAATTTGTTTCCATCCCAACACTTACACCATCATCATCTTGACTTGGCAGACCTGATCCTTTCCCCACCTATGTATAACCACATTCAATGATTCTACCATAAATCATCTCATGGAAGCATTTTGTTAAACACTTTATGTGCATCTTTGACATAAATTAATTGGTCACGTGCTTCCTTCGGTGTCCCCTGCTAATCCAATGATCATGGTATCATCTACTATGGAGGGAAAAACCTCCACTCCTCTTAAAATATATTTTAATAGAAACTACTTCCACAAATGCACACAATTCTTCTCCTCATAGCTTTAGCAATGATATATCATTCACTAGTTGTTTAGGTGCATCTTCTCTTTATGAAATTTCCCAACCGTCAATGATTATCCTCATGGCCAACAAACTCTTTTTGGCTCCCTGTTAAACTAGTCTCCTTGGAGAGCCTAGTTAACTCAGATCTAATACCAATTGTTAAAAAAAATTCCCTAGAGAGAAATATAACTATAATACTAGTGGTTAAGAATATAACCATAGAGAGAAATGTAAATTTACCAGAAAAAAACACAAATCATAAACACACAATTTTTATCCTAAAAAACCCTAACCTAGGGAAAAACAAGCTAACATAATATTCTATTAGTGTCCCTTGGAAAAACCCAATCAAGCTAGCCAAGTGAGCCTTAACCGCTCACATTCCCGGCACACTTACAATGGATTCTTTTCCAAGTATTTTAAAGGCTTCATTACATGCAACCATAGCCACGAAACCATGGGAAACCAAAATCACGTGCCTAAAAACACCACAATTGACCAAGTAAATTTGACTCTTTCACAGAGTCAAGGTTTACCTCACACCTAGAGCATATATTTGTGTTCACGAAGGTTGGTGTGTATATTTTATTTTTCTCCATTTTCCCACATTTTATCTCTTCCATGCTCCTCTATGTAATATTCCAAAATAGGAAAAGCAGCAATGTAGCACATAAAAGTGGAAAGAAATAGTAAATATCAATACTTTACATATGAGCCAAAGATAAATCCATGGTATTAAGTATAAAAACAAAAAATGAGTACAATATCTTGGGGATCAAGTCCCTCAAGCTAGGCAAGAGAAGCCTCCTATGCCTAAAAGCACAAAAACATGTAATACAACTACTACACAAAATGTTGAAGCTAATACAACGCATTTTTGGTGCATAACACTGCAACTTGGAAATATAAATAGATGGATCTGATATTACAATGCTCAAACACATCTCAAAATGGAGATCTAAGCTCCCGAAGACTTTTCCTAGACAACCCAGAAAGGGTTTTTGGAAATACAAAAAATAGATAATGGTGATCTAAAGCCCTAGGGTTGAAGAATCACTCCAAATGAAGCACATAAGAGGAGGTGTCTTAAGCTGATGTAAATCTAAATGGCACTCGTCTAATAGACTCTCTCAATGAAAGGTTGATCCCTCCAATGAAGATCTAACCTCCCAAGTGGTGCACTGAATCCTCCCTTGGATTTGCTCAATAAAATAATGCAGTTTGAGAGTGAAACTGTGTTGTAGGAGATGATGGTGCCTTAGCCTGGTGCCAAAATATGATATGAAGCTGAGGGACCTTCCTTACTGATCTCCCAATGGAAAGAATACTTCCTCCACTAAAGACAAGCTCAGAAATGGCCCAATGAAACCCTCCACTGTTGCACCCTACAACTCAACACAAATCTAAACAAAAACTGCATTGTAGAAGAAATTTGTAGCTTGGCCTAATGATGGAATGTGGAAATAATGCCCAATAACTTCTCCCGAGTGGGCACTTGAAGTCCCTTGTGGATGAAGGTGGGATTCCCACTCGGGAACACTCTTGTGCTAAACAATTATGCAATTTTAGCTAAACAACTGAAGAGAGAAAAAATTCATACAGACCATAATCAAAATAATAATCCAAAACATACCTTCCATGGCTGCCATCCCCTTCCTTATATGCTCGGTATGCTTCCTCACCTTGGGTCCCACTCATTAAAGCCACTACTTCCATGCAAGGAATCTCCCCCCAAAACTGCGTTGTCCCTCAATGAATGTCCACTCCCTCCATACCAACGTTGTTGATTTGGTCAAATTTGACCCAGTCCACATGCTTCATCCCTTATTCACACATAGGGGTGCTTTATCTAGCTATTTTGATGTCCTCCATTCACATTGGGAGTGATTTATTCCTACTAAAGAGATTTATGGCTCTCTCTACCCACTTATTCCTCTATATAAAGGAAAAAATCAAAATTTAATATTCCAATTAGCTGCATGCTAATTTAGGAATATTAAAATCCTCCCCTCCCAAATGTTTCTTGTCCTCAAGAAACTGCAAGGATAGAACTGAAAATATAGGGAACCTTCATTCCCATGTGGAGCTCCAATCCCCAAGCTATCTTTCACACAAAATGAATCACCCTCTAGAATGGTAATTCATAGAAAAACTCCTCCCAAATGCTCATGAGAGGTATCTCTCAAATTCTCAAGTCAACCATATGGCTCATCTCATAAGGAAACAAGTGATCTACTGTAGCAACCATATAATGTCCAATGCTCCCCCTGAAGCATGAAGCATAAGAAGTGTGGGGAGTGTCATTCCCAATGGACACATCCAACCTATGTGTCAACCTTCCAATCATGCCCACAAAAATGATAAGAACATCATCCACATATGGGATCACAATCAAAGTCATACTAGCTGCCATGTATAATATCGGAGAAGGACAATGGTCCCTCAAGTGCAACCAGCATAGTTTGACTCCTAACTGCATCAAAATATGGCATGATGAGTGGTTTCTCAACCACTTTCTTGCTTCCCCAATCCTCTCACATGATTGGAGAAGGTGTATGATGTGGGGTGAAAATTGAGCACACCTTGAATAAGACATAATCTCCCTAAAATCTCCTAGGGAGTGGCCATCATCATCACTTCTTATGGCCCCAAGTAGACCATGAAGTCTATAAGAAAATGTGCCCCCTCTTGGAGCAATGGCCTGCACATGAATGGTAAGGAAATACAAATACATAGTAAGTGAATCATGATGTACAGAAATACAACCCTTAACGTGTACTTTGTTCAAGCTAATGAAGTGGCTCATAGATGGGCCTCCACTCATTCTCAATGAGAAAGGAAGTGGCTATGATAACTCTAACAAAGAGTTATATCTCTCCTCATCCTCTAAACAATCCATGCATCTCCTCATATGATGGTGCATTTCCTCTTTGAAGCCTTCCCAAATGAATCCCTCCATGATAGTATGGTAAGCTCTTATGAAATTAGTGGGGTTGGAGAGAAAACCCTCATATGTTGCATGTACTAGCTTATCCTTGAGCTTAGATGCTCTAGTCAAGAAGATCCTACTCTGAAAATAGATGACCCCATCTCTCACTGCATATCTCCCATATGATGATTGGCCATCAAGTACTCTGCATGAAAATAGATCCTTGGAGTATTCCACGAACAACTTGGATCTCCAATAAGGGCCAATACTCAATAATGAAAACGCTGCTGATCTACAATGTATGTTGAGATTCAACAAGATGATGAGCTTAATGAAAAGAGTCGCCTTCACTAAGTGGGCCCGCAGGCTATTTTTGGCGCAAGTCTATTTTTAGACTATGTCTATTTTTAGACATGATGATCATATTTCAGAAGTTGCAGGATGCTATTTGTGGATGGTTGGTCAAGTTGAAAAAATAGATGAAATTCTAATTTTAGAATATTGGGCGAAGTCTATTTATAGATCGTCAATCTAAAAATAGATGCATGTCGATTATTATTAGCTCTTAATAATAATCAGACTCTAAACAACAACTTATTCTCTTGGAGCACTTCAGTTCAGTGCACAGATGTGGCACATCAGCTGACAGAAGGAATTACGCTATTTCTAAGGGTTTACTGGAGCTAATGCGTGAAGGAATCAGTTAGAACTCAAGTGGCAGAGTTATGACACAGTTGGAAGAAGTAGTTATGGAGTTGTATTTAGTTTAACCCAGTTAGACTCAGTTGAGCTAGTTGTATCTAGTCTAACTGATTGATACACTAGTGAGAGTGGAGTGAATTAATTATTTAATTAATTCACAAATAATAACTCATTAATCAACTGAACAATACATCAATTAACTACAGTGCATGGCAGTTTCAGTGGAGACCAGTGGAGAGATAGGTGAAAGGGCAAGATAGACTATCTGTTGTGACTATAGTGATGCATTGATTGCATCACACACTCAATGGAGATGCCAATGAGGATTTCACAGACAAGGATGGAGTAATTCGAATTCATTTAGAGCTATTCTTCAGCAGAGATTGCGCAGTGGAGGCAGGCTAGCAAGTGGCAAAGATCGGTGCATGGATTTGCAAGATTGGGCCTGATTAGTGTATGACGATTGTACTGTACTGAGGGCTTGTGATAAGATTTGTATGATTGTATGAGATTGTCATATGATCTCCATGTTACATAATATATAGTTGGGGTTTTCAGCTTCAGGCTTTCCCGGTTAAAAACTGTGTTATGTGCGATTGAATATTTTTGTTTATGCTTCACATGTGTGTGCAATTAATTTTTCTGCAAAAGATTAACAAGTGGAATTGATTCAGTATTTTTCATAAATTTAAATAGTGTGAGATTAGGTGAATCAAGGACATATGCATTCTTAGTGCATATTATTTCTACATGGCATCAGAGCATTGTTGATTGAAGATTGCAATTGTGAAGTGAGTTTGTGCTGGTGGACAATTCGAATTTTCTACAGAAGATTCTTGGTGCAGAAATCGAGTATCCATTGAAATTTTTTTCAACGGGTTGAGATTGGAGTATGCCCTTGATGGGAGCTCAAATTACATAGCCTGGAAGGATAGGATGGAGGTGGTGCTAGAGGATAATGGGCTGAAGGAGTTCATTGAAAGCGATGTTCCTAAGCCGGGATCTAGCGATGCTGCATTACTTGATGCATGGCAAAAGAAGACTGCAAAGACAAGGAGGATTCTATTGGAAGGTGTGAAGGACCATATTGTGTCCATCCTTCACGGGAAAGCTAATCCATTCTTAATGTGGAAGGATTTTACAGACTTGTACCAAAGCATAAGTGACGAGAGGAAGTTGGTGCTTAAAGACAAGCTCAGAAAAATAAAAATGGAGAAAGGCGAAAGTATTCCAAAATACCTCACGAAGTTTGTCCACTGCAAGGATGAGCTGGCAAGTGTGGGGATTACTGTTGATGAAGAAGACTTGGTGAGCTTGGCTCTCCTTGGGCTTCCGAAGAGTTGGCATAGCTACGAAGACTCTGTCAATGGACGGGAGAAACTGCCGGGATGGGAGCGACTTTGGTCGAATCTTGTGCAGGAGGAGATAAAGCGGGGTACCAGAGATGGATCTTCATCGAAGAATGAAGATGAAGAGAATTTCGCTTTGGCTGCCAAATCAAGGAAAGGGAAGGGGAAGAAAAATCCTTCAAAATCCGGTGCTAAAGGCAAGAAGCAGGATTTGTCCAAAGTGAAGTGTTTTCACTGTCACGAACATGGACATTTTGCCACTAACTGTCCATAGAAGAAGAAGAATAAGTAGGCTACTAGATCCGCAGCTGGAGAGGCCTTAGCCTCGCATTTTGAGCTGGATTTTTCCTTGATCACATGCTTGGTTTCAAGCTGCATGGGATCAATGTGGTATCTTGACAGTGGTGCGTCTTTCCATATGACGGGAGACAAAGAGTTATTTAGTGACTTGGAGGAGAAGGACCTCAAGGTGCATATAGAGATGGGCGATGATGGTCGGTATAATGCGACTGGCATTGGGACCATTACCTTTGAGAGGGAGTCTAGTAATCCGTTCTTGTTGAAGAATTTCATGCATGTTCCAGGTCTGAAGAAGAACTTGGTCTCAGTCGCAATGCTGGAAGACAAGGGTTATGATGTTGTTTTCAGTGAGGGAAAATCCTTCCTTCAACATTAAAAAATGGGTCAAACCAAGAAGATAGGGGTTCGAATTAAGAATCTCTACAAGCTGGAGGTAGATGGCTGTGCTGCAATGGTGGGAAAAGTAGAAGGAGTGGTGAGCCGGGATGAGGGCGAGTTATGGCACAGGAGATTGGGCCATCCTCACCATGGCGCTTTGAAGATTTTGTAACAAATTTATACTGGACTTCCCAAGGGTACTCTTGCATATTCCGATCAGTGCAAGAGATGTACCATGGGTAAGTTTTTGAAGACCACCTTTCATGAGAAGGAGAACTGTGCTTTGGTGATCCTGGAGAGAATTCACACAGACGTGTGTGGACCATTCTCAGTTGCTTCAACAACAAAACACATGTATTATGTGATATTTTTTGATGATTCTTCTCGTAGATGTTGGATCTTCTTCATGCAGAAGAAGAGTGAAACGTTCTAAAAGTTCTGTGAGTTCAAGGCATTGGTGGAGAAGGAGTTGGGAAAGCAGGTGAAAGCTCTACGGAGCGATAATGGCAGTGAATACATCTCGGGTGAATTCAAAGACTTCTGTAGCAAAGAAGGAATTCGAAGAGAACTCATAGCGCCTCATAACCCACAGCATAATGGGGTCGCGGAGAGAAAGAACATAATGATCGTGGGTGCTTCACAACCGATGCTGAATGACCAACGCCTACCGATGCACTTGTGGGTGGAAGCATGCAACACTGCGGTTTATGTGCAAAACCATTGTCCTCATAGAGTACTTGGCATGAGTACACCCAAAGAAGTATTTTCTAGTAAGAAGCCTGATATTTCTCATTTGAAGATCTTTGGCTCACTTGTTTACATTCATGTGATGAAGGACGCTAGGAAGAAGCTGGAGCCGACTGCAAAAGTTGGGATATTTGTGGGGTACACAGAAACACCTCATAACTATCGTGTGTATTTTCCAGACAGTCAGATGACTGTTGTGTGACGAGATATAAAATTCAATGAGGTGAAAGCCATGAAGTTTTCGCTTGAGAGGGAGCTACACTTGCATGTGGAAGAGGAACTTCTTGTTCCCAAAGATGAGCCTCTGGATGTGGATCAGCCACAGAAGGAGATTCATGGAGTGGAGGAGTCCACTCATGCAGAACCAAACATCAAACAAGGTAGAAAGTGTACCACAAAAGCTGAGAGACTGAAGCTTGATGTAGCACAGAATGTAGGAGTCCCTACATCACAGCGCAGACAAAGACAGTCACCTGACCGATATACTGGATACATGGCTCTTATGAGCAAGTGTATTGTGACAGAGCCATCTTCTTTTGAAGAAGCAGCACAAGATCCCACATGGGTAGATGCCATGGTGGAGGAGTATGACACCATTTTCAGAAACAGTGCTTGGGAGATTGTTCCAAGGCTGGTGGGAAAATCAGTTGTAGGATCAAGATGGATCTACAAGGTAAAGAAAGTTGTTGATGGGAGTGTCAAGAAGTATAAGGAAATATTTTTTGCCCGGGGCTTCTCACAGATTGAGGGGATTGAATATGAAGAAACCTTTGCACCTATCGCATGGTATTCTTCCATACAGACCATCCTTTCTCTCTCAGCGCAAATGGGTTGGCACATTCATCAGATGGATGTAAAGACTGCGTTCCTTAATGGGATCATTGAGGAAGAGGTGTACATTGAGCAGCCTGAAGGATTTGAGATCTTCAGCAGCAAGTCACATGTGTGCAGGCTCAAAAGAGCGTTGTATGGGCTGAAACAAGCACCCCGTGCTTGGTACACTCAAATCGAATGCTATTTCACTGGACTTGGCTTCACCAAGAGTGAGGCGGATGCAAACCTGTACCAGATTATGGTGGAGGGTAAGATTTTAATCATTGTACTTTATGTTGATGATTTAATACTAACAGGTGATGAGCAGTTGATACACTCATGCAAGGCATATCTTGCAAAGGAGTTTGAGATGAAGTATTTGGGCCTCCTTCATTATTTCCTTGGATTGGAAATATGGCCGCGGGAAGGTGAACTGTTTGTGTCTCAAGGCAAGTATGCCTGGGAGATACTGGAGAATTTTCACATGCAAGGCTGCAAGCCTATCGACACTCCTCTTCCAGGAAATTGGAAGAAAGAGGATGCTACATTGGTAGAGGTAGTGGATGCCACTGTTTATCGACAGTTGGTGGGTTTGATCATGTATTTAGTCAATACAAGACTGGACATATGCTATGCGGTGAACCAGCTTTCACAAGTGATGGTTAAGCCTACCAAGCTCTTTTGGAAGGAAGGGAAGCATGTATTGAGATATCTCAGGGGCACATCTGAGTATGGCCTATGGTACAGACATACGGATGAGGTGAAGTTTCATGGCTTCACGGCTGCAGATTGGGTAGGAAGCCCAACAAACAGAAAGAGCACATCAGGAGGGATTTTCAGTATTGGATCTATGACAGTTTATTGGTACAACAGGAAACAAAGATATGTGGCACTCAGTTCAGCGGAAGCATAATACATGGCAGCAAGTTTAGCTGCATGTGAGGCTATTTGGATGAGGAAGATTCTAATTGGTTTGTTCGGTTCACATTTAGATCCCACTGTGATTCATTGTGATAATCAGAGTTGCATTAAACTCTCGGTTAATCCTGTGTTTCATGATAAATCTAAACATATTGATATCTGGTATCATCATATCATAGATTATGTGCAGCGGAATATCATGTTGCTTCAGTACATTCCCACGAAGGATCGGGATGCAGATATTCTAACGAAGGTGCTCACTAGGAGAAAATTCGAATACCATATAGGCGGGATTGGGGTGAAGGATAACCCCTATCTTGTTGAGAGGGAGTGTTGAGATTCAACAAGATGATGAGCTTAGTGAAAAGAGTCGCCTTCACTAAGTGGGCCCGTAGGCTATTTTTGGCACAAGTCTATTTTTAGACTATGTCTATTTTTAGACATGATGATCATATTTTAGAAGTTGCAGGATGCTATTTGTGGATGGTTGGTCAAGTTGAAAAAATAGATGAAATTCTATTTCTAGAATATTGGGTGAAGTCTATTTATAGATCATCAATCTAAAAATAGATGCATGTTGATTATTATTAGCTCTTAATAATAATCAGACTCTAAACAACAAATTATTCTCTTGGAGCACTTCAGTTCAGTGCACAGATGTGGCACATCAGAAGACAGAAGCAATTACACTATTCCTAATGGTTTATTGGAGCCAATGCATGAAGGACTCAGTTAGAACTCAAGTGGCAGAGTTATGACATAGTTGGAAGAAGTAGTTATGGAGTTGTATTTAGTTTAACCCAATCATACTCAATTGAGCTAGTTGTATCTAGTCTAACTAATTGATACACTAGTGAGAGTGGAGTGAATTAATTAGTTAATTAATTCACAAATAATAACTCATTAATCAACTAAACAATACATCAGTTAACTACAGTGCATGGCAGTTTCAGTGGAGACCAGTGGAGAGATAGGTGAAAGGGCAAGATAGACTATTTGTTGTGACTATAGTGATGCATTGATTGCATCACACACTTAGTGGAGATGCCAATGAGGATTGTGCATTCAAGGATGGAGTAATTCAAATTCATTTAGAGCTATTCTTTAGCAGAGATTGCATAATGGAGGCAGGCTAGCAGGTGGGAAAGATCGGTGCATGGATTTGCAAGATTGGGCCTGATTAGTGTATGACGATTGTACTGTACTAAGGGCTTGTGATAAGCTTTGTATGCCTGTATGAGATTGTCATATGATCTCCATGTTACATAATATATAGTTGGGTTTTTCAGCTTCAGGCTTTCCCGGTTAAAAACTGTGTTATGTGCGATTGAATATTTTTGTTTATGCTTCACATATGTGTGCAATTAATTTTTCCGCAAAAGATTAACAAGTGGAATTGAATCAGTATTTTTCATAAAGTTAAATAGTGTGAGATCAGGTGAATCAAGGACATATGCATGCTTAGTGCATATAATTTCTACAATGTAAAGAACATGTCATGTTGTTGCCCTCTTCTTTGACATCTCCCATGCCAAAGTCATATTCCAGGATGCTGCTATCCTGCCTCTGCTGCTCCTCCTGCAACTACTCATGCTCTAGTGAAGGTTGAAGTTTTTGGAGGCTAGCCTTCCATGGGAAGTTATCACCTATCAAAAAATTTCTGATTTTGGCCAATGTAAGCATGAGTGGCCACCAACCTCTACCATATGTGGAAGACCCTTCCCTATGTTGAAGTATCTTCTGATTCTCCAAAGCCATGGAGTGGTATCCTTGCACCATGATGGTGCCATCATCCATCCCTGAAACATCTTTTCTCAGTGCAAGATGTTTGGTGAGAGTGGGTAATACTGATATTGGGAGAATGTCTCCCTCCTCCTTGAGCCTACCCAAGACTCTCTACGATTTACTAAGTCCTCCCAAGGTTCTCACCCCCTCCTGGATCTATGAGTGGTGAAACCTGTTGTGAGACTTCTCTCATCAACTCTTGATCTAGTGGCCATCCTGGTGGAATGCCTCCATGTCATGAGACATCAATGTCTAGAGTATACTGTATATGCGAGTGGACTGCTTTGTCCCTGCTCTCACTACACAAATCAGTCAGCCTCTTTTGTGCATCAACCTCCTGGAATGGACAGGGGTGTGTTCTCCTAATCACCTGATGTTGGCCATCCCTCCCATATTATTCCATCTGTAAGGTCTCACAATATATCAATACTGGCACATGCTGCTCCTGGATTGTGCCCTGTTCTCCACATGTTAGATCCTTTGGAACTCCTTGCAAATATACAAGGGCTCCTATAATTGGAGCAATTGCTCCATCTCCATCTCCAGGTGGTAATAGATCTCCCCCTAGTGTGACATCGTTGTTACCTCTTGCTTTTTCTCCCCTTCATCATTATTGGAGGATACCTCATCTTCATTAAGAGGCCCTTTGTTTAGATCCTCTTTTAAAAAAGAGATATCCATGTCTTCCTTTTGAGAAGAGAGCTCTTCCTGAAGTGGGGATATTACCTTTAAAAAGGTATTTTGTAAGTTTCTAACCCCCTCAATAGCATTTTGGAATGGAGTTGGGTTTATGGATCCTTCCAACTCATGCAAAGGTTTTGACTGTTTGGGCTTGGCTAGCTCAACCAAGGATGTTTCAGAATGTTTTAGATCAAACCTTTTCACTAACATCCTAGTGAACTTTGCATAAGTATATATATTTGCATGATTCAAGGAATAAGTTTCATAAAACCACCAAGCATAAGCCTTACCTTCAAGATGTAGTGCTTCTACTCTAATGGCTTCCTCTTCTGAAACTTGGTGCTGTTGAAAATGGGTGTCTAGCTCCTTCACCCAAGCCTTACATGTGCATTTAGGTGACCCATCAAAAGTAGGCAGAAAAATATACCCAAAGCATGTTGCTTGAACCTTTTACTTCTATTTTGATTGCCAGGCATTCTATTCTCCTTGATTTTGCAAAACCCTTGGAAGTTTAGATTCTTTTGAACCTCTAAGACTGAGATTCATATTCTTGAAGATAGTCACCAAGAGTCTCCTCCTTTGGTGCATCTCCTACCTCCATCACTCTTGCTATGAATATAGGCATGGTAAAGCGTTGTGGATATGATTGTGTGGCTAAATTCTCACACCCATAATATGAAGAACTGGAGCTTTCTTCATGTGAAATTTTTTTAGAGGAATCTTTATGTCTTTCCCTCCTCATTTCCTTGATTTCTCTGTTAATATCATGCTTAGTTTGGAGAAGAATTTTTGAAAACTCCTTTCCCTTCATTTCTCCTGATATTGGATTTTTGCCTTTGTCTCGAAACCTTATCATTTCTATGATAAGCTTCTTATTCTTCTGATAACATAGATGTAATGCTTCATAGGCTGAGCCAAGACTCTGCTCCGATACCACTGTAATATTCCAAAATAGGAAAAGCAACAATATAGCACATAAAAGTGGAAAGTAGCAGTAAATATCAATACATTACATATGAGCCAAAGATAGATCCATGGTATTAAGTATAATAGCAGAAAATGAGTACAATATCTTGGGGATCAAGTCCCTCAAGCTAGGCAAGAGAAGCCTCCTATGCCTAAAAACACCAAAACATGTAATACAACTGCTACACAAAACACTAAAGCTAATACAATGCAGTTTTAGTGCATAAAACTACAGTTGGGAAATATAAATAGATGGATCTGATATTACAATGCTCAAACAAGTCTCAAAATGGAGATCTAAGCTCCCAAAGACTTTTCCTAAACAACCCAGAAATGGTTTCTGGAAATACACAAAATAGAAAATGGTGATCTAAAGCCCTAGGGATGAAGAATCACTACAACTGAAGCACATAAGAGGAGGTGGTTGAAGCTTATGTAAATCTGAATGGCACTCCTCTAATAGACTCTCTCAATGAAAGGTTCATCCCTCCAATAAAGATCTAACCTCCCAAGTGGTGCACTGAATCCTCCCTTGGATCTGCTCAATAAAATAACGTAGTTTCAGGGTGAAACTGCACTGTAGGAGATTATGGTGCCTTGGCCTGGTGAAAAAATATGATATGAAAGCCCAGGGAACTTCCTTACTGATCTCCCAATGGAAAGAATACTTCCTTCACTAAAGACAAGCTCAGAAATGGCCCAATGAAACCCTCCATTGTTGCACCCTGCAACTCAGCACAACTCTAAACAGAAACTACAGTATAGAAGAAATTTGTAGCTTGGCCTGATGAAAAAATGTGGAAATAATGCCTAATAACTTCTCCTGAGTGGGAACTCGAATTTCCTCGAGGATGAAGGTGGAATTCCCACTTGGAAACACCCTTGTGCTAAACAATTATGAAATATTAGCTAAACAGCTAAAGAGAGCAAAAATTCATACAGACCATAATCAAAATAATAATCCAAAACATACCTTCCATGGTTGCCATCCCCTTTATTGGACATTGGGTTCAACGCTCCCCGTGTGTTTCATAACATGGACTAATCGCCTCTCGTGGATCCTAACTCTGGTGATTGTAGTAGAGACTAATGCCTACGAGTTTTGGTCTAATGGAAATCATGATTTCAACAATTGGTATCAGAGTTGTTTCGGCTTCAAGGGGACGCCTTTGTTGTTGAGGGTTTTTTTCTTGGGCTTTAGATAGACCCTGTTCAGTGGGAGATCTGCGGGATCGATTCTTACAGTGAAATAAGATGGCGAGCAGCGGGAAGATAGAGATCGAGAAATTTAATGGTCAGAGTTTTGAGTTGTGGAAGCTCAAGATGGAGGATCTGCTGGTGGATAAGGATCAGTGGATCGGGGTAGATCTAGGTACTAAACCAACAGAAATGTCAGATGAAGACTGGAAGAAGCTAGATTGGAAGGAAAAGAGCACAATACGGTTGTGTGTCTCAGATTCAGTATTGTTGAATGTATCTGGGGAAGCTACGGCAAAGACCTTGTGGGACAAGCTAGGGAATTTGTACCAATCTAAGTCTCTGGTGAATAAATTGTTCCTGCGGAAAAAGCTGTATAACCTGAGGATGAAGGATGGAGACTCGGTGACAGAGCATCTAAACGCCTTCAATACTGTGGTAAGTCAGTTGTCATCTGTTGATATTAAAATCTCAGATGAAGATAAGTGCATCAGTTTGTTGTGCTCTCTACCAGACTCGTGGGACAGTCTGGTTATTGCAATAGGTAGCAATACAACTACCTTGAATTTTGATGACATTGTCTCAGCCTTGCTGTCGGAGGAAATGAGATGGAGAAATATGGAGGTTCAGAATGGAGATGCCTTATCTGTACGAGGAAGGTCCCAGAACAGAAACAAGAATAAGGTTTCGAGTGGGAGATCTAAATCTAGAGGGAGATCTAAATCTCCTGGAAATTTTGTAAAGGTGTGCTGGAAATGCGGAAAGGAAGGGCACTATAAAAAGGAATGCAGATCTAAAGCTCCTGAGAAAGGAAAGGGATCTGATGAAGGTCCTTCTGCAGAGGCAAAAACCACCTCGGATGAAGGTGGGGATGTGTATTTGGCTTCTTCTTCAAATACACATGTAGATCATGAGTCATGGTTGATTGACTCAGGTGCATCCTTTCACTTCACTCCCCATAGGGAGTAGTTCTGCGAGTATGAGAAATATGATGGTGGTGATGTCTTCCTAGGGGATGATAGGAAGGCCAGAATCGTCGGACGTGGAAAGGTCAAGCTGAAGCTGCAAGGTGGAAGGATTAGAACACTTCCTGGTGTTATGCATATTCCTGCATTGGCCAGAAATCTGATTTCTGTAAGCAAGATGGATGATGCAGGTGTAAAAACAGTGTTCGAGAAAGATGCCTGCAAGATGGTTCGGGGAGCACTGGTATTAATGTGGGGAGTTCGGATTGGAACTCTGTACAAGCTACAAGGTAGCACTGTTATTGATGGGTGTAACAGTTCTGTGGTTCCTGAAAGAGGAGCGGAAAGCCTAGCTGTCTCTGGAGAAAAGACCATGCTATGGCATCAAAGGCTTGGACATATTGGAGAAAAGGGCCTTCGGATACTGCATAGAAATGGTATGGTAGAAGGTATGTCTAATTTCTCTCTGGATTTCAATTTCTGTGAACATTGTGTATATGGGAAGCAGAATTGGGTGAGTTTTCCTTCTGGTGCTAAGGGGGCGAACAAGATATTAGAACTTGTGCACAGTGATGTGTTTGGACCTGTGTCAGTTCCATCACTGGGAAAGTCTGTGTACTATGTTTCATTCATAGATGACTTCTCAAGGAATACATGGATATATTTCTTAAGGAAGAAATCTGAATTCTTTGACAAATTTAAAGAATTTAAGGCTCTGGTGGAAAACCAGACAGAGAAGAAGATAAAGGCACTGAGGACAGATAATGGTGGGGAGTTCTGCAAGAATGAATTTGAAGAGTTCTGTAAGAAGTGTGGTATAGCACGACAGAAGACTACTCCATACACACCTCAGCAAAATGGAGTTGCAGAAATAATGAATAGAACACTGATGGAAAAGGCAAGAAGCATGCTCAGTGGTACCGGGTTAGGACAAGAATTCTGGGCAGAGGCAGTGGAGACTGCATGTTACTTAGTTAACAAATCACCTTCATCAACGTTGGAGGATAAGACCCCACATGAGGTATGGACTGGTAAGAAACCCTCTCTTTCACATCTAAGGGTATTTGGATGTGATGCATATGTACATGTTCCAAAGGAGAAAAGGACCAGTTGGATAATAAATCTAAAAGGTGCATCTTTATTGGGTATAAGGATGGTTTAAAGGGTTACAAGCTTTGGAACCCAGAAACAAGGAAGGTTGTGTACAGCCGAGATGTGGTGTTTAGAGAAGTGAAAGATGTTGTTAAACATGAGGTCCTACCAAAGGAACCTGAGAAGATAGAGTTTGAGCTAAAGGAGGATGAATCAAACTCTACAACGGAAGAAGACTCGGAAGATGAAGAGCCACAAACTCCAGCTTTAAGAAGATCAGTTCGGGAAAGAAGGCAACCAGAAAGGTATAGTCCATCTGCCTTTTGTTCAGGTTTTGCCTTAACTATAACTGATGATGATCCCAGAACTGTCAGGGAGGCAGTAGATTCAGAGGATGGAAAACTCTGGAAGGAGGCCATGGTTGATGAAATGGCATCCTTGCACAAAAATGAGGCATGGGATATGGTGGAGTTGCCGGCTGGAAGGAAGCCCATTGGGAGAAAATGGGTGTTTAAGAAGAAGATGAATGTAGAAGGCAAGGTGGAGAAATACAAAGCTCGGTTGGTAGCAAAAGGTTATTCCTAGGTGTCGGGAATTGATTTTGGTGATATTTTTTCTCCTGTTGCCAAAGTTACTTCTATTAGATTACTTTTATCTGTTGCTGCTGCATTTGATTTTGAGATAGAACAGATGGATGTGAAGACAACGTTTCTTCACGGGGATCTAGAAGAGGAGATCTACATGAAGCAACCTGAAGGCTTTATGGTGAAGGGTAAGAAAGAACTGGTATGCAGGTTGAAGAAGTCTCTGTATGGGTTAAAACGGTCACCAAGGATGTGGTATCAGAAATTTGATACCTATATACGGGGACTTGGCTTCACCAGAAGCAAGGAGGATCACTGTGTTTATTTTAAATTAATTGGTGACCGTGTTATTTATTTGGTCTTGTATGTGGATGATATGTTGTTGATTGGAAATGACAAAGAAATTTTCCAAGATTTGAAGACCCAACTATTCTCCAAATTCGACATGAAGGATCTTGGTGCTGCAAACTATATTTTGGGCATGGAAATTAAGAGAGATCGGGCAAAGAGGAAGCTCTGGTTAAACTAGAGGAAGTATGTCGAGACTATATTGCAGAGGTTCAATATGTAGGATAGTAAACCGGTGAATGTTCTGATTCCTGTAGGTACAAAGTTTTATGTTGAACAGTGTCCCAAGACACAAGAAGAAGAGGGGGATATGTCCTGTGTTCCATATGAAAGTGCAATGGGTAGCCTGATGTATGCAATGGTTTGTACTAGACTAGACATTGCACATGCAGTGGGAGTATTGAGTAGGTTTATGCCAAACCCAGGGAAGGAGCATTGGACAGCAGTGAAGCAGGTTTTCATATATTTATGTGGCACTAGTGATTATGGCTTGTGCTACCAAGGAAGACCAGGATTGGAAAGAGTGTTAGACATTCGTGGTTTTTTTGATGCAAACTGGGCTAGAGATCTAGACCAAAGAAGATCTACAAGTGGGTATGTGTTTAGCCTATTTGGAGGTACAATCAGTTGGATGAGTAAAAGACAGTCTGTAGTGGCTCTTTCAACTACAGAGGCAGAATACATGGTAGCCACTCATGCAAGCAAGGAAGCAATTTGGTTGCAGAGATTGTGTTAAAGTACGGGGTTGGTGTAGCAAGCTATAAGGATAGACTGTGATAGCTAAAGTGCAATTTTCTTGGCTAAGAAACCTGCTTATCGTTCAAAGACAAAGCACATTGATGTTCAATATCACTTTGCGAGATATATCGTTGAGGCTAAAAGGGTGTTACTGGTAAAGGTGGACACTTTGAAGAATGTTGTAGATGTATTGATGAAGCCTGTGAGCACTCAGAAGTTCTCTTGGTGTAGAGAAAAAATGGGTGTTGCAAGGCTAAGCTAATGACTCAGCTCTCCTATGGCCCCTTGCGGAAAGAAAACAACAAGTGGGAGAATGTTGGGTATGTGTTATATTCTTTCCATGACTAGTCATGCGCAGGGGGGTCACAGGGGGGTGGTAGCCCCCCCTGTCAAGGTCCGGGGCAACGCTCTGGGAAAAAAAAATTTGGTCCTTATTTTCTTGTGGGCAGACCTGCCCATGGTTTTGTGCATGGGTTTGCATATGGTTTTGGGGCATGATGGTTTTCAGCCCTTGGTATTTTGTAGATCTAGTCAAGGGAACTACAGTTATGTCCTAATCCAGGGTTAATGGATTGGGGTTTATGTATGCTTCGGCATGTATATATATGTGTTGTAACAGTAAAAGGAATATAATGAAAAATCAAGTTGGTCGTCCCAATTTGGGATCTAGGGGAAAATCTTTTTGTTTATCTATTTTATGTTTTATGCTCTTGCTATTGTTTATTTTATGTTTTTAAGATTTGTTTGCAGATAATTTCTGTACAGGGTTAAAACCTACACTCCACGGAATTAGAATTGAGATATTTGTACTCCAAAGGATCATGTATCACCCCTGGAGACTTAGAGTTGATATAATTGCAAAGGCTTGAAGAAGAAGTCCCAAAAGAGCCAGAAAGGACTTCCAAAAAGCTAGGCGAGCTTGAAATCTCATTATAAGTGGAAAGAAAGTCTGCCATATCTAGGATAGCTCGATGGTGATGAAGTGAAACCCTCCCTTTGCAGGTCTGACTACATTCCTTACGAAGGTGGCCTATTTGGTGGTAGTCAAGACACCTGAAAGGAAGTTTCAGTAAACCAAATGTTGCACATATTGTCTCCCTCCATAAGTCATTATCATTTCCACAGGAAAATTGATCTCTGAATCCAACTTCACAAGCACCCAGGAAACCCTCTTGTCAAATTCTACCAGTGATTTATCATCAAAGTAAATGAATTTCCAGAACGCATTGCAGCTATGATGATAACTATGTTTCTCTTCCAAATATCAAGAGGAAAACCTGAAAGTTTGACACATTAATACTTAAGCCAAGGATTCTTGATAGCTTAGTTGAACTCACATGATATCTTTGGGTCTAGAGAAAACTTTTGCCAAAAACCCAAGGCTTGGATGAGAATTTTATCAAGTCTTCCTCTTGAAAAAAATGAAACGCAAGCCAATAATTCACAAGAAGGATAATCTTAGGGGAATATTCAATAAGAGGCTTCCATGTTGTCTAAACCCATGTTTAGATACTTTCCCTGGTAAAATTTATATAAATTTTTTTTCCAACCAACGTTCTTTGGACCTGACTCGTCACCCTGTTCAAATTAATGTCAAGCCCAAGAGATAAACTAGGTTTAGTCACACCATATTTTAGGGCCTTCTGCCTCCCATTATCCCTAGATACTTTACCATGTACCCTTGAGAATACAATCTTTTTCTTTGAAATTGTTTGTTATTTCAGAGGAGAAGGGGAAACACCAATGATGACTCAGGGAAAGAAATTCCTAGAGAAGGAGAGGCTATCACAAAAGGGCCAACCACCAGAGGAGAGGAAGTAAGGACCCGTAGCCTAGGGTCTCCACCAGAGATCTTCAAACTCACAAGAGCTGAGTCTTTAGAGATTATCTCCCCTCCCTTAAAAGAGGGTTTCTTGAAAACACTAGAAACGAGAATGCTAATGTCACCGACCAAAATCCACACAGAAACATAGGGAGACCAAATATCATGGACCAAAGTAGCAGAATGAGAGAGGCAAAGACTAAAAGAAGTGATAGGGGAGGGCAATTGTGATGCTTGAAAAGAGAATTCATCCATAAAGTGGCAAAGTTTTGGACGAAATTTGAAGGATCTACGAAAAAGAGGGGTGGTTTCATAAATTTACCCCAAAATTACTATATTCTATGGTTTCTAGGGAGACTGACATCACTTCCAAAACAAAGGAAAAATTTTGGGCCCCTGATTCATGCAATTGCACAATTTAAAGACTCTATGTATAATTGAATGTAGTGGTTTTCTAGAGACAAGGTTTTCTGATGTTAAAGTTATTGGTTTTCAAATGTTTTAAGAAATTATAGAAAAAGTTTTGATCTTGAACTAAGTAAATAATAAAAATATATTTTAAAAAATTATGTTAAAATGGCACCCAAAAGGGGCTTTTGATTTAATTTTCCCTTAATTAAATCTAAAGAGAAATTGTAACTTCATCTCATGACAACATGTATTAGTTAAATAAGTCAGAATGACTGATTTATCTTAGGAAATTTGAGTTGAGGGTCAGAGAGGAGGCATGTAGAGTTCTCCCATGATTTAAGGGGGTCCTATTACAATTATTTGTGAGTTGTAATTAGTTAACTCAAGAAATTGAGTTAAAATCAGTTTAATTAGTTCTAACTGAGAGATGAGCTAGTGAGAGGTCTAGTGAATTAAATTTGATTTAATTCACAATACTGATCAATCCGTTAACTGATAATTCACTATAAATAGTTGTTTCATGTTAGAGTCTAAGGAAGGCCTAGTTTAGATCGAGGTTAAAGGGATGATAACTATCGGTTGTATAATTAAGAAATTGTATAGGTCAGTTATAGAGTCATGTGGGAGCTTATGATGCATTGCGTAATCAATTCCAAGGAATTTCCTATTTAATAAGGTGACAATTCCTCCAAGAATGCGTGAGAAAGGATGGCTGAGAAGAGGCTAAGAATTGGTTAAGTATTTCACTGATTTTTTATAAATCAGAGTGAGACATTTGACATAGTGCACGAGTTTCTCGGTGAGATAAAATAATTGTATTGTTTCATGTCCTTGAATTTACACAATATATAGATAGCGGGGTTTTAGGTAGATACATCTTGGGTTGTGCGATTGATTGTTTCTTTATCTTACTTGTTATGTGATTTTGTGATCGTGTTTTTCTTATGAAAATTGTAGAAGGATTCAATATTTTTTTAGTACATTAAAAGATAATATTGAATCCCATTGTTATATTTTCTACATGGTATCAGAGCGTCAAGAATAAAAATAGAATAGAAGAACATATTTTGTTTTGAACATGTTTGAATTTGCATATTTATTCTTCAGGACCCAGCAGAAAATCAAGATGTATTTCAATGGATTGAGACTTGAATATGCCCTTGAGGGAAATTCCAATTACATAGCATGGAAGGAAAGGATGGAAGTAGTGTTCGAGGACAATATACCAAAGACATTCATTGATACTGGTATTCTCAGCCCGTGGTCGCATATTCCCAACAACTTGATGCATGGAACAAGAATGTAGCAAAGGCAAGAAATATATTGTTAGAGGGAGTTTGAGATCATACTTTCTCGAGTATCCACGGGAAAGAAACTCCATATGCTATATGGAAGGCCTTGAAAAATCTGTTTCAGAATAGCAGTGATAACAGGAAGTTGGCGCCAAAAGACAAGCTCAGGAAGATCAAAATGGAGAAGGGTGACACGATACAAAAATACTTGAATAAGTTCACTCAATGTCGAGATAATATTGGAAGTGTTGGGATAACTTTTTCCTTAGATGATTTGGTTAGCCTAGCTCTTATAGGCCTCCCCAAGAGATGGCATAGCTACTAGGACTGTGTGAATGGGAGGGAGAAGCTACTAGATTGGGATAGAATATGGTCTGATTTGGTACAAGAAGAAATTAAGCGGAGCACTAGAGATGGATCCTCATCAAATACTGATGATGAGGAGAATTGTGCCTTAGCTGGAAAGGCAAAGAAAGGGAAAGGGAAGGCAACCCATTCCAAATGGTTGTATGGAAAGGTAGGCAAGAAGTGATACTTATCAAAGGTAAAATGTTTCAACTGTCATGAGCATGGACACTATGTCACAAATTTTCCACAAAATAATACCAACAAGAAGGCCTCAGGAGGATAAAAAGGTGAATAACTTACTTCATAGTTTGAGTTGGATTTTACTCTCATTGCACGCATGGTGTCATTAGTGATAGGTTCTGTGTGGTACTTAGATAGTGGAGCTTCATTCCATATCACTTACAACAAATAATCCTTTAGTAGCTTGGAGGATAAGGATATGCATATGCACATTGATATGGGTGACGACAGGAGGTATAGCGCAACCAGTGTAGGTACATTTACCTTTCAGAGGGAGTTAGGTAATCCACTCACATAAAAGGATGTCATGTATGTTCCTGGTTTAAAGAATAATTTGGTTTTTGTTGTTATATTGGAAGATCATGGCTATGATGTGATCTTCAGTGAAGGAAAGGCGTTTCTTCGTCAAAAATCCACGGGACAGGTAAAAAATATTAGGGTTCGAGTAAGGAACTTCTACAAAATGGATGTAGAAGTGTTAGACTCCTATACCAATAGGTGTCATTTTTCATGATTGTCTTGATTGAACTATGTAATATGTTCAAACTTTTTTCTTGTGCAAAGGTGTTCCATATTCTTGAAAAACCAAAAAATCAAAAAAATTTAAAAAATGTAAAGAGGGTATACCCTAAAAGAACAATCAAAGGGTAAGAAAAATAAAATGGTCAAAAAAGTGAAAGAAATGAACCCCAAACAAAAATAGACCAAGGAAAGTGTGCAAATCCAAATGCCACTACTATTTCATTTTTTGTAAATAAGTAATTGTGTGCAAATTGTTAAACTTTGCCACAATTTATGAAAAGTCAAACTGTATAAACTTGACTCATTCATTTTTCAATTTCATGTTGTAGAATAGAGAATAAATATCTGACCAAACAGTTTAATCTTGGCAGATAAGTAGATAGGTAGAGTTAATAAAATGTGCTCAACAGTTTAATCTGAGCCCTTGGATGTAATAAGTGTAGAATTAGATAGATTTTCCATGTAAAAGAAAAAAAATATTGATAAGGGTTTGCCAGTCTAAGTGCACCCTAATAAAGAAGAGAAAATAGTAGAGTATAGTAGATAGGGTAGGTAGATGGTATTTCAAAGTTTCATGTGATGAATGATGGTGCTAAATATGTTTAATCCTTTACTTTCATCACAAGTACTGAAGTAGATAATGCATTGGAAGTATTTCATAGAAGGAAAAGTCAGAATCATTAACTTCCCACCTTACTTTCTCCCTAAGAGTTTTACTAATTTCCCCAAAGTGCCAAGGTATTTGAAGATTAAAGGGGCTCAAGGCATTTCCTTGAATTTTGGAGGGACCGGACCCTCGGCCTAATGATCAAAAAGACCTAAGTACTTGAAGTTATCCATCATTGCACTCATTCACTTTTAACCTTTTCCTAAGTAAAATCCCATTTTACTTAGGAAAATCATGCAAAATTCCATAATAATCCCTCAAAATAACTTACTATTCTAAGTTTAAGTGTTGAAGTTGAGATAATGCAATTTACTTCAGAAATCTTCACTTTCCTAGTTGTGTAAAGTATTTTGAGTTTTCCCTTGCTTCCTTTGTCATATTAACATTTAACTTTAATTATTAAATCCTCATACAAATTACCTTTCCCTATATGTATAACTCCTCCTATGTAATATCCCAAAAACCCTCTTACTATAGATTTTTAGCCAAAGTATTTAAACCCATATAATAAAATCAAATTCCCCCATTATAAACCCCTTCGGCTAAAAACATATCTTTATAAACTATTCCCGCCCCCTATGGTTAATAAATTGCATTAATTTATTACCATATAATAAAAATAAGCGAAAAAAGGTTTTGAACATATGTTTTATGTTTTAAATGGAAAAAACAAATAAAACCAAAGCCCCGCCGCAACCCCAACTCTCATTAAAATACGGGATTAATTAATCACCCGGATTAATTAATAACCAACCCCTCCGCCAATAAGATCCCGCCCGGAATATTTAATTAAATGTTAATTACTTTGAAAACCCGTCGGGCCCGCGCATTATCTCCCCTGCCACTTCCCTTTCGAAACACCGTTGATCGCTCCAATAAAGATCTACGGCCCACGATGATTCCGCTGGCCATCCTCTGTATGAGAATTAACGCGCGAAATAGCGATGGTTTTCAAACAGTGAGATGGCTACGTGGCATTCAACCAGTGGAATCGATGCCTCCCCGCGGAAAACCACCAACTCCCGAAAGCGGTGCGGAAATTACCGATTACCGCCCGACCCCGGTGACGTGTCCTCCCGTACACGGATGATGTCATTCTCAAAAATAATAAAAAAGCCCGTTGAATTTGCAAATAAAACAAAATTCCGCGTATTTTCTATCATTTTGTCTGGTGAAAGTGACTGCGTCCTCCACTGAAAATTTGAAAAATCCGCTGTTAAACTGCTGTCGACCAAAATTGTTGAACGCCATTGTTATACCAGTGCCCGAGCATTCATTCGCCGTTAACCAGTACCTGTAAATTTTGACATTCTCCATAAAACAGGTATTTATCCGATTTCTTGCTGGAACTCTTTGAAAAATCCGCATTCCAGTGTTAAATTCACGCCATAGTCTGAAGAGAAGGTTAATGATTGGTCTGTTTTAGTTCCTGCAACTAAAATCAAACTTCCAAAACTAAAATTGCGCCTGTTCCATGAAAACCCCTGAAACTTCCACTTTGAATACACAAGAACCAAAATGGAAGTCCCGGCAGCCTTGAATGTAGCCCCATTAAACGCCCCTCACAGAGAATTGGAATACTTGCCACTAGTGGATAAAGATTTTCAAGTTAAAGACTTAGTTTTCAATGAAAATCCCCTTCGAAGTTATTGTCGCTGCAGAGATGATTATTCGAAAGGTTTGGATATCATTGGGTTATGGGAATCCAATTTTCCAATATATCTCATCCCCTTAGTCCGTATTTTCCCAGAAATTATCCATTACTGTCATTCCAATTATGATCCAACTCAAAGAGCAGTGTTATCCCCAGACCAGAGTATCCTTTTCCCCATTACTCCTCAAGCTATCAATACAATGCTCCATTTTGAACCTGATCAAAATATTACTCCCTTGTCCATGGAAGAACTACTTGAAAAGTCTACCCAATTGTCCCAAGAAAAATTGAAATGCATTTGCCAGACCTTTATGTTACCTGAACATCAACCTAAGGGCCCTCCTCCCTATGGTTTTGCTTATTTTACTGAATTCGGCAAGCTCATCCTGAATATGATATCCTTTGTACTGGGTTTTAATACTAGTGAGTATGTTGATGAATTAACCCTAGTATTATTATCCATCTTCACTCCTGGACAGCCTCCTGCTGTGAAATATGACTTTGCATATTTCATTGCAAATAAAATCAATGACCAGTTCATGAGGTTAGATAATGAGAAAGTGTGTAAGTATTCCTTAGTCATTTACCATCTCATCATTTATTATCAATCAGAGAACTTCCCTTTTCCTGTTCAAAAGCTTGATGCCAAGGGAAACCCTAGATCTGTTATATTTTGGTCTGCCATAACTCACAGTTCCTATAATTCTCCCTATTCTTATGCTGAGTTCATTGATCTTTTCATACATCCTGCAACTACCTTGTTGATAGGAGTTGCTCCTCCAAGGCTCAGCAATGAGATTAAGAAAACTTTACAGCTTTCAAGGACATACAAAGTTGGAGACTGGTATTTGTACCAAAATTATTCAGAAATCAGAATATATGGATGTGAACTTTGTCCATTCAAGCTGCCTAAATATGTGCCTATGAGACTTTTTGCCTTAGAGTATTTTAGGCAAATGAATAATTCTGATGTTATTCATTTTTGTAACGCTAAGAAGAAAGCCCAACTCAGAATCAAAAGTCAGTTAGGTCCCTTTATATGCAATTCTAGGGATGTTGAACAAGAAGCAGAAAATATATTGCAAAACCATTTCAAGTTACAAAAGAGTTTCCGTTGGATTCCCTATGATCCATTCAGTTTTATCTGTGACAAAAGAATGAAGAACAAATCAGCACCCTACTTTCACCACAGAATTCCAGAAATAGAACAGTATGCTAATCAAGATGAGTGGATGGAAGGAACATTAGTTGAACAGGATAGTGAAGAAGTCAGTATGAACAAAATTATGAAATATCTTGAGAAAAAGTTTGACCTAGAATATTTTGGGCAAGTGCAGGTACCTCATATTGGCACTTCTTTAGCAGGAAATCTTCAACAGGGATTACAGGAAAACATCCCATCAATTGCAGTTGAGTCTAAAGGCAAAGGGAAAGAACTAGAAGTACAAGTCATTGAAACTTTCATCATGACAGAAAAGCCTCAAACTTCCAAGGCACCAGATCAAACACAGGTTTCTCCTATTCAAGTTAATCATCCTGAAGTTTCAGAATTGCAGACTCCATCTAATATGGAAATAGGCAAGAAAAGACAGGTTACAAATCCCACTCCTCCCAAAGAATCTTCACAACAACATCAGGCTAAAAGGCAGAAACTAAATCCACTTCCAGAAGTGGAATCTATAGATGAAATCTTTGATGATGAAAGAGGAGATAGTCAGCTAACTGGTTCAGTTAGTGAAACACACACAGGTCATAAAGGAAAGGAATTACAAAGACAGTTGAGCACTGAGGTGTCTTCCTTTAAACAGCCAAAGATAGATGCAGGTGATATAAAGAAGAATTTCATTAATATAAAAGCAAGGAATGACCCATTGAGGATGCAGGTATATGATCAGTATCTTATAATGGCTCCATACAATCAAGAAAGATTAATGTCAGCTTTTGACATTCAGCAAGGGAAAATGATGATGAGCCATTTCAAATCCAAAGTGCCAAAACCCAAGACAACATCTGATTACATTAGGACCAATTTTGAGGTCCTAGCAAAAAACATTCATCCATTGGACCTGATAGAATTACATAAACAAACTGGGGAAATGATATATTCTACCCTTACTGATAAAGCAATGGCAGCCCATAGATTGCAAGATTCTTTAAATAATACAAATACCCAGTTGCAAATTGAGAAAGCTTCTTCTCAGGCAAAGGATAACAGAATAAAATCTCTGGAGGAAATAATCATCAGTTTGGGTCATAATCCCAAAGATATAAAAAGCATTGAGGCACTGATTAAAAATAAGGATGATGATATTGCTGCACTGAGAAAGCAATTGAAATTGCCAGCTTCAAGGCATCCCCAAACTCAAGAAGTTTTGAAGGAAAATTCACAAGAAGAAATGATGGAGTTGCTCCTGAAAATGACTGAGCAACTGAGTGAAACAGAAAAAGAGCTGGAGCAAGCATTGAAAGAAAAGCAATCTATCATGCAGACATCCACAATAGAGGTTACTACAGCTACAACAACATCAGATCAACAAACAGAGCCATCACAGGTGAATACTTCTAATTTAAGTTCTGATGAATTAGCAAAACAAATGGAAAGTTTAAAACTCAGAGTCACAGAACTTCAATCTACAAAATTACAGCTGGTGAATTTGGAACAAAAATATGATATGTCAAAAAAGACTGTTGCTGATAATACAAGAGAAATCAAAAGGCTGGAGAAATTGGTTAAGGCTTTAGAAAAATATCTCTCATTAGAAAAGCCTTTGAGAGAAATTAATGAAATTCTTTGGAATAATATTATTGATTCAATAAAGAGTATTTGGTCCTTTGTTCAAATAATCTTTGAACAAAATGACTTGGTCAAAGTAGCTATGGAAGAAATTGAAAAAACAAGAGAAGAATTAAGGGACAGACCTGAGCAAGCAAATCAACTTATACAATTTTTGAACACCCAGACCAAACAGCAGCTTGCAGAGCTTGGAATTGAGGACAGGACAGGTACTATTTTAGAAATAAAAAGAGTTTTTACCAAGAGAACTCTTATGCAAAATCTGGAAAGAAAATGCTCAGATATTCAGGAAGAGATTAATGCCTTCAAAGAAAAGTTTCAGGTTTTATTGAACAGTGGGTTGCCCAGTCCTATGATTTCAGAAGACAAAATAATGGACTTGGGAACCTATGTTAACAGATTGGATATACATGCTCATAACACAACTGCTCACTCTATCAGTTCGTCAGAATCAACATTGCCAACAGGGAAGAATCTCTACGACAGGTTAAAGAATTTGTTTCATCTTGAGTATGAAATAAGGTATTTGTTCCCAAACCGGCCATCTTTCTTCAGATACACAGAGGTCGATGAAACATTAAGAAAACTCAAATGAACCATAATAGTAGAAGACAAATGGTGGGAAGACCTATTAGAAATTTTGTGAAATTCATCCTCAGGTAGAGAATTTTTCCTTTTACTATCATGTAAAGGATAAATAGATGAGCAAAGGTTAAAGAATATCAGTTTGGCAGTTGAAAGTGTATCAGTAGAAATAAAGAGTATCAGACAAGCAAGGCAGTAAAAAAAAGAATTACTCAAAAGGACAGCATCGAGCCATATTCTAGGACCTGCCTCCAGCTTATGCATAAAAGGAGGAAACAACACACCAACAGTTATCTTTTGTCCTATCTACGAGACCATCTGTCTCCTCTTTTATTGTAACTTATTCATTAGTCACCCTAGATTATTTCCTAGGTTAGTGTGAGATATTTTAAATCATTTTTTGTATAAATAAACCCTCGAATAAAGTATTGAGGGTGGATTCTACTACTTTGCTGTGACATTGATGTTTTTGGAATAAAAGTGTTTTGGAGAAATTTATTTGTGGCTTGCTGGATGACAATTTGAAGCTCGGGACTTTTTGCAGGATTCATGTGTCGGACTGCAGTTCAATAAGTCTTTCTATCTTATGTCTTAAGTTTTATATCTGTTTATATTATCATCGTGTCCATTTCTGAATAATTGACATAAAAGAATAAATCAGAATTTACTTAATTGTACTCTGATTTCAATTGTGATTATTCTAAATGTTTTCCTCTAAATTAGTTATAAACAACGAATTCTTAATTGCTCTTGTTTCTCTAATTTAAGCATATTGATTACTATAGTAAAGAATTCTTCACTGCTCTTTATTTGTAATCATTCCATTTCTTTCTTTTGAACATGTTGAAAGATTCTTGAGTGCCTTTCATCCCTTCAAAACCCATTCCATCCACTTTAATTCCTAAAAATTGTTCTATGTTTGGCTATCTTGCCCTGCAAAGCCATCTTGTGTGTAGAAGATTAATCCAGTAAATCCATCCTTTGACTCCATAACCCAATGGCCTGAAAATATTCAACCTTGCCCTTAGTTGGCGAATTCCACCATTTTCAAACAAACTCTTGGATTTATAACTAGCCTAAACTTTCTAAGAACAAAGATAAATTATAAAGAGAGAGCCCTCTCTGGATGCAGATTGGCTAGATTCTGCATCTGAAGGTTGGTTTGCGGTTACCTCGGGTATACTTTCCTTTTCTTACAACTTCAAGGAAAACCTGAGTGATAACAAGAAGTATGCACAACATTGAGCACAAAATTAGAGAAGGTGGAGAGCCGAGACATTGGTGAGTTATGGCATACGAGGTTAGGCCATCTACACCACAACGCTTTGAAGAACATGAAACATATTTCTACAAGACTTCCAAAGGGTGCACTTGTGCAAAGAGATACATGTAAAGGGTGTACATTGGGGAAGTATACCAAAGCCAACTTTCATGATAAGGAAATCCAAGCCAAGGAGATGCTTTATAGGTTTCACTCAGACGTGTGTGGACCATTCTCAATAGCTTCCACAACAAAGAGCATGTATTATGCGATTTTTGTTGATGATTTTTCAAGAAAGTGTTGGGTTTTCTTCATGCAGAAGAAATATCAGATGTTCTCCAAGTTTTGTGAGTTCAAGGAACTTGTCGGGAAAGATATAGAGAAGAAGTTGAAGGCTCTGAGGAGTGACAATGGCAAAGAATACATCTCTAACGAATTCAAGAACTTATGTGCTTAAGAAGGAATTCAAAGAGAATTGATAGCACCTCATAACCCATAGAAGAATGGGGTTCAAGAAAGAAATAACATAACTATTGTGGGAGAAGAATGATATATGTTGCATGATCAGGGCCTACCATTGCATCTGTGGGCAGAAACATGCAATACAATAGTATTTGTGCAGAACAAAATTCCTCATCGGATACTTGGGATGAGTACACGAGAGGAGAATTTTTTGGGTAAGAGAATGGATGTGTCGTATTTTAAAAATTTTGGTTCATCTGTTTATTGCCATGTAACCAAATATTCCATGAAGAAGCTAGAGTAAAAAATAGAGTTGGGGATATTTATGGGGTACACTAATAAACCTCACAACTATCGGGTGTACTTTCCAGCACGCAGGATGACAATGGCCAGAAGATATGTAAAATTCGATGAAGATAAAGCCATGCAATTTTCCCTTGAAAGGGATCTCAAGTTGCATGTAGTTGAGGAGCTCTTGGCTTCAAAGGATGAACCTCAAGATGTGAAGTAGCCACAAGCAGAGGAACATCGAGTGGTACAAACCACTCATGTAGAGCCATCTACCAAAGATGGAAGGAAGCGCACCAAAGAGGCTGACATATTATTGCTAGATATGAGACATAATTTGGTAGCACCCACATCACATCATAGGGAGAGAAGATCCCCAGAGTGGCACATTGGATGCATGGATTTTATGAGTGAAGGTATTGAGATATATCCATCCAATTTTTAGGAAGCAGTGTAGTATCTAGTGTGGGTTGATGCCATGATTGAGGAGTATGACTCCATTATTAGAAACAGTGCATGGGAAGTTATCCCAAGACCAGTGGGAAAGTCAGTTGTAGGATCCAGCTGGGCCTACAAGGTGAAGCAGGTAGCATATGGGAGTGTGGAGAAGCACAAGGCCAGATTTGTGGACACAGAGTTCTCTCAGGTGGATGGTAGATACATAAGATGGATGTAATGACAACCTTTATCAATGGAGTTATTGAGGAAGAGGTGTACATTAAGAAGCTAGAAGGTTTTGAGACCTTATATAGGGAGTCACATGTGTGCAGACTAGAGAGAATTGTATGGGATGAAGCAAACACCTCATTCTTAGTACACTAGGATTGATAGCTATTTCACTGAGTTGGGCTTCACCAAGAGTGAAGCAGATGCGAACCTATATCATATTGTGGTTGATGGTAATATTTTGATTATTGTACTTTATGTTGATGATATAATACTGATAGGTGATGAGCAACTCATAAAGTCTTGTAAAGAGGATCTTGAAAGATAATTTGAGATGAAGGACATGGGGCTCTTGCACTATTTCTTGGGATTGGAAATATGGAAAAGAGACAGGTAGATATTTGTATCTCAGGGAAATTATGCCAAGGATATTCTGAGGAAGTTCCACATGGAGGGAAAAAAAACCAATGGAGACTCCCCTAGCAGGAAATTGGAGGAAGGAGGATGCTACATCAGGCGAAGTAGTGGATGTTATTATTTACAGGTAGCTTGTGGGTTCACTTATGTATTTGGTGAACACACGACTAGACATATGCTACACAGTTAACTAGTTAAGCCAAGCTATGGTTAAGCCTACCAAATTATTTTGGAAGGCAGGAAAGCATGTGTTTAGATACCTCAGAGGCACTACAGAGTATGGATTATGGTACAGATGGATAGAGGGAGTGAAGCTTCAAGGCTTCATCGTTTCAGATTTGGTAGGGAGTCCATCCGACAGGAAGAACACATCAGGGGGCATCTTCAGCATAGGATTAACAACATTTTCCTGGTGCTGCAGGAAAAAAAAATAATTTTCACTTAGTTCAGCAGAGGCAGAGTACATGGCGGCTATTCAGGTAGCATGTGAGGCCATCTAGATGAGGAAGATACTTTTTGGTTTGTTTGGTCGTAAGGTGGATCTAACGGTGATACATTATGATAACCAAAGTTGCATCAAACTCTCGGTTAATCCAATATTCCATGACAGGTCCGAGCATATTGATATATGTTATCACCATCTCAGAGATTGTGTTCATAGGCGAATTATGTGATTAGATTTCATTCCTACAGAGGAGCAGAATGCATAAATATTGATGAAGGCACTGGAAAGAAGCAAATTCGAATTTCATAGAGACAGGATCGAGGTAGCATATAATCGTTTTCTTGTTAAGAGGGAGTGTTGAAATGGCACCCAGAGGGGCCTTTTGATTTAATTTTCTCTCAATTAAATTGGAATAAAAATTGTAATTTCATCTCATGACAACTTGTATTAGTTATATAAGTCAGAATAACTGAGTTAGCTTAGGAAATTCGAGTTGAGGGTCAGAGAGGAGGCATGTAGAGTTCTCCCATGATTTAAGTGGGTCCAGTTACAATTATTTGTGAGTTGTAATTAGTTAACTCAATAAATTAAGTTAAAATCAGTCTAACTAGTTCTAATTGAGAGATGAGATAGTGAGAGGAATGCTTTAAAAATTCTATCTCCTTCTCTAATAATACAAGTTCAACATTAATCTCTCTCTTCCTATTCTTTTCCCATCTAGTAATTATTTTCTTCAACAGATTTATCTTTAATGAGAATGATTCCATATCTAAATAAGAAAAATGGTGCCTCCAGGTCAGGGAAGGATTCCCTAACAATCTTATTGAAAGTATGATCTTCGAGCCAAACATGATTAAACTAAAGGAGAGAGAGTAAAGGATTTCTGAGCTTCAACCTCCAGAAAAATAGGAGAATGATATGATATGGCATCAAATATTATCCAAGATCTATAATTTCTGAAGTAGGAGATAAGATATTCTACCATTATAAAGTGGTATAATATCTTCACAATCCCTTCACTGTTTACTCTTCCATTTTACCAAGAAGCAACTAGCGGGGAAGAACGTATATCAATCAACCCCAAATTCTGAAAAAGATAAGTAAAATATAATGCAAGAGGATATTTCCTGGTTCTACAACCCCAGACTTCATTGATAGACAATGTCAAATTAAGGCCACCTACTAGGATCATATTGTTACTTCCTAGGAGCTCACTGCTCTGGAATGCATCCCAAAAAGGCTTCCTTTCGATGTAGGGAACATAAAAATTAAAAGTAGTCATCGATTTGGAAATACATCTTAATTTACCTTTCAGAATAAGGCCCATTTTATATTTCAAATTCGAGAAGGAGGCCATAACAGGATCCCAAGTAGCGGCCATACAAATAGACTTTCCTTCAGCATCTGATGCGCAAATGCACCAACCAAGACAATTTTTTGAGAAGAAATATGAAGCTTTGGTCCCTAAGACTATAGTTTCCTAAAATAACATATGAAAAGGGAGATAAGTCTCAACTATTCTTCTAAGGTAGGGTAATTTTCAGGTTCCCCTAATTCCCCTAATGTTCAGTGATAGAATTAGCATTCTCGACTTTCAACAACGAGCAAATGTGCTCTGAGGGCTTGAGAGGAAGAGGCAAAAAAAGTCCCACGTGAAGGGCCTTCTCCAACCATTGGTTTATTGTTTGATCTAGGTGGATATTGGTGTCCACCTACCTATTCCACCTAGACCTCCATCAGTTTCATCAATTTCCTTGTTTATAGCAGCATTTACTATTTATAGCAGTTTTTCGGGTCTTGAAATTCCAGGTCAATTTTGACCCCCCAAAGGCATTTTTTTTTGGTCCACGGTAGGCCCATAGCCATAGGTAGGGGCCTGAAAAAAATCCTATAGAACTCGGAGATATGTTTCCAACGAGGTATCGTACATGCCAAGCGAATATAATATGACCAAGTTACGAACCTGGGAAGTTGGCTTCCCAACTAACCCCAACGGGGCCCACAAAATCTTGGCATTCCATATCCTAGGGTTATGTTTTTGGCTGTTTAGGGTTTTAGCTTGTTGTTCAATAATAAAAATTCCCTTGAGCCTCATTGTAACACATTTTAGAGGCATGTAGCCCCCACATCTCTTCTTAGAGATAAGCTACCATTCTGTATGTAAGCATATTTCAGTTCTTTGATATTAATTAAATGAAGTGTTATTTTTGTTTCATATATGTATTTATGGTTATATTTATATTCTACTAAATTCATGTTTAAATTCATATCATTTAATTCTTTTTTGTTTTTCTTGATAGTAATGAAGGCATCAAAGAGACTAGGAAAATATGCCAAGGTAGAAGGGGAAGCAAAAGAATTGAGGATCAAGAGAGGAATCATATTCAATATTTCTCTAAAAGAAGGAAGGGAGGAAGGTAGTGAATCTGATGGAGGAGCCAAGACAAGGATATAGGATGAATTGGATCAAGAGGGAATAGGAGGAAAATAGAACACATCAAGGGATGCTAAGGAAAAGGGTTGACCTCCGCTAAGGGAGTTGAGATGGGAGTCAACATGAAGTGAAGAAGAAGGAATCGAGCCGTGAGGGACAAAATTGGATGAAGAAGGTCTAAATACATATTGGGACCAAAAGAGGAGCATTATAATGCGTGAAGGAAGATATTGAACTAGGGAAGCTATAGAAAAATTTAAAATAATTAGCCAAAGGTTGACTCGTAATGGTTGTGAGGCCGAGAACAACAAGAGAGTTTTGGAGAAAACTAGTCTTTGGATTAGGTATGGTGTCAATATTAGTAGATTTATGATTGAGATCATCTAGAATAATAATATCTTCAGGAGTAAGAACATAAATTAAGGAATCTTTCGTTGGAGCTACCTAGGATTAGAAATCATCCTTGGGTTGAGATTCTTTCCTAGGATCATTTGAAGTGGAATTCACATCTGATAGAAGCTCCGTGGAATTAGAAAGGAGAGATTTGTATTCCAAAGGATCATGTATCACCCCTAGAGACTTAGAGTTGATATAATTGCAAAGGCTTGAAGAAGAAATCCCAAAAGAGCCAGAAAGGATATCCAAAAATCTAGGCGAGCTTGAAATCTCATTCTAAGTGGAAAGAAAGTCTGCCATATCTAGGATAGATCGATGGTGATGAAATGCGACCCCTTTGCAGGTCTGACTACATTCCTTATGGAGGTGACCTATTTGGTGGTAGTCAAGACACCTAAAATGAAGTTTCAGTAAACCAAATGCTACACATATTATCTCTCTCCAAAATTCATTATCATTTCCACAGGAAAATTGATCTCTAAATCCAACTTCACAAGCACCCAAGAAACCCTCTTTTCAAATTCCTCCAGTGATTTATCATCAAAGTAAATGAATTTACAAAATGCATTGCGGCTATGATGATAATGATGTTTCTCGTCCAAAGCTCAAGAGGAAAAGCTGAAATTTTGACACATTAATACTTAAGCCAAGGATTCGTGATAGCTTAGTTGAAACTCACATGATATCTTTGAGTCTAGAGAAAACCTTTGCCAAAAACCCAAGGCTTGGATGAGAAATTTATCAGGTATTCCTCTTGAGAGAAATGAAACGCAAGCTAATAATTCACAAGAAGGATAATCTTAGGGGAATATTCGATAAGAGGCTTCCATGTTGTGTAGACCCATGTTTAGATACTTTCCCTGGTAAAATTTATATAAAACATTTTTCCGACCAACGTTCTTTGGACCTAACTCGTCACCCTGTTCAAATTAACATCAAGCCCAAGAGATAAAGTAGGTTTAGTCACACCATATTTTCAGGGCCTTCTGCCTCCCATTATCCCTAGATACTTCACCATGCACCCTTGAGAATACAATATTTTGCATTAAAATTGTTTGTTCTTTCAAAGGAGATGGTGAAACACCAATGACGACTCAGGGCAAGCAATCCCTAGAGAAGGAGAGGCTATCAAAAAAGGGTTAACCACTAGAGGAGAGGAAGTAAGGACCCGCAACCTAGGGTCTCCACTATAGATATTAAAACTCGCAAGAGCTGAGTCTTTAGAGATTATCTCCCCTCCCTCAAAAGAGGGTTTTTGGAAAACACTAGATACGAGAATGCTAAAGTCACCGACCAAAATCCCCACAAAAACATAGGGAGACCGAGTATCATTGACCAAAGTAGCAAAGTGAGAGAGGCAGAGACTAAAAGAAATGATAGGGGAGGGCAGTTGTGATGCCTAAAAAGAGAATTCATCCATAAAGTGGAAAAGTTTTGGATGAAATTCGAAGGATCTGCGAAAAATAGGGGTGGTTTCATTGAGTTACACCCAAATTAATATATTCTATGGTTTCTAGGGAGACTGAAATCACTTCAAAGACAAAGGAAAAATGATGGGCCCCTGATTCATGCAATTGCAAAATTTAAAGACACTATGTATAATTGAATGTAGTGGTTTTCTAGAGACAAGGTTTTTAGATGTTAAAGTTATTGGTTTTCAAAAGGTTTAAGAAATTATAGAAAAAGTTTTTATCTTGAACTAAGTAATAATAAAAATATATTTTAAAAAATTATGTTAAAATTGCACCCAAAAGGGGCTTTTTATTTAATTTTCCCTTAATTAAATCTAAAGAGAAATTGTAATTTCATCTCATGACAACATGTATTAGTTAAATAAGTCAGAATGACTGAGTTTTCTTAGGAAATTTGAGTTGAGGGTTAGAGAGGAGGCATGTAGAGTTCTCCCATGATTTAAGGGGGTCCATTTACAATTATTTGTGAGTTGTAATTAGTTAACTCAAGAAATTGAGTTAAAATCAGTTTAACTAGTTCTTACTGAGGGATGAGCTAGTAAGAGGTCTGGTGAATTAAATTTTATTTAATTCACAAGTATTGATCAATCCGTTAACTGATAATTCACTATGAATAGTTGTTCCATGTCAGTTCTAAGGAAGGCCCAGTTTAGACCAAGGTTAAAGGGATGATAACTATCAGTTGTATAATTAGGAAATTGTATAGGTCAGTTATAAAGACTTGCGGGAGCTTATGATGCATTGCTTAATCATTTCCAAGGAATTTCATATTTAATAAGGTGAAAATTCCTCCAAGAATGCGTGAGAAAGGATGGCTGAGCAGAGGCTGAGAATTAGATAATTATTTGACTTATTTTTCCTAAATTAGAGTGAGACATTTGACATAGTGCACGAGTTTATCGGTGATATAAAAGCATTTTATTGTTTCATGGCCTTGACTTTACACAATATATATATAGCAGGGTTTTAGGCAAGGTGTTTTCCCTAGATACATCTTGGGTTGTGCGATTGATTGTTTCTTTATCTTACTTGTTATGTGATTTTGTGATCGTGTTTTGCTTATGAAAATTGTAGAAGGATTCAATATTTTTTTAGTACATTACAAGATAATATTTAATCTTGTTGTTATATTTTCTACATGGTATCAGAGCGTCGGGAATCAAAATAGAAGAGAAGAACATAGTTTGTTTTGAACATGTTCGAATTTGCATATTTATTCTTCAGGACCCAACAACAAATCAAGATGTATTTCAATGGATTGAGACTCGAATATGCCCTTGAGGGAAATTCCAATTATGTAGCATGGAATGAAAGGATGGAGGTAGTGCTCGAGGACAAAAAACTGAAGACATTCATTGATACTGGTATTCTCAGCCCACGGTCGCAGATTCCCAACAACTTGATGCATGGAACAATAATGTAGCAAAGGTGAGAAAGATATTGTTAGAGGGAGTTTGAGATCATATTGTCTCAAGTATCCACGAGAAGGCGACTCCATATGCTATATGGAAGGCCTTGAAAAATCTATTTCAGAATAGCAACAACCATAGGAAGTTGGCGCTGAAAGACAAGCTCAGGAAGATCAAAATGGAGAAGGGTGACACGATACAAAAATACTTGAAGAAGTTCACTCAATGTCGAGATAAGCTTGGAAGTGTTGGGATAACTCTTTTAGGCCTTCCCAAGAGATGGCATAGCTACCAGGACTGTGTGAATGGGAGGGAGAAGCTATTAGATTGGGAGAGAATATGGTCTGATTTGGTACATGAAGAAATTAAGTAGAGCACTAGAGATAGATCCTCATCAAATACTGAAGATGAGGAGAATTGTGCCTTGGCTAGAAAGGTAAAGAAAGGGAAAGAGAAGGCATCCCATTCCAAATCGTAGTATGGAAAGGCAAGAAAGAAGTGATACTTATCAAATGTAAAAATTTTCAACTGTCATGAGCATGGACATTATGCCACAAATTTTCCACAAAATAATACCAACAAGAAGGCCTCAGGCAGAGAAACGGGTGAAGAACCTGCTTCATAGTTTGAGTTGGATTTTACTCTCATCGCATGCATGGTGTCATCGGTGATGGGTTTTGTGTGGTACTTGGATAGTGGAGTTCATTCCATATCACTGACAACAAATAATCCTTCAGTAGCTTGGAGGATAAGGATATGTCGGTGCACATCAATATGGGTGACGACGGGAGGTATAGTGCTACCATTGTAGGTACATTTACCTTTCAGAGGGAGTCAGGTAATCCACTCACATAAAAAGATGTCATGTGTGTTTGTGGTTTAAAGAAGAATTTGGTTTGTGTTGCTATATTGGAAGATCATGCCTAGGATGTGATCTTTAGTGAAGGAAAGGTTTTCCTTCATCAAAAATCCAAGGGACAGGTAAAAATATTAAGGTTCGAGTAAGGAACTTCTACAAAATGGATGTAGAAGACTGCACAACGTTGAGCACGAAAGCAGAAAAGGTGGAGAGCCAAGACATCAGTGAGTTATGACATAAAAGGTTGGGCCATCTACACCACAATGCTTTTAAGATCATGCAACATATTTCTACAAGACTTCCAGTGGGTGCACTTGTGCAAAGAGATACATGTAAAGGGTGTACATTATGGAAGTATACCAAAGCCACCTTTCACGATAAGGAAATCCAAGCCAAGGAGATGCTTTAGAGAGTTCACTCAAACGTGTGTGGACCATTCTTAATAGCTTCCACAACAAAGAACATGTATTATGTGATTTTTGTTGATGATTTTTCAAGAAAGTGTTGGGTTTTCTTCATGCAGAATAAATATCAGATGTTCTCCAAGTTTTGTGAGTTCAAAGATCTTGTTAGGAAAGATACAGGGAAGAATTTGAAGGCTCTAAGGAGCAACAACGGCAGAGAATACATCTCTAATGAATCCAAGAACTTATTTGCCTCAGAAGGAATTCAAAGAGAATTGATAGCACTTCATAACCCATAGAAGAATGGGGTTCAAGAAAGAAAGAACATAACAATTGTGGGAGAAGAATGAGTTATATTGTTGCATGATCAGGGCCTACCATTGCATGTGTGGGCAGAAGCATGCAATACAACAGTATTTGTGCATAACAAAATTCCTCATCGGATACTTGGGATGAGTACACGAGAGGAGAATTTTTTGGGTAAGAGATTGGATGTGTTGTATTTTAAAAATTTTGGTTCAATTAATTATTTCCATGTAACCAAATATTCCAGGAAGAAGCTAGAGTAAAAAACAGAGTTGGGGATATTTATCGAGTACGCTGATAAACCTCACAACTATTGGGTGTACTTTCTAGCACACAGGATGACAGTGGTAAGAAGAGATGTAAAATTCGATGAAGATAAAGCCATGCAATTTTCCCTTGAAAGGGATCAGAAGAGTTGGGCCTACAAGTTGAAGCAAGTAGTAGATGGGAGTGTGGAGAAGCACAAGGCCATATTTTTTGCCATAGTGTTCTCTCAAGTGGATGGTAGATACATCAGATGGATGTAAAGACAACTTTTATCAATGGAGTTATTGAGGAAGAGGTGTACATTGAGAAGTCGGAAGGTTTTGAGACCTTAGATAGGGAGTCAAATGTGTGCAGACTAGAGAGAATTGTATGGGCTGAAGCAAACACCTCATGCTTAGTACACCAGGATTGATAGCTATTTCACTGAGTTGGGCTTCACCAAGAGTGAAGCGGATGCGAATCTATATCATATTGTGGTTGATAGTAAGATTTTGATTATTGTACTTTATGTCGATGATCTAATACTAACAGGTGATGAGAAACTCATAAAGTCTTGTAAAGAGGATCTTGAAAGATAATTTTAGATGAAGGGCATGAGGCTCTTGCACTATTTCCTGGGATTGGAAATATGGAAAAGAGATGGGGAGATATTTGTATCTCAAGGAAAGTATGCCAAGGATATTCTGAGGAAGTTCCACATGGAGGGAAAAAAATCCATGGAGACTCCCCTAGTAAGAAACTGGAGGAAGGAGGATACTACATCAGGCGAAGTAGTGGATGTTATTGTTTACAGGTAGCTTGTGGGTTCACTCATGTATTTGGTGAACACACGAATAGACATATGCTACATAGTTAACTAGTTAAGCTAAGCTATGGTCAAGCCTACCAAATTATTTTGGAAGGCAGGGAAGCATGTGTTTAGATACCTCAGAGGCACTAGAGAGTATGGATTATGGTACATATGGACAGAGTGAGTGAAGCTTCAAGGATTCACCATTGCTGGTTGGGTAGGGAGTCCATTCAACAGGATGAGCACATTAGGGGGCATCTTCAGCATAGGATTAACAACATTTTCCTGGTGCTGTAGGAAACAAAGACAATTTTCACCTAGTTCAGTAGAGGAAGAGTACATGGCGGCTAGTCAGGAAGCATGTGAGGCCATCTGGATGAGGAAGATACTTGTTGGTTTGTTTGGTCGTCAGATGGATCTGACGGTGATACATTGTGATAACCAGAGTTGCATCAAACTCTTGGTTAATCCAATACTCCATGATAGGTCCGAGCATATTGATATCTAGTATCACCATCTCAGAGATTGTGTTCATATATGAATTATGTCATTAGATTGCATTCCTACAGAGGAGCAAGATGCATAAATCTTGATGAAGGCACTGGAAAGAAGAAAATTCGAATTGCACAGAGTCAGGATCAGGGTAGCATATAATCCTTTTCTTGTAAAGAGGGAGTGTTGAAATGGCATCCAAAGGGGGCTTTTGATTTAATTTTCCCTCAATTAAATTGGAACAAAAATTGTAATTTCATCTCATGACAACTTGTATTAGTTAACTAAGTCAGAATGACTGAGTTAGCTTAGGAAATTCGAGTTGAGGGTCAGAGAGGAGGCATGTAGAGTTCTCCCATGATTTAAGTGGGTCCAGTTACAATTATTTGTGAGTTGTAATTAGTTAACTTGAGAAATTAAGTTAAAATCAGTCTAACTAGTTCTAATTGAGAGATGAGCTAGTGAGAGGTCTAGTGAATTAAATTTGATTTAATTTACATGCAGTGATCAATTAGTTAACTAATAATTCACTATAAATAGCTGTTGCATGTCAGTTCTAAGGAAGGCCTAGTTGAGATTGAGGTTAAAGGGATGATAACTATCAGTTGTATAATTAGAAATTTGTACAGGTCAGTTAGAGAGTCATGTGGAAGCCTATGATGCATTGCGCAATAAATTCCAAGGAATCTCCTATTTAATAGGATGACAATTCCTACAAGAATGTGTGAGCAAGGCTGGCAACAATTCCTACAAGAATGTGTGAGCAAGGCTGGCTGAGCAGAGGCTGAGAATTGGTTAAGTATTTGACTGATTTTGCCTAGATCAGAGTGAGACAATTGGTAGAGTGCGGGATTTTCTCAACAAGAGAAAAACATTGTATTGTTTCAGGGTATCGACTTTATACAATAGACAGATAGCGGGGTTTTAGGTAGTGTGCTTTCTCCATATACATCTTGTGTAGTGCGATTGACTGTTTCTTTCTCTGACTTGTTATGTAATTGTGCGATCGTGTTTTGTTTCCGCAAATTATAAAAAGATTTAGTATTTTGATTTAATACATTACAAGATCAGATTGAATCTCATTGTTAGATTTTCTACAAATTAATTAATAAAATTTATATGTGAAAAAAAGTTCGACAATAATTTAACTTAAAATGATCCAAGTTTATATAATTCAAAATTATATATTATAAAATTAATTAATAAAAATTTAACAAAACTTCACACTATAAAAAGATAGTTAAACAATAAAATTTATATCATTAAAAAATTTATTACTGAATAAATTCAAATTATAAAAAAATACAATTTTATACAATATAATATAATTAATATTAAATATTTTAAATAAAAAATACACTAAAATTTTTAATTATTAAAAAAAATTAAACACTTTTAAAATATGTTACCATCATAAATTAAGTAACTCAAAAAAAATTCTCAATGTTAAATCCATCTACATCTCTAACTATTCTCTACTTTAAAGGCCAACCACTGGAAGTTAATAAAATATTGCAGTCGGTCACCATTCCATTTTTCAATTTTTCTAATGCATTTTCTCAAAGGAGTTCGTTGTTTTACATTCAAAATCAAGTCTCATACCTTGATTTCATTGTCATGGATTTGTTGCTTTGCAATTTTTTTTTACTGGTGAGTTTGTTTTTGGTAGTATTGATTTTGGTTATTTTATTAATATTTTGAATTATTATATGTAGTTTATTATCAAGATAAATAAATGATATCATTATCGTTAATGATAAGTCATATATATTGATTCAAAATATTAATAAAATAATCAAAATCAATGCAATGGATCCAAAAACAAATACTCTAAAAAAATCTCAAATTCTAAAAACTTTTCTTCTTTCAAATATAAAAATCCAATCACTTTTTCACAATGATATGGAAATATTAATAAATTAACCAAAATCAATGCGATGGATCCAAAAACAAATACTCTAAAAAAAATTCTCAAATTCTGAAAGCTTTTCTTCTTTCAAATATAAAAATCCAATCACCTTTTCACAATGATATTGCAAACCTCCACAAGCGATAATGAAACATAATGCAATAAATCATTGAATGAAGTGTCGTTATCTTCTTCTAAAAACTTGTGAATATGCATTTTGTTTTTACCAATTTCAACCTTCACGTGTAGCACTAAACTAAAGAATAGACTTGCAACCATTTTTACTATTGTGAGTGCGTATCACTTTTCAAATTTTTTTATTTGTGACTGTGTTTATTTTAAAATAAGGTTTTGAACTATAGAAAAGATTTCAACTATTTTTATTATTTTGTATATATTATTTTTAATTTTTTTTAATTATAAGTATATTTATTTTAAAATAGAATTTTTACAATTTTATTTTAATTAAGTTGATAGGTATGTTTATTTTGAAATGTGATTTCAACAATTTTAATTTAATTTTTAACGATAATTAAGTGGATGGTAGAGATTTATTTTTCATAAAATATTTTAGAATATTCATAACATAATTTTCAAATCTGGTCACATGTTTCTTTTAAATGTATCTATGTTTAACTTACATAATAATTTAAAATAAAATGTGATTTATGTGTTCATGATTCATCACATTAATTATTCCTACCCACTTGTCAAGCCAATGAATGTGGTTAATTAAAGTAAAATTATAATTTAATTAATTAGTTGGCTACTGAAATAGGGCTTTAATCATTTTAATTTAATTATTAGTAATTATTAGGTGGATGGTGATGCAGGAGCATTTGACTCGGAGTAGACAAAGTTGGGCAGGTTTTGTCTCATTGGTTATGATGTTTTCCAGACAGGTCTTAGTACCTGAGAATATTTTTTTTTTATGTTATCATTATTATGTTTATTTTTCACTCTCATATTTACTGTTGAGGAAAGAGACATTAGGATTAGGTAGATTAAGTCAAACAGTGGGTTAATTAACAGAGTTTATTTAATTTAGAAAAGGTAGTTACACAGGACGGTTGGTAGTTCAACCGAAAAGGAGAAAAGTGTACAAAACGAAAAACATAATGTAATGTGCGGGACTTTTTCCCCGGAGAAAAAAAAAGGAACATAACATTTCTTTACAAGCAAAAACAAAACTGAATTGATATCTGAAAGGAATACCATCTGTTATAAGCGAGAATTTCTGTGACCAATTATTGTTTTATTATTTTTCTTGTTACTGTAATACATATAACTACTGACTGTAATCTGGATAGCATTTTCACGATACCAAACGAGTGTAAAGAGAAAGAAGTCCATTGCACACATAGGCCGGACCAAAAACATGTTGGAGAAACAACATACTAGCAAGAAAGAACAGGGCGTTGGGATTTGAACCATTTGAATCCATTTATTTCAGGTGATAAAGTTTCATTCACGAGCCAGGAGGAACTGTCGGAAATAACATCCATCTACAAGGTAAACCAAGAACCACCTGTTTCATAATTCTTTTGAATAGAATGAAATTTCATACTAGACATTCATGTTTACCTTGACAAAAAGCCACATGCAATTACTGTAAAGCGAGTTCTGAACTGTCCATAAGATCAGTCAACATAAATACATTCAAAGTGAGCCAATTACAGGTTGGGGTTTGGACAACCCGTAACCTACAACCTAGCAACTTGACACATAAACCTACGGAGACACATTCTACAGCGAAGAAAACCGCCATGACGAAACGGCTGGAACTAGCGACTGGGAAACAGAGACCTCCAGTTTTATCTAAATTCTTATAGACTCAAACAGGAAACCGAATCAACAGAACGATTTGATTTACAGTAGAAACGATAGTAAAAGCCAAAGACTAGAATCGACCCTACCCATTGTAAGTCAAGGGTTTGGTCGGCATCGAACCAAAGTGTGAAGTCCTGGAACCTGCAAAAAGAATGCATGGAATGTGTTAGTTACGACCCAAAAAGAGACTGTAGTCAAAAACTTAGAGGAGAGATGGAGTGACGGACGTTCACCTGACCAAGGGAGAAAATAGAGATGGGTTGTCGAACGAGAACCTTAAAACCTGCTCGCAAGGAGCCGCTACGTGAGAACAGAAACAAATACGCTGAAGAGGTTGAATCAAAGAAGAATAAGTTACCTTTCTGGGTGAGAGGAGCCATGCTGAATTTAGAAGCCACTATCGCATTGCGAAACAGTAACGCAGACAAAGGTGAGTCGCGAACCTGCAAATGGTTGAGAAGTTAAACTACAGCAAACAACAAATCCAACTGAAATCATTATAAACAAGGTTCAATTAACCAGAAAGCGAACTGGAAATCACCGTGAGTGCACCTCAGGCCGACATTGTTGCATGCAAGCGGAACGAGACGAGAAAACCAGCTCAAAAGAGGGTTAACCAACTTGAAACCCTCGCAACACCAAGGGAGACAGAAACCCTCACAGTGGAGCGAAACAGTGGAAGTGATAGTGGAGTAGTCAGTACAAGGTTTCCATAACGCACGAAGGGAAAAACCCAAGGAAGGGAGACAGGTTTCGGTTGAACCGGAGGCGTGTACAGGCCAATCAATTGGCTAATAAATACTACCACAAACTGACGATTGATTAAATCAACAAATCATACAGAGCATCTATTGTTTGAACCCACGGAGTAAACAAGTTACATGACAGTTGTTGTTACAAGTTAAATTGTATTAAAATGACATGTGATATGGAGTCGATGCATATTGCGTTTGCATTGTAATAAATACAAAGGTGAGTTGCTGTGACCTTTTTGCAAGTTTTATTAATTTATTTTGGAGTGCAGGACAGGCTTGAGGGATGGGCCCCATCAAAATGGTATCAGAGCAGGTTGTAGTAAGCAGAAAAAAATGGAAGTTGGCAGACGAGGAAGAGGAAGAGGAAGAGCGATACGTAGAGTGGCAGACGAAGGACTGAGGGAGGAAATCCGCATTTTGAATGCGCAATTGGCAGCAATAGAAGCTGGAAGGATAAGAGACCCTGAAGGAGGGGATGATAATGACGAAGAGGTTGTAGAAGCGACAAATGGTTTTGAAGGGGAAGGACCTGAACTCATATTATTGAGGTCAGTTTTGTTATCCAGTAGTAAGCCAAAACATGAACTTTCTACTTATGACGGGAGTTTGTCGGCAGATGTGTTGCTAGATTGGCTTAGTGAAGTGAACAAATATTTTGATTTTGAAGAAATCAGTGAGGACAAGCGAGTAAAATTTGTTGCCACCAAGCTGAAAGGACATGCGTCCTTGTGGTGGGACAGTGTTCAGGCAGAAAGGAAAAGGCTAAACAAACAGACTATAAAGAAGTGGGCCAGAATGGAGGCCAAGCTGAAAGAAAAGTTTTTGCCCAAGGATTACCAGATTATGTTGTACAGACATGTACAAAATTTGAGGCAAAGGGGGTTAACAGTCAAGGAGTATACGAAAGAATTCTACAAGTTGAATTTGAGGTCAGGATATGTAGAGGACACCCCCGAAAAAACAACAAGATTTGTAAATGGGTTGAGGGGGGAAATACTGGATGAAATCAGTATCCTCTCACCCAGGAGTATAGACGAGGCATATCAGTGTGCCTTCAAGGCCGAAGAAAAGATAAATAGGAAGCAGAATGCTAGAAGAGGAGGAGGATCTGGCAGGGGGAAAGGGAAGGCCTTTGGTAGAGGCAAAGGTACAAATTCCAATGAGGAAGGCAGCAGTTCCAAACCCGCGGGAACGGAGGAGAAGGAAAATAGCACTAGAGGGGGACGACCATACCAGTGAGGGAGAGGTAATGGTCGGGGCAGAGGAGCTATCCAGTGCTATCGGTGCCACAAGTGGGGGCACAAATCGTATGAATGTCCTAAAGGAGAACCAGTAGGTGGTAGAGGAGCTTATGTTGCCCAAACAGAGGAAGCGGAAGCACTGCCCCCAAGAAGTGGAAAATGCACCTGAGACACGGGAAGCCTTGGTGCTAAACAAGGTGCTGACTAAAACAACGAAAGAAATTGTGGAACCGGATCAAAGAAAGGCCTTGTTCCGGACAGTTTTCATATCACAGGGTAAGTGCTGCAAACTGATAATTGACAGTGGGAGTACCGATAATTTGGTGGCCACGGAAATGGTGGAGAAATTGGGGCTGAAGGGGCTGAAGCACCCCACTCCTTACAAAGTGTCGTGGCTACAAAAGGGACATCAACTATTAGTTGATGAACAGTGTGAAGTAGAATTCCAGATAGGCAGATACAAGGACAAAATCATCTGCGACATTATGCCAATGGATGTATGTCATATACTGTTAGGAAGACCCTGGCAGTATGACAGAAAATTAATTCATGATGGGAAGAAAAACTGTTACAAGTTTGTTAAGGATGGGATAAAGCACACGCTTGTGCCCATCAAGGAGGAAAATACAGCAGAAGCTAGTGGAGTGAAAACATTACTTATGGGTGGAAAAGAGTTTTTGAAACAGATTGAAGATAATGATGTTAATTTTGCTGTTGTAAGGAGACCAAAGGAAGTGGTACTACACACAAAGATTGCAGATCTGCCAGAGGAGATCCAGGATATGTTGCAGGACTTTTGCGATATCATAGTAGATGACTTACCTAACGAATTTCCACCTAAGAGAAGCATCAACCATTGTATTGATTTTATACCAGGAGCTAGCTTACCCAATAAGGCAGCTTATCGTATGAGTCCGAAGGATAATGAAGAAATTCAGAAGCAGGTGCAAGAATTGCTTGATAAAGGGCTGATCAGGGAAAGTATGAGTCCCTGTGCAGTTCCGACAGTTTTAGCTCCTAAGAAAGGTGGCGAATGGCGAATGTGCACAGACTCAAGAGCTATTAACAAGATTATGATCAGGTACAGGTTTCCATTACCGCGAATGGATGACATGATGGATTGTTTAAGTGGGGCAACATATTTTTCGAAGATTGACTTGAAGAGTGGTTACCACCAGATCCGAATTCGGGAAGGGGATGAATGGAAAACAACCTTCAAGATGAATGAGGGACTGTATGAATGGCTGGTGATGCCATTTGGTTTGAGTAACGCCCCTAGTACGTTTATGCACCTGATGAATGAAGTGTTGAAAGAGTTCATCGGGAAATTTGTGATTGTTTATTTGGATGACATTTTGATTTTCGGTAAAACAAAAGAGGAACACTTCCGACATGTTCGAAGTGTATTGAAGAGATTGCAGCAGAACAAGTTGCTTATAAATTTGAAAAAGTGTACCTTTTTTCAACGGGAATTAGTTTATCTAGGTTTTGTGATTGCAGAAAATGAGTTGAAGATGGACCCAAAAAAAATTGCAGCTATAGTAAAATGGCCATCCCCAAAGAATTTGTTTGAGGTTCGAAGCTTTCATGGATTAGCAAGATTTTACAGGAAATTTATCAAAGATTTTAGTGGGATCTGCGTGCCCATGTTGGACACAATTAAGAAGGTAAATCAGCCTTTTTGCTGGACTGAAGAAGTAGAGAACAATTTTCAAACTTTAAAGAAGAAGATCACTGAGAGACTAATTTTGAGATTGCCTGATTTCAACAAACTTTTTCAAGTTCATTGTGATGCCAGCGGTACAGCCATTGGGGCAGTACTTAGCCAAGAGGACAGACCGGTCGCTTATTTCAGTGAGAAACTGAATGAGAGTAGGCAGAAATATTCATCTTATGACAAGGAATTTTATGCGGTCATTCAAGATTTGAAACACTGGAGGCACTATTTGTTAGGTAATGAGTTTGTTTTATTTTCTGATAATTCAGCCTTACAGTATGTTATGTAGCAGCATAAGTTGAATCATAAGCATGTAGAATGGGTGGAATTTCTGCAGAGCTTTACATTTGTATTGAAACATATTAGCGGGCAGTCCAATAAGGTGGCAGATGCATTGAGCCGAAGAGCTTTTCTCCTACAGGAGAGCATGGTGCAGGTGCTGGGTTTTGAGCATTTGAAGGATTTATACCAGACAGATACAGATTTTAAGGAGGCCCATGAGGCTTGTCAAAACCCTTTGCTGCAAAAAAATAGTCCCTGGATGGACTATAATCTGCAAGAAGGATTTTTATTTAGGGGAGGACAGTTGTGCATTCCCGACTGTTCAATGCGGGAGAACATTATTCGGGAAAAGAACAGTGGAGGTCTAGCTGGACATTTCAGCATAAACAAGACATTATCTCAGATAGAGAATTTTTATTACTGGCCAAAGTTGTGACGGGATGTGCAGAGATATGTAAGCAGGTGTAAAATGTGTCAGGCCCAGGACACAGCGGGGGTTTGATTCAGTAATGGTGGTGGTGGATAGATTTTCGAAGATGGCGCATTTTATACCCTGTCGAAAGACCAGTGATGCTACTCACGTAGCACACTTGTTTTTTACAGAGATTGTTAGACTGCATGGCTTTCCGAGGTCCATTATTTCTGACAGGGACGTGTGGTTTACAGGACATTTCTGGCGTACCCTGTGGAAAAATTTGGACACCCAGTTAAATTTTAGCTCCGCTTATCACCCACAGACTGATGGGAAAATGGAGGTGGTGAACAGGAGCTTGGGAAACCTGCTACGAAGTTTGATAGGTGAAAATTCATGAATGTGGGATCGCGTACTTGCTCAAGCAGAATTTGCATACAACGATTCACCAAATCGCAGCACAGGCTACAGTCCTTTTTAGATTATGTATGGCATGCATCCTCGCGGAGTGCATGAGCTACGGGATTTGGGGAAACTTGAAAAAAGAAGCGTAGATGGGGAAGATTTCGCTCAAGCGATGATTGATTTACACGAGCAGGTAAAGTTAAAATTGCAGTACAATAGTCAAAGATATAAATAGCAGGAAGATTTAAAAAGGCGGGAAGTTCAATTTAATGTTGGGGACGAAGTACTTGCTCACTTGCGCAAGGAACGTTTTCTAAAAGGGGAATATAACAAACTGAAGTTTAAAAAGATTGGCCCCTGCAAAATTCTTCGCAAGTTTTCTGCCAATGCTTACGAACTACAGTTGCCACCAGGAATAGGCATTTCACCCATTTTTAATGTGGTAGATCTGTTTCCTTACACTGCCAGTCCTAAAGACGACAGGGCAGCAAGGCCAGAACGGGACACCCAAGTTGGCAAGGATTCTTGGTTGAGGCAGATGCTTGCAGCGCAGCCCCTTGAGATCGAGGGTATCCTTGACACACAAGTAGCCAAGCGAACGCGCAGGAAAGAATATTTACAGTACTTGGTCAAGTGGAAGAACCTTCCTATTGAGGATAGTTCCTGGCTTGACGCAGCACAAATCCAGAAAGCTGGCTATTCAGTAGACGAACTCATGGAACAGAGCCATGACTTTTTGTTACCCTGGGAGCTTGATGCAAGAGCATTTGACTCAGAGTAGACAAAGTTGGGCATGTTTTGTCTCATTGGTTATGATGTTTTCCAGACAGGTCTTAGTACCTGAGATTTTTTTTTTTTATGTTATCATTATTATGTTTATTTTTCACTCTCTTATTTATTGTTGAGAAAATAGACATTAGGATTAGGTAGATTAAGTCAAACAGTGGGTTAATTAACAAATTTTATTTAATTTAGAAAAGGTAGTTACACAGGACGATTGGTAGTTCAACCGAAAAGGAGCAAAGTGTACAAAACGAAAAACATAATGTAATGTGCGGGACTTTTTCCCCGGAGAAAAAAAAGGAACAGAACATTTCTTTACAAGCAAAAAAAAAACTGAATTGATATCTGAAAGGAATACCATCTGTTATAAGCGAGAATTTCTGTGACCAATTACTGTTTTATTATTTTTCTTGTTACTGTAATACATATAACTACTGACTGTAATATGGATAGAATTTTCACGATACCAAACAAGTGTAAAGAGAAAGAAGTCCATTGCGCACATAGGCCGGACCAAAAACACGTTGGAGAAACAACATACTAGCAAGAAAGAACAGGGCGTTGGGATTTGAACCATTTGAATCCATTTATTTTAGGTGATAAAGTTTCATTCACGAGCCAGGAGGAACTGTTGGAAATAACATCCATCTACAAGGTAAACCAAGAACCACCTGTTTCATAATTCTTTTGAACATAATAAAATTTCGTACTAGACATTCATGTTTACCTTGACAAAAAGCCACATGCAATTACTGTAAAGCGAGTTCTAAATTTTCCATAAGATCAGTCAACATAAATAAATTCAAAGTGAGCCAATTACAGGTTGGGGTTTGGACAACCCGTAACCTACAACCTAGCAACTCGACACAGAAACCTACGGAGACACATTCTACAGCGAAGAAAACCGCCACGACGAAACCGCTGGAACTAGCAACTGGGAAACATAGACCTCCAATTTTATCTAAATTCTTTAGAGACTCAAACAAGAAACCGAATCAACAGAACGATTTGATTTACAACAGAAATGATAGTAAAAGTCAAAGACCAGAATCGACCCTACCCATTGTAAGTCGAGGGTTTGGTCAGCATCGAACCAAAGTGTGAAGTCCCGGAACCTGCAAAAAGAGTGCATGGAATGTGTTAGTTACGACCCGGACAGAGACTGTAGTCGAAAACTCAGAGGAGAGATGGAGTGACAGATGTTCACCTGACCAAGGGAGAAAATAGAGACGGGCTGTCAAACGAGAACCTTAAAACTTGCTCGCAAGGAGCCGCTACGTGAGAACAGAAACAAATACGCTGAAGAGGATGAATCAAAGAAGAATAAGTTACCTTTCTGGGTGAGAGGAGCCATGCTGAAGTTAGAAGCCACTATCACATTGCGAAACAGTAACGAAGACAGAGGTGAGTCGCGAACCTGCAAATGGTTGAGAAGTTAAACTATAGCAAACAACAAATCCAAGTGAAATCATTATAAACAAGGTTCAATTAACCAGAAAGCGAACTGGAAATCACCGTGAGTGCACCTCAGGCCGACATTGTTGCATGCAAGCGGAACGGGACGAGAAAACCAGCTCAAAAGAGGGTTAACCAACTTGAAACCCTCGCAACGCCAAGGGAGACAGAAACCCTCACAGTGGAGCGAAACAGTGGAAGTGATAGTGGAGTAGTCAGTACAGGGTTTCCATAACACGCGAAGGGAAAAACCCAAGGAAGGGAGACAGGTGTCGGTCGAACTGGAGGCGTGTACAGGCCAATCAATTGGCTAATAAATACTACCGCAAACTGATGATTGATTAAATCAACAAATCATACGGAGCATCTATTTTTTGAACCCATAGAGTAAACAAGTTACATGAAAGTTGTTGTTACAAGTTAAATTGTATTAAAATGACATGTGATATGGAGTCGATGCGTATTACATTTTCATTGTAATAAATACAAAGGTGAGTTGCTATGACCTTTTTGCTAGTTTTATTAATTTATTTTGGAGTGCAGGGCAGGCGTGAGGGCTGGGCCCCATCAGATGGTATGGAATTAACCTCCATGAAATATTATAGAATATTCATAATATTCATAGCAGTATACACAAATCAAAGGTTGAGATTTATCTTCAAAGTAGTTATGCTCTTTTTTCCCTTATAATTAAATTGATCAATAAAAAAAAAATCTCATATGAACAAGTGTCATACAAATTGAGCTATTATAAAGTTTTGGGCATGTGGTATTGATAAACCATGGTATTGTAACACATCCTATTTACAATTTAAAAATCTCCATGGTAAAGTGAGGATAAGTGTTTTGATGCTTATTATGGATTGATTCCTATCTGTGTTTACCAATCATTTAATTTATCTGGTTGTGCTAGTTTTTATTATTTTTATTTTAGAAACATGAAATGTATAGTGAAGTGTTTTGATGCTTATGATGGATTAATGCCTATAGGAATTTACCAACATTTAATTTATATGGTTACTAATAATTAATCATTATTAAGTGGATGTAGGGATTTAACCCCCATGAAATATTTAGGATGATAGGTGTGTCTATTTTGGAATAGGGCTTCTAGAATTTTAATTTAATTATCAACAATTGTTAAGTGGGTGATAGGGATTTAACCTCCACTAGATATCCGTGAATATTTATAGTAGTATATACAAATAAAAGGTTGAGATTTATCTTCAAAGTAGTTGTTCCCTTTTTTTGGGGGGGTAAATTGTATTTCCTTCAAAATTGAGGGTTACAAAAAATACTGAGAAGTCTTAAGTCAGCCTCTCTCTCACTAGGGAGGCGTGACCATTATCCCAATGAAAAGTGGCCTACACCCATGGTATTCATCCACCCATGGTATTTATCCGCCTATGGTATTGTAAGTGACATTTATCCATGATATTCATTCACCCATGGTATTCATCCCCACATGGAATTTACCCATGGTATTGTAAGTGGTATCTACCCATGGTATCCACCTAGGGTATCTACCCATGGTATTATAACTCAAAAAAGGGCTATAAATAACAAGCCTCACTTTGTAAAAGGAATGATTTTCCACCACAATGTAGCTTCCATAATTATTCTTCGTAAAACCGAACACACAACAAATAAAACTACAAAGAAACTTGTTTTATTAAAACTCAAAAAAATGCTATAAATAACAAGTCTCACTTTGTAAAAAGACAGATTTTCCACCACAATGTAGCTTCTACAGTTATTCTTTGTAGAAGAGAACACGCAGCAAATAAAACCACAAATAAACTTGTTTTATTAAAATAGAGAATAACTATATAAGCTATATTGTGGTGGACCATGTGTCCTTTAAAAAAGTGAGGCTTGTAGGCCACTTTTCATTCAAATCAAACCAAAGCCAAAAATGTACTCTCCTTAGAGAGGTATGAGGTAGTTTAGTACTAAGAAAAAAAATTTAACATAGTTGTGGATATAAACATAAGGAACAAAAGACCAATATAGCAAGATCATTACATAAACATAAGAAAAATTATCTGAGTCCATAGAAACAAATTAGATGGGATATTTGTTTCCTTTGATGGTGCCTCTCACAAAGGGTGGTATGTCGAGATGCTTCTCTGTGTGCTCGATCCATCATTTTAGGTCCTTCATGTGAAAATGAAAAAGATCTAGGGAATTGAGGATGTTTTCTCAATGCTCGTGCCAGTCTAGTAGAGTTCTTCCCATGAGTAAATTCATGTGCCAGTAAAGATCACTTGTCTGCATTTGCTGATTAAATCAACCACGAGTATGCCTAGTGTCTGGAACCTAATACAGCTCAACAAGAACCTACGTGTTTGAGAGTTGAAGTCTATGGGAGAAGATTTCTCCCTTAGCATGAATTATCTCTTCTTGGATGGGGCTTGGTGTTAGGTCATCAAAATGGGTGAAAATTTCCTCCATATGGTGATTCGTACACATGTTACCCCTATGGGTTTTCTCTCGATAATAAATCACTCCCCTACAATCACAAGCATGCTGAAAAGGCATGGGGGAGGGGTTAGAGATGTAAAAAAAAAAAAATCACTAGTGGGGGGGGGGAGAGGAAGGAGCAACAAAACTTCAGGGAGAGTGCCACATCATAGGTGCATGAAGAAGAGGGTAAAAATGAAATGAATTATAACTAAAGGATGCCACCAGTCACATCCACTAAATAAGGGGAGGAAGACTGTAGGAGAGAGATAATAAAAATGAGAAAAAACATACCCATAACAAATACTTGCGGCAAGGGTCCTAAGGAGAAAGAGCAGGAGGAACATAGAGATGAGTAGAGGAGAATAGATAGGGAAGCACAAGGGGGGTGAAATGAGACTAGAGGGAAAAATAGGGGGTGGAGTACCTAAAAGAGGACAAAGAAACATGAGAAGACCAACAAGGCTACACCTAGATTCGGCTGCCAGGAATGTGGGTAAGAACTTTGCAGTTGAAGAGGCCTCAGCATAAGAGTAGTTGGAAATTTATCCTACATGTAGAAGGAAGGTGAATTTGAAAACTACTTGGAAAATGGAAGTTACCAATTGAAATATGGTATCATTGAGTTTAGGAAAGAGAAAATTCCTCAAATAATTAATTGTCCAAATATGGAGGTTGATTTTTACCTAACTGGAGTACCGAGGAACAAGGAAATGGAAGGTAACAAGATAAAATACTACATGTCCCTACTGGAAGAACGATCAAGTTACATTGACCACTAGTTGTTGTAGACAAAGACATAGAATGGATTGGGATACTTATAACCATAGTTAAATTCTTCCCCTATTGGAAAACCTCATGAACAAGAACCTAACTGACATGAGATACACATGAGAACCAAGTAAGTGTTGAATGAAGGTTAGCTTAAATGGCTGTTAGCATGCATTAGGACTAGGGATATTAAGTTTATCAAAGGGGCATGCTACCACATCCCTTGATCCTTTGGCTAGGAGGGACGACGGTAGCCTGGCTGCCCCCTCCCCCACCTTTGTCTTGGTATGCACCCCATTTGAGGCTAAAAGGTCTTTTTGAATGCATTGCCAACACATCCTTGAGAGGGGAGTCCGTAAAAAGGCTCCAGAGGGAGGATACAAGGGAAGAGGAGTCTAGGAATCCATAGTTGGTGGTGAGCCCTGGTATTGCACCAAGAGTGTTGTAACTCCCAGAGGCTAATCTAATTTACTTTATCAACCCAGGGTTCATAAAAACTTGGAGGTGACAGTGCTATATACATAGCAGATGCACTATACTCATGCCATCCTCTTCTTATTTCTACGATGAGGTGCTACTGATAGGGTTACTTCTAAGAAAGGAAGTTTGTCACACATCTGAATGACAGCCAAGACTGAAAATAACTCTTGACCATTGCTCTATCAGCAAGAAAAGAAAATATTCTAGATCATAATGACTCATATATCTATCTACAAGAAATGAAATCCACTCTTAAGCTAATGCAATAAATAACATCAAACTAAGTGGCATTCATGATTTAAATTGTTGAATTGAACTTGTAGAAAGGGAAAATAATATAGGCACATATGCTGAACCAAATGATTGATTGAACTCTATATATCTCATGCTTAACTAATATGCTTAACAATGCATCTATCAATGACCTAAATATGCTTGTAAATAACTTTGTTTTGCAACAAAAGAAGGAGGCGCTGAGGTGACCTAAGAGGGTATTGGACTCAAGGTTTTAGGGTTGAAGATGTCTTAGAGGCTATGCCAGGTCTAGATGAGGTGAAAGAGAGGTTTTGGGCTGAAGAAGCGACTGATTGGTGTTGCTATAGGATCTGCTATAGGATTTCCTGTAGTGTTACAGGATGTCCTAAAATGCTATAGGAAACAGGCCAAGGGTAGTTTGAGACTAGAAATGGTGAGGAAAGGGGTAGGAGAGGTGGAATGAAGGTAGATCTAGGTGGATGGAAAGTATCAAACCCGTTGGCCAAGATAAAAACTTATCTCAAAGCCTATATTGTGCTACCAAGGTGGCTCTTGGTGTGCTGGGGGATATTTACAAAATCATGTCTGAAGGCGATTTTAATGGAATTTGGTCGATGAGGGGTGGAAAATGAAGCTAATGGTGTTAGGGAAGTCCTCCTCTGCTTCTCTACTCAAACCTGTAAGAAAACTACATGTTCATGTGTTCATCATTGACAAATATATCACGAAAATGGTGGAAAAGGTGAGTTCAATTTAAGAAGACCTACCTATGCACTTGAAACAATAAAATAACTATGCATCTAGAACATGTTCATGATAAACAAATAAACTTATCTAACTTTTCCAAGAAATTATAAACTGAAAATAATTTTGGGTCTGTGGTGAAGATATACCCTCCTCAAGCTCCAATGGAAGACGTGAGAGAGGGAGGCTTTAAAACATAGTTTTGGATTTTTATATGTTAATGCGACATGAAATGAAAAATATTAACTATAAAAATCATGAAATGTAAATAAACTAACTACAAAAACATGAAATGTAAACAAAATAACTACAAGAACATGAAATGTAAGGAAAATAACTAAAAAAACATGAAATGTAAACACAAATACATAAGAGAGACTGAGGATAATGGATTGGGCCCTAACCCATAAGCTCAGCTCCCTGAAACTAACTCAGTGAAGCAGAAACTGAATACTCATTTTATTTCATCTCCAATCTTGTTGCATATCATATGAAAGTCACAAATGTCTATTACAAAAGCTAAGAGTGCTCTAGATATCTCTAAAAATCGAATCCTAGTGAGTTCTTGCTCTGCGCTATTTATCCTAAAGGGTATCTACCAACAACTCCCTAAAAAGTAGGTGGTTTGTCTCCTTGGAACTCGAGAGAAGTGGAGCTTGGTTGCCTTTGATTTTGAGCTGTTGGAGGAGAATATCAAGGATCCATTAGATGCCTTTAGGATTTAATGAGGTGGTAAACCCCCTACAATCACTCCTTATTGGATACTCTGAGCCTTGAGCATGCAATCTTCAACAAAAATATCATATTCTCTTGATTTTCCTGCATTTAAACCACATTAGGCCTTCGAAGTATGACACCCTTAATACACCATATACACTAAGAAACATATGACCATAATGCAATTAAATGTGAGAAAGAGAGAGTAATTAGGCTAAAAAGGTGACAATTAACCCCTTAAAATGTACCTAATGATTGTGCTCATCATCACCCACCTACTAAATGGTTGCTCATCCTATGAGCAACTTAGTCCTCTTTCTTTATCTCTTTTAGTGATTTAGTGGCTTCTCTAACATCCTAAGGAATCAGTGAAGGAGTCCCCTTAGGAGGGTAGAATCCAACATTCTTTTCTTCCTCCTCCCATTCTTTTTCTTCTTCAGCTTGGTATTTTCCTTCACCCAGCCCCTGCAAAAAATGTGGACTGAGTTTTAAGCCAAGCTATTGAATCTTCATTGTTTGCATAGCCCTCTTGTACAAAGGTGCCCTTTGTAGGGAATTTCTCAATCTATCTGGATTATGATACTCCATGTTTCTTAGGCTAAGAGGAAGGCCATTCCATCTTCTCTAACTAGTCATTACACATTCCTCTCCCAACCGTCTAGAAATTTCATCAAAGTGTGCAATGGCATGTGCTTGGGTGTTGAGGTATTTATCTACAAGGTAGGAATTATTTTTTATCATTAGTTTATTATTAATGACCCCTCTAGGGTTGAATAGTTCTACCCTGATATGGAGAGGCTCGTTTCCTTCTCTTCTCATCACCCTTTTGACCTCCTCTACCCTGGCCTCCTCGTTGGTTATCCAAGAGGCCATGGTCATAAAATGCATATCCCCCAACCTAGGTTTAGGGTCCTAAATGTTTATATCAGTCAAAATAAGATTATACATATAAAATTCTTCCAAATTGGCCTTATCTGCTATGCTGCACTGATTGCAAAAGTCAATAAATTGCCTGCAATTTTGAAAAGGTAATGACCTATAGGATGCTAGTGTTTTGATCTGAAATTGCAGCCACTATTCCTTCAGGTAGATAACATAAGAGTTTGAAGGACGCCTGTGTTGTATTTCCTCCATGCACAAATCTGCCATGGTGGCAATCATCTTGTCCTTCTGCCGTAATTGGCTTTGTAGCCTTTCATTTTCTGCTTGTGTATCTTGTAGTTTCTCCTTTAACATTGCTTCCCTGAGTCTTACATCAGCCAATCTCTCCCCATCTTAGTGAATTTTTCTTCCATGATCCCTACATATTTCACACTCTTTGTTTTGGAAATTTGCATCCAGTGATGTGTGCATGCTCTCTCTTGCTCTAGATGATAAAATAGGGGACCTGAGAGCTTTTGAGGGATCAACCTTCCTCCTTCAATGAATGTGTAGTAGGAGCTTAGATTTGGCTGTGGGATGGGATGTGTAACTGCTGATATGATTTTTGGAACAGATTTTGGAGAGGTAGACTCCTCCTTTGGTTCCTCATTTTCCTTCCCTGTGGCATCCTGCTCCTCAATTTGTGCCTATTTTTCAACATCTTGGGCTTCTTGCCCTTCCAAAGGTGCCTTATATTCCTCCCTCATGACTTTATTCTCTCCCTGTGGCACATCTGGAATTTCCTGTAGCCCGACCAAAGTTTCTTGTAGAAAACTCTTTTTTTTGCTATAGAAAACCCTCCTTTGCTTGTTGCCCCTACTTTTCATCTCCTTCTCATTTTTCATCCTTATCTTCCTCATCCTCCTTTCCTTCCTTTGTTCCTATGGCTTCTGTGTGTTCTGATTCTATCTCCCTATCTTCTTCTTCCTCTTCTTCCTCTGTCCCTTCAGTCTCTTCCTCTTCTTTTTTCATACCTCTCCCTCCAAGACTAGAGGTAGGGGTTTATCCAGGAGTGAAAAATTGCATCCCAATGAAAGTATCTCTATCCATATCTATGAAGGTGGACCAAGTTACATATATGTTCAGTCTATTGAGAGCATCTCCCACTATGATTTTGATGAGGCCATGGTGATCTAGGTGTTGATACTTTCTTTCCCTCACTCTATGGCTCATGTCTCTGATGGAATGTAGGAGGAAGTATGGAATGTTTAGTCTATACTCTAGTGGCAGATCTCCTTTGAATCTAAGCTCATGTAATAATTTGAAGTGGTATCCATAAACCACACTGAGTCTTCCCTCACAGAAAATATATTTCATGATGTGATATGATACTTCATCCCATGGGTAAGGGAAAATTTCCCTTCTCACTCCATTTTTATCCTCAATGTACTCCTCATTAAGCAAAAAAAAAATCTCTTCTTAGAGGTTGTGCTGGAGACTCTATCCTCTATGTTCCGCTTGAATCCTAGATGCAAGGTTGTAATTATGCTAATCAATTCAGGAGTTATGGTAATGGCTAGTCCTCGAACCACAGTGGTTGCCCTATCGTCTTCTTAGGAGTGCAAGGCGACTGCAAATTCGTGAGCCAATTCATCATCAAAGCCCTTGAGGAGCTATAATAATCCTAGCCACTCATGATTTCTAAAAATGTCAACCACCTGAGGGTGTAATCTAAATCTCTTAATATATGTGGGTTCCCTTTTGTTAAAACCTTCCCCCATCTTATGATTGTGTTATGGATATGGTTTGATGGTTTTTACCTTATAACATTGGTGATACAGGACCTTAGATGCTTTAATTCAACACAAACTGAGACATTCTTGACCCTACTTCTCTTAAAAACCTCTTAAATTCTGAATTATTATTGTGACTGTGTATGATTTTTCATGAAAAATTTCATAAATTGGTGGGGAGACATCCACTTACCTCTGCACTCTGATGTTTTATTTATTGGGATATGGTGGTATTGTGTGTCAATACATTCTGTGAGTGGCTCTCATGGCATTTCTTATCACTATGCAGCCTTCCTGTAGCATCAATAGACTTCTTGTAGCACAAGCTTGCATGCAAACTTCAACCTTGGTGCAAAATTCCTCGATGGCTCTTGTCTCTTTCTTGCTTTAACTATTTTTGAAATGCATAATGGAATGAAGGAGAATAATCTAAAGCACACCTTTATTCCAAATTGAGCAGACTTGGAGAGGAGTGGTGATTTGGATTTGGTACGGGGTTTCCTCCTTTGGATTATTGGTCCCACTCAAGCCAATCATTTCCATCTACCTTAGAATCACTTCCAACTCCTTGTGATCTCTCTCTTAACTGATTTGAAAACCTAGGTGGCATGAAAAAATCCACTTCTCCTTCACTTTAACTTTACGAGGGTGGCCAAGTTAATTGGCCACCTTTTTTCCATTTTAACTCTTTATTCTCGACATTAATTAACTTTATCCAATATGATGCATAGCGAGAGGGTGAGGGAGACATACCTGAGCCAACCTGCTGCTGAGGAGTTGTAGAATTTATTTGATGCATGGAGTTGGAGTATGGTGATGACCATAAGTGTTTTTCGTTTTGCTGTGTGTTTTTTTTTTTTTGCATATTTTCTGAGTGAGCAAATTATTTCTGAGTTAGCTGCTTATTATTTTTGTTTGCTGATTCTTTTTTTTGCAAGTGTTGCATGGAGATCCTCAAGTGTTTCTATTGGTCTGGCCTTCCTTTTAGAGTCCTCTGGTGATCGTCTGGAGCCATTTCCATTAGCTACCTCTTGCATTTTTGACTTGTTGTTACATGTACATGATTACTACCAGAAGTGATCATCTTCCTGTAGCAGACCCATTTCTGCTACTTTGGAGCTCCAATTAGTTGATAAATGAGGAGAAGTAGTGTAGGGATGGAGTTATGGAGTGAATGGAGTGGTGGAGAGATGAGGGGAGAGGCCCTGTGTAAGGATTTAATTGAATTAGAACCCAATGGAAAAAGTGAGGGTTTAGCGAGTGAATACTTATGCATGGAGTGGAGTGATGGTTAGGGGTGGTAGGTTAGAGAGAAAAATTTATTTTCATGTCTCCTTTAAGGTTTATGTGTCCTTAAGTGAGTTTGTTCTCTCTCGAATAACTTTCCTGTAGCACTACAGGAAATCTTGTAGCATCCTAGGACATCATTTAGCACTACCGAGAGTAAGCAAAACATTGGGTTTTTTCTCACCTAGAGGGAGAAATGGATGGATGGATGCATACTGGGTTTGATCATGGAGTGGGTAAGTAGAGGAGAGAGATAAGAGAGAAAGGATGCTTCTCCTCTTTTTTCAAACTTTCCTTGATCAACAACCTGTAAAACATAAATAGGTTAGTGCATATGTGTCGTTTCATGCATTTTTCTTTTTCTCTCTTTAAAAAAAAAACAATTGGACCACCTCCATAGAGGTTTTCAACCCACAAGCCTACCTTGGGTGCCTCAAAGAGGTTTTCACCCAAGGATCTTTTATTTCTTTGTTTTTTTTTTCCTCTTTTTTTCCGGTCAGGCCTCGAGTTTCAACCCAGGAGTTGACCTTGGATGCCTCAGAGAGGTTTTCAACCATGCCTCTTTATTTTATTTTATTTTTTACTTTCTCTAGGAAGGCGAGGAGGTGGAAACTATGTAGCTTCTAATGACATTCACCTCCCTGTTTATTGAATTGATAAACTCAGCCCTAGGTAGGGGCTTCTTATACATTTTTAGTCTGTAACCATTGAAGAGCAGGGGGTCCCCATCCTCATCTATGGTTCTAATATGAATAGCCCCATTTTCATGGCATTTTTCCAATTGATAAGGTCCTAGCCACCTTGTCATTACTTTGCCTTTGAATTCCTTGAATCTAGAGTCACAGAGAAGCGCCCAATCTCCTTCTTGAAATGTTTTTTCTTTGATGTTATTTTCATTCAAAACTTTTATTTGCAGCTGGATTACCTCTATGTGAAAGAGGGCCTACATGTTGAACTCATCCAAACCATTTAGCTGCAACAACCTTTATTTTTGTGCCTTTGTGATGTCCAGGTCTAACTGAGCTACCATTCTCATGGTGTTGTACTCAAACTCAATGGAAAGTAGAGCTTTATTCCCATAAACTAAATCATATGGAGTAAACCCCGTGGTTTTCTTTCAAGTGGTATTGTAAGCCAAAGTGGCTTCCACCAATCTATTTGCCAAATATTTTTTGCTGCCGCTCACAATCTTGGTGAGGATGTTCTCCAAGGCTCTATTTGTTACTTCCACCTGGAAATTTTCTTGTGGATATAGACAGTGGAATTCTTGTGATTTATCTTGTGCTTCCTTAGGAGGTTTTCAACGAGGTGATATGTAAATTGAGCACCCTAATCAGTGACTACCTCTCTGGGGTATCTAAAATTGTAAAAAAATATCTCTCTCAGAAACTCAACTACCTTCTCTTATGTTGCTACTTTTATAGCTCTTGTTTCAGCCCTCTTGGTCAAGTAGTCGATGCAAACTATGATATACCTCTTCTTCCTGGATGGTGGATCAATTGGTCCAATGAAGTCCATGCCTCACTTGTCAAATGGCTCTAAAGCCACTTGACGGTGCAAGGGAATTTCATCCCTCGGTGTAGGTCTCCCCATCCTTTGGCACTGATCACATCTATTGGTGTATCTCTCCTAACATCTTGGTGGAGGGTAGGCCAATAGTAACCTAATTACAAAGCTTTGAAGGTTGCCATATTAGCAGCAAAGTGGCCCCCATAGGGACCATCATGACATGATAAGAGGATGTGAAAAACCTCTTCTTCCCTCACACATCTTCTGATAATTTGGTCAGGATCCAACTTGAAGATATTTCCACCAATCCAGGTGAATGGGGTGCTTTTCCTAATCATTTTTATCTTTTCTCTGGATGAAAGGTTTGGAGGACACCTTTCAGCAACCAAGTAGTTAGATATGTCGATAAACCAAGGAGAGAGTGCTACGATAGAAAATAGGTGTTCATCCAGAAGCAGGTCATCCACCATCCCTTCCTCATCTGTAGGTAAAGCTAGTTAGATAAGAAATCTGCAACAACATTCTCCTTTCCTGGTTTATCAAAAATTGTGAAATAAAATTGTTGTAATAAAAACAACCATCTAATTATTCTAGCCTTAATGCTAGTTTTATTCATTAAGTACTTGATGGTTGCATGGTCAGTATGTATAAAGGTCTGTTAACTAGTAACATAATGCCTAAATTTATTTAATTTATTGGAAAATGGCTAAGAGCTCCTTTTCTATGATAGTATAGTTAAGTTTAGCTTTGGATAGATTCTTGCTAATGAAATAGATGGCATAGGGTAACTTGTCTTATAAATACCCCAAGGCTTCCCCCACAACTCTATTAGATGCATCTGTGTGGATGTGGAAATACAGAGCCCAGTTTGTACCTCGAAGAATGGGGGCAATAGTTAGCTTTTCCTTAATGAGCTCAAAAGCTTCTTAATAGAGAATAGAACAGAAAAAATTAGAATCTTTGGTCAACAATCCAAATAATGGCGAATCCACTTTGCTGAAGTCCTTAATGAACCTCCTATAGTAGCCATCCAAACCTAGGAAACTTCTTACAATTCTCTGCTTTTGGGGAACATGCACCCTTTCTATGATGGTGATTTTGTTTGCGTCTACCTGTATTCCTGCTTGTGATATTGAGTGGCCGAGGAATATCCCTGCTCATGTTTCCAGCCTAGTAGCTGATATAATCATTGGCAGTGTCTAACCAAGGTCTTCCTAAAATGAGAGGATATCCATTAAGCTTGGTTTTTGGCCGGAGGACCAAGAAATTTGTAGGGTACTCCCAAGAGTCGATTGAGACCATAACATCCTCAACAATTCCTGACGGAGCTACTATGGATCTATCTACAAGTTGTAGAACATTGGTGGTCTTTCTCAAAGCTCCTTGGAGGTTGAGTTTAAGCATAGTTTCCTTGGTAATAACATTTATGGAAGACCTGATATCAATCAGACTATTGGTGACTATGACACCATTGATGTGTACATCTAATACTTGACTACTAGGGTCCGGGTACTTCGAGAATATCACCCTTCCCAACATTAGGTCAAACAAATATCCCACAACATTGATGGTGGGGGTGTATTTCTTCTTTCTCCCAGGATTCTTAAAGAAATTTTCTTTGATGAGACTATTGTAAATAGGAACATCCTTAATGGCATGGAGAAAGGGTATTTTCACACACAATTTTTTCAGTTCTCCAGGACTTGAGTCTCTTTTGGGGTGTGCTCACTAGAGTGGATCAAGCACTTAGGAAAATGGGTTTGTTGGATTTGAGTGTTTCTTTCTTACTTTTCCTCCTCAACCTCTGCAAGTGGAGATGGAGGATTATTGTCTGGGAGTACTCTTCCTAACCTGAGGTTGATCTCATGTATCTCCATAGCATAAGTTGGATAGGATGTTTCCCCACTGTAAACCTGTTGTGCCTACTTGCTTTCCGGGTTCAGATTGGGTTGGGTAGGAACCTGAGGAAAATTAGGTAGAGCAGAATGGCTGAGTTGAGGTTAAGGTTGGGGTGGAGGTATTAAAGCATGTGGTTGATTGTGTTGGGGCCTCCACCCTTGTGATGGGTTGATCCAATGACGTGATTGAGGAAATTATTGTTGGAATGGTTGGTTCAGGTGTTGGAAATATTTTCATTGATGGCAAAGGAGCACAAAAGAGCAGCACCATGATAAGGGAGTAGATCAGATTCAGATCAAATTGTTGCAGAGAAAAAAATTAAAGTAGCAGAGGCTACAAGAGGAGGGTTTAGAAGATTGGAATTTGGTCGTAGAAGAATTGATTGAGAAGAGGAATTTGGTTCTGTGTAAAGATTCAGAGGAATTTAGGGAATTCTGGTTCGTTTGCTTGAGATCGGGCAGTGTTAATTTATTTATGGTTATTGAGTTACGCAGTAGAAAGGAGGGTCTTATCCCTTTGAAAATTCATTGATTTATGGTTTTTTGTGTAGCATCGAGAGTTGTTAACCTCTGTAATAAGGGTTCGGAATAAAATTAGAACTCTGGTTCTTTGGTTGAGAGCGCAGCGATAATCAGTCTCTGTTTATTGAGTTATGCAATGAAAAGGAGGTTTTCATGAGAAATTGAAGTTAAACGAAGAAATGGTGAAAATTCGCGTTTGAACGCGATTTAAAACAAATGTTGAAGGACAAGCGGTTTTAGAGAAACCATACACTGTTGTCATGCCGCTTTTGGCATATAAGCGGTTTTATTCATTTCAAATGCGATAAAGTCATATTGCGACACATCATGAGCACAATACCACCCATTTCACGTTGATTTTGGGTGATAAAGTTCTGGGGTCGATTGAACACGATTTCTGTCCAATTAGATCTGTGGAAGATCTGACGGAGTTCGCGTTAAAAGATGCGTGGGAGTTAAAACAAGGTATGGACCCGACATTGTATGCAATGAGGTTTTATTAAGGGTTCGAAGTCCGGAATTATTTCCGAAGGTCTAAAGATTCCAAAGGATTTTTAATATTTCTTAAGGTTTAATGATATTTCAATGGAGTTTTATTAAAGTGGTTGAAGTTCGGAAATACACTACTGAGGGGATTTTAACCTTTGTTTAAAAGTAAATTAAACATTTCTGAAGGTTCTGATGTTCATTTCGAAAGAGTTTAAAACATTGGGTTAAAGTGAGTTATATTGTTCCAAAGGTTAAAAAGGGGATTTTGCTTCCGAATATTATAAAAGTGGATTATAATGTTTTGAAAGGGAAAAGAGCAGAATGATCAAAGGTGTGGGACCGGTGTAAACAAATGGATGAGATTAAAGGAGATGCGATGCGATGTGATCGCATATCACAATCAGGGCAGGAGAAAAATCGCACAAACACAATGGTCACAGAAAATGTGAAGTGTGATGTAATGATGTGGGGATACGTGGTAAGTGACGTGGCAGCTGATGTGGACCCAACCCCACAAATCGCAAATAAATCAAGATGACATGGCAGTGACGTGGAAATGACATGGCAAGGTGACGTGACACGATGTCATGGAGATGACGTGGACCTGGCCCGCATATCGCAAATCACAGGATCGGAGGGGTGAAGATTGTAAGAGCAAGGTTACGATGCAATGGACAGTGGAAATGCGATGCGAGCGATGGATGCGATGCAATATGGCAAGGCGACGTGATGCGAGCGATGGATGCGATGTGATGTGGTATGGCGAGGCGATGTGATAAAGGAGCCAGATGCGATGCAGATCAGAACCATTATTTAAAGAGATTTCAAGTCCAGGTGTAAGTGATTTTCCTTTGTAAATTGCATCAGAAAGAAAAGGAGCCATATAGCAAAGAACGTTTGAAAAGCCGAAGTGCGATAAAGCGATAATATAGCCTAGTGGGACCCTTCGCACATCGCATATTGGGAGAACAGATGGAAAAAGGCACATGGGATATTTGAATCACCGAAGTGCGATAAAGAGAGCAGACACGATAAAGAACAAAGCCAAAGCCTAAAGCATTTCAAATCCGGCAGTATGTGGATTTTCTTTTGCAAATCATTTCGGAGAGCAAAAGGAGGACTATAATTTAAAATAAAAAGGAAAGTATGAATGAGGGTAGAAAGGCTTGGGTAAGGACCCGACACAAAGAAAAAAGGCAGAACCGAGTGTTTAGAAGAGTGGTGAAGGTTGAACGTTGTGGGCACGAGAAAAAGAGGTAGAGTCAAGAAAAGAAGAATATAGTGGCACTGTTGAAAACAAACAACTGGGTCAAGTTAGGCAAAAATGAAAGTTATGCAGAACTGTGTTGAATATAATAGCAGGAACCAAAACGACTCTGAAAATAGAAGAAAAGACAAATGCACAACGAGCAAAGAGATAAGAATACTGAGTGAAATATTTTTTATGTAACTATAAATGTAAATATATTAATTTTTTTCATTGTATGTGATGCAAAGGAAAGTCTCCAAAGGCAAAGAAAAACTCCTCTGTAATACTAAAATGTATACATACTTGCTGTAGCCGCTACAACACCACCCAAAATTTTGAGTATATTTAAAATTTCGGGCCCCCTTCTGCTCGCTTAGTCGTTAGGGTCTTTCACCAAACCTGCAAGCAGTGAAATCCCAGCAACCTATCCCCAAACCCTCATGAGTTATCTTGCCCTCATGATCAGGCACTGTTGTTGCAATCACACCATGTGCGAAGGATCGCCATACATACATCCGACAGTAAACTAGTGTGTATTTACATTAAGAGCGCTTGCATCATGGATTGTCCAGGCACTTTGTTTTAGCATTTCGTCGAGCTCATAGTCTAATATTTATCATTTTGGGGGCACCGCTCTCAAAAATGTAATTGTAAATTAATTGGTGTATAATGCTACATACAGGTCGATCCCACGGGTGATATACTCATAAATGTCGTCACCACACCGATGAGAAGGATAAGAGCAGTACGAGTTGAAATATGAGAAGTGGAGGACATCTATCGCATGTACGCAGGAAATAAGACCGCGCCAGTCAAGGGAACTTGCAATCACAATGGGACTTGGGAACACATTGCAGGCTATAAGTTTATTGGCTTACTTGAAAGATCAACGGAAATTCCCGTGGCCCTTTTGTTGCAAACAGTTCAAGCTGCTAAGATATATTGTGCCCGCTTTCATGCTTCGGCGTGCAAAAGCATTACTTTTCAAGAATGGAACTCTTGCATTGCCACCACTGCCTGGGGTTATAGTACTAGCTCCATTGATCCTACTTCAGAAGAAAATTTATGTGTCTATATTGCATCAAGAGTGTCCCAACTTCAAACAAGTGGTCCAGGCACTCAGCATCAATCTTTACAAAATACTGTGGTACGACTGCAAAAGACATGTAACCATTCTTATCTTTTCAATGGTGTGGAGCCAGAGTCATTTGAAGAAGGACTGGAATCCACGAGTTGACAAGCAAGCATTACAACGTGCTCATTGCGTTGGTCAGATGCATCATGTTTTGGCTATAAGAATTAAACAAAGTCGAGGACATGATTATGCAAAGAGCCTACAGAAAATTGCAGCTTGGTCACAATGTGATTGGCCATGATGACGTCGATCCAAGAGCACATAGATCGGATAGTATAGCAGATGGCAATCTAAGGTCCATAATAATGTACGGCCTACACAAAGTTGACCCATCATGACAACATAGAGGCAAGCTCTTGGTTATAAGTCTTTAGCTGCTCAACATACATCTGATAATGATGAGGCGCACTTCCGATGGACCAAGGTGACATTTCGAAGCATTAAGCTGGGGCGCAAACACATATGGTTCCCAGCCACATAATATTGGAGGGACAAAGTTATATATAAAAAAAAAAACTATACGAAAGACATTACAATTGGGCTCAAGTACCTTTAGGCCGAAGTTTTTCAAACTTTGTTAAAAGGGTTTTGAGCAAATATATATATATAGGGTGATCCAAATGTCGTGGTGCGATATACGGTATGCTACCACCTTGTTTCAAAGGGTGCAAAAACAACATGTTTTCCAACCATGAAGATTAAAGGAGAGGTCATATAAACATTACGAATGAGCACAAAGGTTTCAACAATCAAATTTTCGACCTTGGTAAATGGAGCGGATATATTATATAGTGACCAAACTTATATTTAAAGCATGAGGCGGAGTTTGTTCTTTAGAAAAGATATAAAATATTTGTTCAAAGAGCGCTTTTAAACATGGAGTCCAATGTTTCGATGGTGAATACATAGTCGTCCAAAGCTGTGTTTAACATGAAATGGTGGCGGACATTTGCAAATAGGCTCAAACAGTTTGATCGTGTAGTTCCAATCCACGTGGGGTAGATGTATACAGCAGTCAATGTTACGTTGGAATTGTGGTGCATGGGCACGTTGCATGGGGCGTAATTATGTCGATTGGCTCAAATGATTTCATTCGTAATGGACATTTGATTTCAGGGTGAAGTTTCAGTTCGTAATGGATATATAAGTGGTCAAAGCTGCGTTTCAATGGCCAACGTGGAGCGTACACATATAATGGCCAAGTGTTATGTTTGAACGTGAAACAAGAACCCTATACGAAACTAACGACGACGATGATTTAACAATCTTTGTGCAGATATAATCAAAAGGAATGTCGAATTATATGAAGGCATCAGCGCAGTTTTAAAACTATGGATACATGCTTGGAGAAGGTATATTTGTAGGGGTCTAAGGCTGTGTTTTAACAGATAACAAAATGCTTTAATAAACCTGCAGCAGCAATGTAATAACCATGGTGCGTTGATAGTCAAACTGCATAGATTGAGTTTTCCACGTTTCTAGCCCAAAATCTACGCGGCAACATCACAAAAGAACCGCGCTTCTTGAATAAGTGTGTAAAGATACCAATACTGAAAAGGAAAGTGAATATATATTATGCATTACAACTGAAGCCAGCACTATAAAATCCTGCTGCGTTTGACACTGAAGAAGCTATTTCAAAGGAGCAGATAACAACCGACTTCTGTAGCCCCAACGGCGATATTCCAGGAGAAAATCGCTCTTTAAATTTGCTGCGCTGGTCACAGTTAGAAAGACGTTATCGCGACATAGTCGTTGGAAATTGATTTTTCATATTGCCACTACTGACCATGTCGAGCTGTCTCCACAGAGCCAAACTTGGATGATTCCTAAGGTGCTTGCGGTTAATATGTCCAAAAGCACCGAAAAAATGGATCACACAGCCCATAGTGCGTTTTCCATTGCAGGCTCATGCAGGAATCTCTGTGAGTGGCATAGGGCCCTGAACAATTTCGCTGCAGGCATACATGCATGTGTAGAGAATTTTCAACTCAGAGGAGCAGAAACCAAGTATAATGGGCCTTGCACAAAGACAGATCTGGTTTCTGGGGGTGGGATCGAAGTGCATGACCCAAAAATGGTATTCGAAGACTTCATGCTCTTGTCGTAATGCAGGTTGGATTGCACATGGAGTCAGCTGCATCGGCTTTGTCATTATCAGAGAATATTGATTTACGGAGGGAAGAAAAACGCTCATTTGAACGAGCACAACAGCAACTATGGAACACGATTTTCACAGGATGGCGGCCCTTTTGAAATGTATGGTTATCACTAATCCGTCGATGGATTAGCGTTAGAAGAGCAGGGGGTTGAAAACCAGCAACCGCAGAGGCTTATCAATTACATCGTTAAACATCATGCGTTCATTATTGCCACAATAGACAGCGTTGCTGCAACCAGGAGGGGCAGAGTTTCATGGAGATGCCCATTCGGCCCTGCCGGTGATCTGTCAAAATTCGCTCCTTCCTCCAACTGCGACCAGATCGTATGATAGAGGGACATGTCCTTACATGAAGACCACGCCAGCCATTAAATGAATCACTGCGTTGTTTCACCTCCTTTAGGAAAATACAATGCAAGTGCAAGATCTTTGAGCATGACTGGCGTAGGATCGTAAGTGAGGTCGCAGTTTCCCTCAGTTAAGATACCTGAGATTCTCCACTTGAAGATGACAAGTATTGCTCCTCTAATGAATGGGAAAATCGATGAGCATGAAGACCTACAGCGAACACTGAGAACGTGAATGAAGAAGCTCGTGCCTATCAAGTAATTTAATCCAAAACTTGAAGAGAACCTTATGCATGGGGAAGATGATGATCCTGACAAAGAAAGGGCACACAGAAAGCCTACACATGCCATTATCTCTGATGACAAAGTCTTGACCAAACAGGGGTCTAAATCCATTGTTTTCTCTTTTGCAAATTAATTAAAATGCCCTTAGCATTATTATTATTCAATCTGTGACCTATGTTATTTTATTGCAGGAAGAGCCTTTGGGCTTACACAAGAAGAAAAGGTTTTCCCCCAGCAAACAATGGGACCTTTTCAAAACAAGTACATCCTCATGAATCTCCGAAGAAAGCAATTTAAGTTCGAGAGCACCTGGCCACATCCACCGAAAGAAGGTCGCAAGTCGCAAATCCCAAGAGGTCGCAGGTTGCAGATCTGGCGAGGTCGCAGGTCGCATGTCTGCCGAGGTCGCGAGGTCGCATGTCCCAGCAGGTCGCAGGGTCGCATTTCTGATTTTTCTCGTAAGTTGCGACCCCGCGACCCAGCGACCTAGTCACAAGGTCACAAGGTCGCATATGCATCTGTTTTCCCGATCCGCGACCCCGCGACCCAGCAACCTAGTCGCAAGGTCGGAAGGTCGCATGTGCATCTGTTTTCACGATCCGTGACCCCGCGACCCAGCGACCTAGTCGCAAGGTCGCAAGGTCACATGTGCATTTGTTTTCACGATCCGCGACCCAGCAACCCAGTGACCCAGTCGCAAGGTCGCAAGGTCGCACCTTGGACATTTTATTACAACCTGTGACCCTGCGACCCAGTCAGGTCGTAGGTCGCAACAACAGCTCAGGTCGCAAGTCACAGAAAATACGGGGTCGCAAGGCAGTCCAACGGTCAAGAAGATGAAAAGTCAAGGAAGCCCAAAGGGTAGGTTCCGTATTATAAATACTCCTTCGGGAGCTTGTAGGAGGGGCTTGTTAGGGGACTCGAGCTGAGTACAGTGTATTACCAGTTGATTATACATTTAATGATGAATACAAGCATTTTGTAAAAAATCCCTTTGTGGATCTGGTGTTGTTTTATGTATGAGCATTGTTGAGTATTATATCTTTAGTTTTTGAATATCTTAAGATTAATGGAACTGCATCTTCAATTCATATCACTATTACATAACAGTTTGCTGAGTATGTTAATGGTGGTTGAGTTTATTTCACTTTCTTAGCGAATGTTGATGACTTTGTTTATCTGCGTTTGTGTTATCATTTAAACTTTTAGGAAGTGAAGAGTGTTCTCGCCGTGAGGAATTGTTTCCTTTGCGGTCAGAACAGTTTACAAGCATGACCCTAATGAAGTGTTGCTAACAACGCTTACTTCGGTCTTCATGCTTTATTATTTCCTCTTGCTACTCATAGTGCTGCATGAACATTTAATGCATCAATCATATGTCTTGTATCAGTCCATTAGGTGTTTACCCACTGTTTTATAGAGTTTAAGTGAGACCCAAAGCAAAGGAAAAATCAGTGGTAGCCGAACCCACACCCCAGACGGGGTCCCTATTCCAAACGGTTCAAGGTCTAATTGGGACCTTTTACTGGGGAGATCCCCTGCTGTTGGCCGGACAGATTTTCCCGTCAACAGAATTGGCACTAGAAGGAGGGCCAGATGACAAGCTGAGCCCTTAGAGCCTGCAGTTAATCTCATATCTGTAATGTCTCGTTCCCAAATCATTCTCCCGAGATGTTTGTTGGAGTTTTATGAGCCTCGATACTTCATCCTCGATGAACTTATGTATCACTTGTCCCAGTTAAAATTCGATGGTGAAAATGGGGTGTCCATAACACAACACTTTTTAGATTTTTGTGACTTTGGTGAGTGCTACGAAATTGATGATGAAGGTTTGATTTGTTTTCTTTTCTTCCTCACTCCCGAAGGTCGCGCTAAGCAATGGTGCCGCACATTTCCAAAAGATTCCATCCATTCATTTGAACAACTCGCCAGTGAATTGCGACAAGCTTTCCACAGGTATGATCTTCATAACATTGTAATAAAGTTAAATGACATCAGAATGGAACCTCAGGAATCCCTAGATGAATTCGCTATCAGATTTGTTCATTATTGTTTCGAGTTTCCTGAAAGGGATGTCGATTGGAAATGTTTAAGTGAACAGTTCAAGTATGTGATTCTCGTTTCCCTTGAACAATTTCAGTTAGATCCTAGTGTTCCCTATGATGACCCGCAAGTTACCGGCTGTTCAGATTTTTTCCCTAATGCTTCGTTGTCCATCTCCCCGAGTCCAAACCACACTCCAGCCTCCCAGGAGAGTATTGCTATGTGTGACATTCTCACTCCTCCTCCTGAGTTGTCGGATAGTCGAGGTACGACCTTGAAAGTTCTGAGCAATGATGGATGGGTGCATGGAGATGAAGCCTATGGTACTCCCTTTGAATATTTCACACACCATGTTGAATCAGAGCTTGAAAGCCCCAGTGGCTCATTATCCCTCTCGATTCATGAAATCTACCTCGAGCCCACTCGATGTCTCCCTGGACATAGTCCTAAATCTGATTCACATACTGATTATGAATCGACTCCTATCCCAGATAAATTTGATCCCCTTACAAGGCCTGCTAGATCATCGTTTTCTCTAAATGACATGGATGCACGTGTTGAAAAGCCTTGTAGGGTTAACGCCCCTGCAACTCAATCTTTTCGTTCATTATTACCCGGTTGGTTCCTCGATCCTGCCACACCAGTAATTTCTTCGGGACATTCAAAATTTCCTTATACTGGTATTGGCGGCGATTATAAGCCCGCAGGTGGTGTTTCACAATCACAGTTCAAAATTGATGAATCCTTGAGATCTGATCTGTCTCACTCGAAATCTGTAGACAGCCATAGGAGCGATTTTTTGTCAGAACAACCACAATATGTTCCCTCTATTTATCCTTCTGAAACGGTAACTCTCGGGGAGCCTAACATGCCAGGTACCCAACCTGGTCAAACCGACGGTTGTAGCAATCACTCCTTATCTGAAAAAATTTTCAATCATACCACCGAGGACTGTCACCCGGATCTCTTTGCTGACCCCATGAAGACACCTGCATTCGATGATTCACGTTGGGAAGTTTCAAGTATCCATCAGAAAGTCGAAGCGCTTCAGCTTCTGCCAACCGTTTCTGAGATGAAGACCCCCAAACACCACGCTCCTCCCAGCATAACCGCGGTAAATCCACCCTACCCTGGCGAATCTAAAGAATCTGATACTTTGGATTATCAATCTGTTAGTGCGCCAACATTTGACCAAATTGATACAAAGCTCACTGACATTTTGCAACTCACCACCATGCATGATCACATCCATTCGCCTGTTGATCTCGCCCAACCATCAAAGTTGGGAAGCGCTCCACTCGAAGGTTCGGAGTTTGTTCAAGGCGGTGAGGAATTTCAAGCTCCACTAAACGTGGATTCAGATCCCCATACCCTTGACCAAACCCAGGAGCAACCCCGGACTAGGGTTACTACGCTTGGATGCGCATGTATCTATAATTCGCCTGGCACATGCTTATTGTTACCATTCCATAAAACTGATAACCCTCACTACCATAATGAGCATGCTGGTTCGTTCGACCAAACCTATTCGGTGGATGTGCCTACAAACAGGCAATATCTTAACCCCCTCCCGTCAGACCTAGGATTGTGCATGAATGAATGTGTGTCATTTATAAATGTTGGGTTTCAAGAACATATTGCTGGTTATCAAGATGAGAATGGGATTCAGCTTGCACAATCTATTCTGGCATGTTCTTTGGTAAGTATCTCTGATCATCTTGCCGTGGCACCTGCTCCTCAGGTAAGTCTTGTTGCTACTGCACTTTTTTGGATACTGGCTCTGATCCTGATCATTATTGTCGTTGCAGGATGCAAATTAATGCGGTGGTTGCACTGGAAAACTGATTTTACATGACCCGACCGCATCATTGGTTAAACTAGGGTTTAGGTGTAGGCTAGCTAGGACCAGTTAATAAAATTTGTCAGTTCAAAATTTTTAATTAGGTTTACTTGCTAATTTTTTTCTTCATGATTTAAAAGTGTGTTTGTTGTTTTTGTTTACGATTAATATCTTAGGCAACATCATGTTACAAGTATTTTCGTTCATTTCCTTTTCAGTTTGCTTGTTGCTTCATAAATAATTACTGCTTGTATTGCGCTTCTTTCCCACCTACAACTGCTTAATTTCTCCCACATGGCGTTGCATTGCATCTTGAGCCTCGCCTATTACATTGCGTTGTATTCTCTCTCCCTCACATTATTTTTTTTCATATCACCTGCCACTTCATGAGTCGTCATTGAAACCCTATCACCTTGCAATCTTGTTTTTCCCCGATTACTGAAACAGTAACCCCATTGTTTTTCGTGAGGTTGTGGTGGCTATCTCAAGAGGCAGCTTTCTCTTAGGACCAGTCATTGAAGTCACTTTCTCAACAAGATGCCTATGAGTCTAAACTTATTATCTGGGGAGATACGAGCCAGTTGTTTGTGGGAGACCTAATGAGTTTGAAATGGCCCAATGCTTGTAACCCAAGCCTTGTGCCCAGCATAGTCTTTGATTTTTTAAAATGATCTGTTTCGCGCACCTCGCCTATTGTGGCAGGTGGGATGTGAAGGTTTGGCACAAGGGAAAACCCAAATCAGGATATCTTTCAGTTTCTGTAAAACAAGAAACAACCTCTCTTGCTCGTAAAATAAGTCGGGACCCCTCATCCTCCCATGAAAAATAAGTGCCTCGAGCACATGAAAATAAGTGCTATAAGCACATGAAACAAATAAGGGTAAAGGATCGAGAAAGGCTTCCTGCGCAGAGAGGTAATGTAACGACTCTGCCGGGGTACTGACCAGGCTCGCTGGCAGCGGAGCAACGTTTGTGATTTCTTGAAGTGACTCCGCCGGGGTACTGTCCAGGCCTGCTGGCAACGGAGCAACACCAGAAGCTTACTTTAAAAAATCCTGAAAATAATAAGCCCACTACCTTGCTCTTCACATTATCAACAAGCTACGGGCGTCTGTGAACTTTCTCTTTGATGTGTTCTGACTAGCGAGACCTAGCTGAGGCACAAGGATTAGGCATACCTGTAAAGGGCCAAAGTAATACAAAGGGTCCCCGCAGAACTTGTTCAATATTCCCTTGCATCACTATCTTGGCTCAGAATTTTGTTGTGATATTGACAGAGATGTTGGATTCTACCAGTGGTTCGCCATTTATTGTAGCCGCTACAACACCACCCAAAATTTTGAGTATATTTAAAATTTCGGGCCCCCTTCTGCTCGCTTAGTCGTTAGGGTCTTTCACCGAACCTGCAAGCAGTGACATCCTAGCAACCTATCCCCAACCCCTCATGAGTTGTCTCGCCCTCATGATAAGGCGCTGTTGTTGCAATCACGCCATGTGCGAAGGATCGCCATACATACATCCGACAGTAAACTAGTGTGTATTTACATTAAGAGCGCTTGCATCATGGATTGTCCAGGCACTTTGTTTTAGCATTTCGCCGAGCTCATAGTCTAATATTTATCATTTTGGGGGCACCGCTCTCTAAAATGTAATTGTAAATTAATTGGTGTATAATGCTACATACAGGTCGATCCCACGAGTGTTATACTCATAAATGTCGTCACCACACCGATGAGAAGGATAAGAGCAGTACGAGTTGAAACATGAGAAGTGGAGGACATCTATCGCATGTACGCAGGAAATAAGACCGCGCCCGTCAAGGGAACTTGCAGTCACAATGGGACTTGGGAACACATTGCAGGCTATAAGTTTATTGGCTTACTTGAAAGATCAACGGAAATGCCCGTGGCCCTTTTGTTGCAAACAGTTCAAGCTGCTAAGATATATTGTGCCCGCTTTCATGCTTCGGCGTGCAAAAGCATTACTTGTCAAGAATGGAACTCTTGCATTGCCACCACTGCCTGGGGTTATAGTACTGGCTCCATTGGTCCTACTTCAGAAGAAAATTTATGTGTCTATATTGCATCAAGAGTGTCCCAACTTCAAACAAGTTGTCCAGGCACTCAGCATCAATCTTTACAAAATACTGTGGTACGACTGCAAAAGACATGTAACCATTCTTATCTTTTCAATGGTGTGGAGCCAGAGTCATTTGAAGAAGGACTGGAATCCACGAGTTGACAAGCAAGCATTACAATGTGCTCATCGCATTGGTCAGATGCATCATGTTTTGTCAGTAAGAATTAAACAAATTCGAGGACGTGGTTATGCAAAGAGCCCACAGAAAATTGCAGCTTGGTCACAATGTGATTGGCCATGATGACGTCGATCCAAGAGCACATAGATCGGATAGTATAGCAGGTGGCAATCTGAGGTCCATAATAATGTACGTCCTACACGAAGTTGACCCATCATGACAACATAGAGGCAAGCTCTTGGTTATAAGTCTTTAGCTGCTCAACATACATCTGATAATGACGAGGCGCACTTCCGATGGACCAAGGTGACATTTCGAAGCATTAAGCTGGGGCGCAAACACATATGGTTCCCAGCCACATAAGATTGGAGGGACAAAGTTATATATATATATATAAAATATACGAAAGACATTGCAATTGGGCTCAAGTACCTTTAGGCCGAAGTTTTTCAAACTTTGTTAAAAGTGTTTTGAGCAAATATATATATAGGGTGATCCAAATGTCGTGGTGCGATATACGGTATGCTACCACCTTGTTTCAAAGGGTGCAAAAACAACATGTTTTCCAACCATAAATATTAAAGGAGAGGTCATATAAACATTACGAATGAGCACAAAGGTTTCAACAATCAACTTTTCGACCTTGGTAAATGGAGCGGATATATTATATAGTGACCAAACTTATATTTAAATCATGAGGTGGAGTTTTTTCTTTAGAAAAGATATAAAATATTTGGTCAAAGAGCGCTTTTAAACATGGAGTCCAACGTTTCGATGGTGAATACATAGTCTTCCAAAGCCGTGTTTAACATGAAATGGTGGCGGACATTTGCAAATAGGCTCAAACAGTTTGATCGTGCAGTTCCAATCCACGTGGGGCAGATGTATACAACAGTCAATGTTACGTTGGAATTGTGGCGCATGGGCACGTTGCATGGGGCGTAATTATGTCGATTGGCTCAAATGATTTCATCCGTAATGGAAATTTTCTTTCAGGCTGAAGTTGGAGTTCGTAATGGATATATAAGTGGTCAAAGCTACGTTTCAATGGCCAACATGGAGCGTACACATATAATGGCCAAGTGTTATGTTTGAACGTGAAACAAGAACCCTATACGAAACTAACGACGATGATGATATAAAAATCTTTGTGCGGATATAATCAAAAGGAATGTCGAACTATATGAAGGCATAAGCGCAGTTTTAAACCTATGGATACACGCTTGGAGAAGGTATATTTGTAGGGGTCTAAGGCTGTGTTTTAACAGATAACAAAATACTTTAATAAACCTGCAGCAGTAATGTAATAACCATGGTGAGTTGATAGTCAAACTGCATAGATTGAGTTTTCCATGTTGCTAGCCCAAAATCTACGCGGCAACATCACAAAAGAACCGCGCTTCTCGAGTAAGTGTGTAAAGATACCAATACTGAAAAGGAAAGCGAATATATATTATGCGTTACAACTGAAGCCAGCGCTATAAAAGCCTGCTGCGTTTGACACTGAAGAAGCTATTTCAAAGGAGCAGATAACAACCGACTTCTGTAGCCCCGACGGCGATATTCTAGGAGAGAATCGCTCTTTAAATCTACTGCGCTGGTCATAGTCAGAAAGACGTTATCGCGACATAGTCATTGGAAGCTGATTTTTCGTATTGCCACTACTGACCATGTCGAGTTGTCTCCACAGAGCCAAACTTGGATGATTCCTAAGGCGCTTGCGATTACTATGTCCAAAAACACTGAAAAAATGGATCACGCAGCCCATAGTGCGTTTTCCATTACAGGCTCATGCAGGAATCTCTGTGAGTGGCATAGGGCCCTGAACAATTTCGCTGCAGGCATACGTGCATGTGTAGAGAATTTTCGACTCAGAGGAGTAGAAACCGAGTATAATGGGCCTTACAAAACGATAGATCTGGTTTATGGGGGTGGGATCGAAGTGCACGACCCAAAAATGGTATTCGAAGACTTCATGCTCTTGTCGTAATGCAGGTTGGATTGCACATGGAGTCAGCTGCATCGGATTTGTCATTATCAGAGAATATTGATTTACGGAGGGAAGCAAAACGCTCATTTGAACGAGCACAGCAGCAACTATGGAACACGATTTTCACAGGATGGCAGCCCTTTTGAAATGTATGGTTATCACTAATCCGTCGATGGATCAGCGTTAGAAGAGAAGGGGGTTGAAAAACAGCAACCGTAGAGGCTTATCAATTACATCGTTAAACATCCTACATTCATTATTGCCACAATAGACAGCGTTGCTGCAACCAGGAGGGGCAGAGTTTCATGGAGATGCCCATTCGGCCCTGCCGGTGATCTGTCAAAATTCGCTCCTTCCTCCAACTGCGACCAGATCGTATGATAGAGGGACATGTCCTTACATGAAGACCACGCTAGCCATTAAATGAATCACTGTGCTGTTTCACCTCCTTTAGGCAAATACAACGCAAGTGAAAGATCTTTGAGCATGACTGGCGTAAGATCGTAAGTGAGGTCGCAGTTTCCCTCAGTTAAGATACCTGAGATTCTCTGCTTGAAGATGACAAGTATTGCTCCTCTAATGAATGGGAAAATCGATGAGCATGAAGACTTGCAGCGAACACTGAGAACGTGAATGAAGAAGCTCGTGCCTATCAAGTAATTTAATCCAAAACTTGAAGAGAACCTTATGCGTGGGGAAGATGATGATCCTGACAGAGAAAGGGCATAGAGAAAGCCTACACATGTCATTATCTCTGATGACAAATTCTTGACCACACAGGGGTCTAAATCCATTATTTTCTCTTTTGAAAATTAATTAAAATGCCCTTAGCATTATTATTATTCAATCTGTGACCTATGTTATTTTATTGCAGGAAGAGCCTTTGGGCTTACACAAGGAGCAAAGGTTTTCCCCTAGCAAACAACGGGACCTTTTCAAAACAAGTACATCCCCATGAATCTCCAAAGAAAGCACTTTAAGTTTGAGAGCACCTGGCCACGTCCACCAAAAGAAGGTCGCAAGTCGCAAATCCCAGGAAGTCGCACGTCGCAGATCTGGCAGGTCGCAGGTCGCATGTCTGCCGACGTCACGAGGTCGCATGTCCCAGCAGGTCGCAGGGTCACATTTCTGATTTTTCCCGTAAGTTGCGACCCCGCGACCCAGCGACCTAGTCGCAAGGTCGCAAGGTCGCATGTGCATCTGTTTTCACGATCCGCGACCCCGCGACCCAGCGACCTAGTCGCAAGGTCGCAAGGTCGCATGTGCATCTGTTTTCATGATTCGTGACCCTGCGACCCAGCAACCTAGTCGCAAGGTCGCAAGGTCGCATGTGCATCTGTTTTCATGATCCACGACCCCGCGACCCAGCGACCCAGTCGCAAGGTCGCAAGGTCGCACCTTAGACATTTTATTACAACCTGCGACCCCGCGACCCAGTCAGGTCGCAGGTCGCAACAACAGCTCAGGTTATAGGTCACAGAAAAGACGGGGTCGCAAGGCAGTCCAACGGTCGAGAAGATGAAAATTCAAGGAAGCCCAAAGGGCAGGTTCCGTATTATAAATACTCCTTCGGGAGCTTGTAGGAGGGGCTTTTGTTAGGGGACTCGAGCTGAGTACAGTGTATTACCAGTTGATTATACATTTAATGATGAATACAAGCATTTTGTAAAAAATCCCTTTGTGGATCTGGTGTTGTTTTATGTATGAGCACTGTTGAGTATTATATCTTCAGTTTCTGAATATCTTAAGATTAATGGAACTACATCTTCAATTCATATCACTGTTGCATAACAGTTTGCTGAGTATGTTAATGGTGGTTGAGTTTATTTCACTTTCTTAGCAAATTTTGATGACTTTGTTTATCTACGTTTGTGTTATCTACGTTTGTGTTATCATTTAAACTTTTAGGAAGTGAAGAGTGTTCTCTCCGTGAGGAATTATTTCCTTTGCGGTCAGAACAGTTTACAAGCATGACCCTAATGAAGTGTTGCTAACAACACTTCCTTCGGTCTTCATGCTTTATTATTTCCTCTTGCTACTCATAGTGTTGCATGAACATTTAATGCATCAATCATATGTCTTGTATCAGTCCATTAGGTGTGTACCCCCTATTTTATAGAGTTTAAGCGAGACCCAAAGCAAAGGAAAAATCAGTGGTAGCTGGACCCACACCCCGGAAGGGATCCCTATTCCAAACGGTTCAAGGTCTAATTGGGACCTTTTACCAGGGAGATCCCCTACTATTGGCCGGACAAATTTTCCCATCAACAATACTGTTATATTATTCTGAATGGGCTAGACAAGAAAATGAAAAGGGGGAAGGCAAAGAGTCATACCTGTTCATTTCGAATTCCCTGTGGAATGCAAACAACTATGAGGTGATCTTTATAAATAATGTTACCAGCATATGTATAAAGTGTTAGAGAACTGGAGAATGGAGGAGAGAGGAAGAATAATGTAAGAGAGCTGCAGGAGTTTAGAGAGTGTAAGAAGAAGGAGGAGCAGGTAGAGAAGCTGTGAATATTCAAAGATGATATAAGGCAGATATGAAGGATGGAGGATAGCAGTGATGAAGGAATAGAATAGAGCTGATACCCAAGTAAATCAACATGTGTTTTCATTGTAGTGTGAGGAATTTGGTGCTTCCATATCAAGTTGTAGCTTGATAGAAGTCTAGTTGTAGCTGGCTGAGGTAGGAGCCCCCTGTAGGTTGTAGCCTGCAGAAAATAGATGGGAGTTGGAGCTTCCTTGCAAGTTGTAGCTTGCATAATTGAGGTAGTAGCCTCCTGTAGGTTGGAGCCTGTAGAAAATTAGTGGTGAGAGGGAGTTGGAGCTTGCCTTTGCATCATGACAATAATAAGATGTGGTTTTCTCCCTTATGGGTTTACACTTATATCTGTTGTCTATGTGCATGATGATTATGTGTTGATTTTCTATATTTAATCTGCTTAATACCTATTGCTCACTTATTAAGATTGTTGTTCCATTGAATATTAAGTTGATCACAAAATGAAGATGTAAATAAGTGTAAAATAAAGTTTTACAAGACCATGACTGCATTAAACTGATTCACCCCCCCCCCCCCCTCTCAGTTTAACCAAGGGTTCAAAAATTGGTATTAGAGTTGGTTTCTTTTGCATCATTTTAACAACTGGAAGGAGATCCTAGGTCCCAAGATGGCTAGTCTAGAAGGATGCTCAAAAAATAAATCCCCTTTGTTCACTGGTACAAATTATGCCTTCTGGAAAATAAGAATGAGGACATACATAATGTCTCTAGGAATAGAAGTTTGGGCTGATGTGGAATTGGGATATGCCCCAAAGGAGTCTGACTCAGAGAAAGATGCCAAACTAGATTTTGTAGCTAATGCAAAATCCATGAATGCCCTCTTAAGTGGTTTTTGTGACGCAGAATTTATCAAATTAATGCACAACAAGACTGCCAAAGAAATATGGGACACATTAGAAAGTATCCATGAGGGAGATAAAAAGGTGAAGGCTGCCAAGCTGCAAGTCTATAGATCTCAATTTGAAAATATAAAAATGAATGAAGAAGAAGATGTTGCTAGCTTATTCTTAAGGGTTGCAGAAATTGTGAATAACATGAAAGCTCTAGGAGAAATCATTAGAGAATGTGTAATTGTTCAAAATATATTGAGATCTTTACCATCCAGGTTTAACCCCAAGGTTTCTGCCATAGAAGAAACAGCTGATTGGGAAACATTGACCATGAACCAATTACTTGGAAACTTAACAGCCTATGAGATGAGACTTCCACAGAGGAAGTCAAATGTGAGGGAGGCAGCCTTTAAGATAGAGAAGAGAAAAGAAGAAGAAGAAGATACATGCTCTTGCTCTGATGAAGAAGGGGCCAAATTTGTTAGAAGATTGGATAGAGGCTCAGGCAAGTATAAAGGTAAACTTCCATTTAAATTCTTTAACTGTGGAAGAGTTGGGCACTATGCATCTAAGTGTCCTCTTAATAAAACAAATAATCAGACTCAAGAGACAGAGGAAACCAAAACAAATAACTGGCAGAAAGGGAAGAGACTCAATAGAAGATCATTTTATGCTTAGCAAGATAGCAGTGCATCTGAAAACTCAGATGAATAATCAAATGAAGAAGGAACCTCTGAATTTATGTTGATGGCCAAGGAAGAGTTTGAAAGATTCCTTCTAGAAGATGAGGAAGAAGGTGAGGTAGATCTTGAGGGGGAGCTAAGAAGTGCCCTGGAAGAAATAGACAAACTTAAACTCAAGTGCAGAAAACAGAAAGACTTTCTCCTCAAATATGTAAAAGAAGTACTAAATTCAGAAGACCTCATTCAATTGAAAGTAGAACTTGAAGAAGCTAAGAAGTTGGAAGACATTCTGCTAAAGCAAATTAAAGATAAACATCAGGAGCAAGAGAAATTGGAAGAAGAAGTGGTATGGCTGAGAAAGAAACTAGAAAACACCCAAAGAGAATTGTCAATGAACACTCCTCGAATGACAAGCACTGAACAGTTGGACAAGATTCTAAATGCTCAAAGGTCTCCTCTCATAAAGGCTGGGATAGGATATGAAGGAGAAACCAGTAAGTCCAAGGTAGAAGATAACAAGAATATCATTTTCGTAAAAGCTGTAAAGGATAATGAAACAACTCAAAAAGGAACCACAGAAGTAGAATCCAACAAGAACTTGATGTGTGATGAAAAAAACAGAAACAAGTAGCAACATCAAGAGACAAATAACGAAATGAAGAAACAGTCAGCTGAAAAAGGCTTTTACAATCCTGAATATGAATTGAATAAATTCGGAAGCTATCAAAAGATATTCTTTCCTCCTATGAGAAATATCACTTGTTTTGTCTGCCACAAGCTAGGACATATTGCTGCATACTTCCAGACAAAGATAATCAATTTCAACCAGCAAAAGATGTAGAAATTGAAAAGACTACCTCAAGAAAACAAATGGAGAGGACAACCCTTCACCAAGTACACTAATCGTTTCCATGGGTATTGTTTTTTTTGTAAGGGGTTCGGCCATAAAGCCACGAAATGCATAACATATGGACAAAGAATAATGTTCAAAACCCCAAGAATATTTATGAACAATGGAGAGTTCACTCGTACGCATAATCCATTTAAAAATATAATCAAATGCTTTGTATGCCATAAAATCGACACATGTCTTCCAAATGTCCTCTCAAATAATTTGGTCCATCTTCTCAGAAAAGGTGCCAAACAAATAATTGCCTACAGTGGAAAAAGAAGTTGAATAAGTGTGACCTGGCTCTAATAGCCCGAGATCAGAAAAGCCAATGGTATTTGGACAGTGGATGCTCAAAGCATATGACTGGAGATAGAAGCAAGTTTGTAACCTTTGATGAAAAGAAATCTGGAAATGTAACATTTGGCAATGATAAAGCAAGGAAAATCAAAGGAAAAGGCTCAGTCAGTTTGAATAATGGAAGAGGAAAGGCTCAAGATGTTCTATTTGTGGATGGGTTGAAAGACAATTTGCTAAGTGTTAGTCAAATGTGTGATAAAGGCTGTGAGATCCTTTTCAGAGCCCAAGATTGTGAGGTAAGATCAAGCACCACAGGAAAGACCTTGATCAAAGGTGTTAGAACAAAAAGTAATGTCTATATAGTGGAAGAAGAGAATGAAGCATGCCGCATAAGAAAACTTGATGAATCATGGTTATGGCATAGAAGACTGGGACACCTAAACTTTGACCACATCATCAGTCTGAGCAAGAAGAATGCAATCAGAGATATGCCAGCAATAAAGAAGCCTTCAAATACCATATGTAAATCTTACCAATTAGGTAAACATACCCCCACATCTTTCAAGACCAAAGATGAACTATCAACAAGTAGGCAACTTCATCTTGTACACATGGACTTGTGTGGACCTTCAAGAACTAAAGCACCAAGCGGAGAATCTTAGTTCATGCTGATAATAGATGATTTTTCCAGAATGACGTGGGTAGAATTTCTCAAATATAAATCTGAAGCACATGAGAAATTCAATGTATTCAAGGCATTGGCAGAAAATCAAACAGGATGCAAGCTAAAGTGCATCAGATCAGACAGAGGAGTTGAATTCTCAGACTATGATTTTGCAGACCTATGCAATGAGCATGGGATAAAACAACAGTTAACAATTGTAGGTACACCTCAACAGAATGGAGTGGAAGAGAGGAAAAATAGGTCAGTACAACATATTTCCAGAGCAAAGAATGCAAGAAAGTAACATTCCCCAAACCTACTGGGCAGAAGCAGTACACACAGTTGTTCACATTCTCAACAAAGCTCATCTAAGACCAAATTGTGATAAGAATCCTTAAGAATTATGGCATGGTAAACCAACATCAATCAAGCACTTTAAAGTCTTTGGAAGCAAGTGTTTCATAAAAAATAATGATGAAAAACTAGGGAAGTTTGATGCAAGAGCTGATGAAGGAATATTTTTAGGATATGCATCCAAGAGTAAGGGCTACAAGTGCTACAACAAAATACTGCACAAAATTGTGGAAAGCATTGATGTAAGATTTGATGAAGATCTACAAAACAGAACAAGAAGCACAAGATGCAGCAATCCTCCGGATGATCATGAAGATGACAACCAAGATAATGATGAACTGAGAAAAACAATAGAAGATACTGAATTAAACTCAAAAGGTCCCTCAAGACACACTCAAAAGAACCATCCAGAAGATCAAATAATTGGAGACAAGAGTGTGGGAGTCTAGACAAGAAGACAGCTCGCTGAACATACAGAATAAGTATACCTAGCCATGCTATCTTAAATAGAAACAAAGAAGTTCGAAGAAGCCAGCAAAGAAAAAAAAGGGTAAATGCTATGAATGAAGAACTGGACCAAATTTAGAAGAACAATACCTAGGAATTAATTCCAAGGCCCACTGGGAAAAATGTCATTAGCACTAAATGGATATTCAAGAATAAGATGAATGAACAAGGGAAGGTAATCATAAATAAAGCTAGACTTGTATGCAAAGGATATTCACAAATTGAAGGTCTTGATTATGATGAAACCTTTGCCCCTGTAGCCAGAATGGAAGCAATGAGAATTTTTTTGGCCTTTGCATGCTATCATGATTTCAAGGTATATCAAATGGATGTGAAATCTTCCTTCCTGAATGGAGATCTAGAGGAAGAAGTCTACATGGAACAACCTGAAGGATTCTCATTAATAGATAAACATGACTATGTGTGCAGATTAAAGAAAGCCTTATATAGCCTGAAACAAGCTCCTCGTGCATGGTATTCAAGGCTGGACAAATACTTGCAAAAACAAGGGTTCAAGAAAGGAGGAGTAGACAACAATTTGTACATAAAGGCTAATGATAATGAACTCTTGATTGTAGTAGTGTATGTAGATGACATCATGTTTGGTAGCAAAAAAGAAGAGTTAGCAAAAGGATTTGCTGAAGAAATGAAATTAGAATTTGAGATGTCTATGATTGGAGAGCTCACCTTCTATTTAGGACTTCAAATTCAACAAACGAACACAGGAATATTCATTTTGCAAGAAAAATACTTAAAATAAATGTTGAAAACATTTCAAATGGAAGACTGCAAACCTGTGTCAACTCCCATGATCACTGGATGCAAACTATGTGCTAATGATGGATCAACAGATGTAGATAAAAAACTTTACAGATCCATGATAGGAAGTCTGCTATACCTAACAGCTTCTAGACCAGACATTATGTTTCCAGTAGGACTTGTGGCAAGATATCAAGCAGCACCAAAACAAAATCATTTACTTGCAATCAAGAGAATATTTAGATATCTTCAAGGAACTTCGCATTATGGCCTATGGTATCCAAAAGGAAAAAGCTTCACATTGACAGTATACACAGATGCAGATTGGGCCAACTGTGTGGATGACAGGAAAAGCACAAGTGGAGGTGCATTTTATTTGGGAAAAATTATGGTGGCATGGCTAAGCAAGAAACAAACTTCTATCTCTCTATCTACAGCAGAAGTAAAATACATAGCAGAACCAACATGTTGCACACAAGTAATGTGGATGAAACAAACTCTCCAAGACATGAAGGTAAGCATTGATGAACCCATTTCTATCAAATGTGACAATACAAGTGCAATAAGTATATTAAAAAATCCTGTACTTCATTCAAAAACAAAGCACATCCCAATAAAGTACCACTTCCTCAGAGAACAAGTAGCATATAAATTGGTAAATTAGAATATGTACCAACAAAGGAACAAATAGCAGACATATTCACAAAACCTCTTGCTAAAGAACCATTTGAATATCTAAGAGACAAACTAGGGGTAGTGTCTGCAGATGTTACTCTCTAACATGATCAGAAATAAATAAAAAAGGAAGAAAGGCTACATACAAGAAACAGGATCAGAACAGAAGTCAAGTGATAGTCAATATAAGATAAGAAAGCATCATTCCAGGGGGAGAGCATTCAATAAAAATTGTCACAAAAGAGCTAGAGCAATGGAGCAGTGCATGGAAAAGGTCCTCAAGGTCAGAGTATTATGAAAATACAGAACCCACACTGGGAAAAGTTCAACCCTTTGCCATTGATGTCAAAGAGGGAGGAAAAGCAAGAAAAAGAAGAAAGGGTCTTCTGAAAAGCAAGCAGAGGAAGTCCTGAAGGAAGTATGGGAGTATTGGTGGTTGTTTTTCCATCAATGCCAAAGGGGGAGACTGTTGGAAATATTGTCATTGATGGCAAAGGAGCACAAAGGAGCAGCACCATGACAAGGGAGCAGATCAGATTCAGATGAAATTGTTGCAGAGAAAGAAAGTAAAGTAGCAGAGGCTACAAGAGGAGGGTTTAGAAGATTGGAATTTGGTCGTAGAAGAATTGATTGAGAGGAGGAATTTGGTTCTGTGTAAAGATTCAGATGAATTTAGAGAATTTTGGTTCATTTTCTTGAGATCGGGTATTGTTAATTTATTTATGGTTATTGAGTTATGCAGCAGAAAGGAGGGTCTTATCCCTTTGAAAATTCATTTATTTATGGTTTTTTGTGTAGCATCGAGAGTTGTTAACCTTTGTAATAAGGGTTCATAAGAAAATTAGAACTCTAGTTCTTTGGTTGAGATTACAATGATAATCAGTCTTTGTTTATTGAGTTATGCAATGAAAAGGAGGTTTTCATGAGAAATTGAAGTTAAACGAAGAAATGGTGAAAATCTGCATTTGAACGCAATTTAAAACAAAGGTTGAAGGACAAGCAGTTTTAGAGAAACCATACACTGTTGTCCCACCACTTTTGGAATATGAGCGGTTTTATTCATTTCGAACACGATCAAGTCATATTGCGACATGTCACGAGCACAATACCACCCATTTCGCGTTTCTTTTGGGTGATAAAGTTTTGGGGTCAATTGAACGCGATTGTTATCCGATTAGATCTGTGGAAGATCCGACGGAGTTCGCGTTAAAAGCTGCGTGGGAGTTAAAACAATGTATGGACCCGACGTTGTATGCAATGAAGTTTATTAAGGGTTCGAAGTCCAGAATTATTTTCGAAGGTCTAAACATTCTGAAGGATTTTTAATATTTCCGAAGGTTTAATGATATTTCAATGGAGTTTTATTAAAGTGGTTGAAGTTTGGAAATACACTGCCGAGGGGATTTTAACCTTTGTTTAAAAGTAAATTAAACATTTCCGAAGGTTCTGATATTCATTCCGAAAGAGTTTAAAACATTGGGTTAAAGTGAGTTATATTGTTCCAAAGGTTAAAAAGGGGATTTTGCTTCCAAATATTATAAAATTGGATTATAATGTTTTGAAAGGGAAAAGAGCGGAATGATCAATGGTGTGGGACCGGCGTAAACAAATTAATGAGATTAAAGGAGATGCTATGCGATGGATGCGATGTGATGTGATCGCATATCACAATTGGGGCAGGAGAAAAATCGCACAAACATAGTGGTCACAGAAAATGTGAAGTGCGATGTAATGACATGGGGATGATGTGGCAAGTGACGTGGCAGCTGACATGGACCTAACCCCACAAATTGCAAATAAATCAAGATGACATGGCAATGACGTGGCGATGACATGGCAAGGTGACGTGACATGATGACATGGAAATGACGTGGACCTGGCTCGCATATCGCAAATCGCAATATTGGAGGGGTGAATATCGTAAGAGAAAAGTTGTGATGCAATGGACAGTGGCAATGCGATGTGAGCAATGGATGCGATGTGATATGGAAAGATGACGTGATGAAAGCGATGGATGCGATGCGATGTGGTATGGCGAGGTGATGCAATAAAGGAGTCGGATGTGATGCAGCTCAGAACCATTATTTAAAGAGATTTCAAGTACGGATGTAAGTGATTTTCCTTTGTAAATCACATCGGAAAGAAAAGGAGCCATATAGCAAAGAACGTTTGAAATGCCGAAGTGTGATAAGGTGATAATACAACTTGGTGGGACCCTTCGCACATCGCATATCAGGAGAACAGGTGGACGAAGGCACATGGGATATTTGAATCGCCGAAGTGGGATAAAGAGAGCAGACGCGATAAAGAACAAAGTCGAAGCCTAAAGCATTTCAAGTCTCGCAGTACGTGGATTTTCTTTTGTAAATCATTTCAGAGAGCAAAATGAGGACTACAACGTAAAACAAAAAGGAAATTATGAACGTGGGTAGAAAGGCTCGGGTAAGGACCCGACACAAAGAAAAAGGAAAAACCGAGTGTTTAGAAGAGTGGTGAACGTTGAACGCTGTGGGCACAAGAAAAAGAGGCAGAGTCGAGAAAAGAAGAATATAGTGGCACTGTTGAAAACAAACAGCTGGGTCAAGTTAGGCCAAAATGACAGTTATGCAGAACTGCGTTGAATATAATAACAAGAACCGAAATGACTCTGACAGCAGCAGAAAATACAAATGCACAACGAGCAAAGAGAAGAAAATACTGAGTGAAATATTTTTTATGTAACTTTAACTGTAAATGTAAATGTATTAATTATTTTCATTGTATGTGATGCAAAGGCAAGTCTCCAAAGGCAAAGAAAAACTCCTCTGTAATACTAAAATGCATACATGCTGTTATATTATTCTGAATGGGCTGGACAAGAAAATGAGAAGGGGGAAGGCAAAGAGTCATATCTGTTCATTTCGAATTCCCTGTGGAATGCAAACAACTATGAGGTGATCTCTATAAATAATGTTACCAGCATATGCATAAAGTGTTAGAGAATTGGAGAATGGAGGAGAGAGGAAGAATAATGTAAGAGAGCTGCAGGATTTTAGAGAGTGTAAGAATAAGGAGGAGCAGAAAGATAAGTTGTGAAGATTCAAAGATGATATAAGGCAGATATGAAGGCTGGAGGACAGCAGTGATGAAGGAAAAAAACAGATCTGATACCTAGGGAAATCAACATGTTTTTTCATTGTAGTGTGAGGAAGTTGGTGCTTCCATATCAAGTTGTAGCTTGATAGAAGTCCAGTTGTATCTAGCTGAGGTATGAGCCTCCTGTAGGTTGTAGTCTGCAGAAAATAGATGGGAGTTGGAGCTTCCTTGAAAGTTGTAGCTTGCAAAATTGAGGTAGTAGCCTCCTGTAGGTTGGAACCTGCAGAAAATCAGTGGTGAGAGGGAGTTGGAGCTTTCCTTTGCATCACAACAATAATAAGATGTGGTTTTCTCCCTTATGGGTTTCCACTTATAACTGTTTTCTATGTGCATGATGATTATGTGTTGATTTTTTATATTTAATATTCTTAATACCTGCTGCTCACTTATTAAGGTTTATGTTCCATTAAATATTAAGTTGATCACAAAATGAAGATGTAAATAAGTGTAAAAGAAAGTTTTACAAGACCATGACTGCATTAAAATGATTCACCCCCCCCCTCTAAGTTTAACCAAGGGTTAAACAACAGGATGAGGGTGATATGGAGGGTTGTAAGGCCAAGTAGGAGGTGTAGGCCATGTTGGAGGAGGGGATGTGTACCAAGATTTCATAGGTGGGTTATTGTTTGTATGATAGTAGGAGTAATGTGCACCTTGCATACTCTGTTGATATGTCATAAGCCCTTGAGGCCTCCTCTGATTTCTGAAACAGAGTTGCTCAGGTTCTCCTTCCCCACCTTGATATAAAAATTTGAGACCATGTAAGGAGAGACACTTATCTGTGGAATGATTCTCTTCATAAATTAAGCAAACCTCTATGAAATTTAGTTGACATTCATTCCGAGGGTGTTTTCTAGTACATCTAGGGTAGAAGATAGCCAAAGCTCTTTCTAATTCCTCTTGCTTCCTCTTCTTATGCATTGTGTCCATTCACAACGAAAAAGTGTGCAACATGTCACTTTTTAAGTCTTCGAACATTTTTCCAATCTCATGCTTGATGGAGGTGGAAGAGAAAGGGGTGTTGGTCATGCTTTGGCTAGCTCTACCTTTCTTCCTAGCTTCCCTAGAGTGATTTCTAAAGTCAATTTTGATGTCGTCATAAGGGAGTTGGTATGTGTCTCCTCCAAATAACATATTAAGGGTTTCTATCACCTCTTCCCTAATTCCCCAGAGAATTACCAATTTAATTGATCTGGCATCAAGTGTGCAGTTGGCTCTTTTATAGCTTAGTTGGAATCTTTCTTCATAATCCTCCAGGGATTCAGTAGGTCCGAAAGTCATCCTAAATATTTCCTCTTTGGTTTCCTTGGACCTACATTAGTATCTATATTTTTTGTTAAATGATCCTTTCATCTGTGCCCAGGTAGTGATTTTATTCCCAGGAAAACCCATGAATCAGTGTAAGGCTACATCCTTAAGGGTGGATGGGAATAGTTTGAGCTTTTGGTCATCTGAGGCATAGTAATAGGTCCTGTAGACAACAAAAAAATTGAACATGAAGGTGTCAGGATCCTCATAAGTAATTCCATGGAAATGTAGAAGGGTTGAGGGACTGATGTTCTTCATTCTAGTTTCCCTATATTTTTCTCTAATGGGAAAGACTCCTTAGGTCCCAGTCTTAGCCATGAATTGAATAAGTGAAGCAGGTTCCTCAGGTGAAGCAAGTTCGTCTTATTCTCTAATAGGTTCTTCAAAGTTTTCAAGTGAATCACCTATGGTGTGTTCAACCTCACAGTCATCGAAGAAGAGTGAAGGGTGACTGTGTGGGGATGTGGGGGTTTTTGGTAAAAATTTTCCTTAGTTATCCCTAATCTTATGAGGCATGAAATTCAAACTGTTTATTTTTATTTTTCAATATTTTGGAACTGAATTCAAAAGAAAATCATAAAATAATGCTAAAGAAGAATCAAGGCATCTAGTTAGACACCTCCCCGACAACGATGCCAAAAAGTGGCGAGCCCTGGTATTGCACCAAGAGTGCTGCAACTCCTAGAGGCTACTCTACTTTAGTTTATTAACCCAGGGTTCGTACAAACTTGGAGGTGAAAATTCTATATACATAGCATATGAATTCTACTCATGCCATCCTCTTCTCAGTTCTACAATGAGGTGCCACTGCTAGGGTTACTTATAGGAAAGGAAATCTATCACACTTTGGAATGAAAGCTAAGACTTAAAATAACTCATGACCATTACTCTATCAGCAAGAAAATAAACTATTCTAGATCATAATGACTCTTCTAGCTATCTGCAAGAAAGGAAATACACACTTCATCTAATGAAAAAAATAATGTTAAAGTAAGTGGCATTCATGATTTAAGTTGTTTAATTGAACTTGTAGAAAGGGAAAATAATCTAGGCACACATGTTGAACCAAATGACTAATTTAAATCTATCTATCTCATACTTAACTGATATGCCTATCAATGCATCTATTAATGACCTAAATATGCTTGTAAATAACTCTATTTTGCAACAAAAGAAGGAGACGCTGAGGTGACCAAATAGGGTATTGGACTCAAGGTTTCAGGGCTGAGCGTGTCTTCGAGGCTATGCCAGGTCTAGATGAGGTGAGAGAGAGGTTTTGGGTGGAAGAAGTGACTGATTTTCACTACTATGAGATCTACTACAGGATTTCCTGTAGTGCTATAAGATGTCCTAAAACACTACAGGAAACAGGCCAAGGGTAGTTTGAGGCTAGAAATGGTGAGGAAAGGGGTAGGAGATGTGGAATGAAGGTGGATATAGGTGGATGGAAGGTATCAAACCCTTTGGAAAAGATAATAACTTCTTCCAAAGCATGTATTGCGCTTCCAAGGTGGCTCTCGGTGTGGTGGTGGAGATTTCTAAAAATAGGGCTGAAGGAGATTTGATTGGAAGTTGATTGATGAGGGGTGGAAACTAGAGATAATGGTGTTGGGGAAGTCCTCCTCTGCTTCTCTACTAAAACCTACAAGAAAACTACCTGTTCATGTATTCACTATTGACAAATCTATCATGAAAATGGTGGAAAAGATGGTTTGAATTTAAGAAGACCTACCTATGCACTTGAAATAGAAAACTAACTCTGCATCTACAACATGTTCATGATGAAAAAAGCAACCTATCTAAAATTTCCAAGAAATCATAAACTGAAAGAAAGTTTGGGTCCGTGGGGAAGATCTACCCTCAAGCTCCAATGGAAGAAGTGAGAGAGGGAGGATTTAACACACAGTTTTGGAGTTTTATATGCTACTACAACATGAAATGAAAGATATTAACTTCAACAATCATGAAATGTAAAGAAACTAACTATGAGAACATGAAATGTAAAGAAAATAACTAAAATAACATGAAATGTAAGGAAACTAACTACAATAACTTGGAATGAAAACACATAATAGAGACTGAGGCCAATGGATTGGTCCCTAACCCATAATCTCATATCCGTGCAACTAAATCAGGAAAGCAAAAATTGAATACTCATGTTATTTCATCACCAATCTTGTTACATAGCATATGAAAGTCACAAATGTCTATTACAAAAGCTAAGAGTGCTCTAGCTATCTCTAAAAATTGAATCCTAGTGAGCTCTTTCTCTACCATATTTATCCTAAAAGGTAGCTACCGACAGATCCCTAAAAAGTAGGTGGTTCTTCTCCTTGGAACTCTAGAGAAGTGGAGTTTGGCTCCCCTCGATCTTCCACTTGCTTGGCTGCCTTTGATATCGAGTTGTTGGAGGAGAATCTTGAGGATCCCTTGGCTGCCTTTAGGAGTTAAGGAGGTGATAAAAACCCTACAATCACTCCTTGTTGTCTACTCTGAGCCTTGATTTTGTAATCTTCAACAAAAATGACATATTATCTTGATTTTCTTGCATTTAAACCACATCAGGCCTTTGAAGTATGACACTTGTAATACACCATCTACACTGTTGGAGTGGGGCCCCCTAAGTCCAATGACCACTTTTTGCTATATTTTTGTAATATATTTTGCAATCTTGGTCATGCACAGGGGCTTTGGGGAGGGTCAAATCCCCTCATGAGTTTTAATAGGTAGAAAGTTTAGATGAAGGGGCCACAAACCATGGTTTGCGGACCCTAGAGTAGTGCAGGCTGAAACTATAAATAGAAGTCTAGATCGAGTCTAAGAAGTTAGTTTTTTGGATAAGTCTGAACATTGATGATAGATCTTGTTGTTTTGTGATATTTTGTACGGATTTGTCTGGGTAGAAGGCTCCTACTAGCTGTGTTCACGAAGACCTTAGTCCTACTGTGTGCAAACCCCACTGGCTGTGTGCACGGGTTGTTGAAGGGTTTTGTATGATGGATCTGAACTAATATTAATAAAGGAATGTTGTTAAGGATATCTGAGTCTGAAATGCATTTAATGTTTATGTTATGAATGATTCTGTATCTTATTTCTGATTCTTGTATTGTCTGCAATTAGATCTCTTACGCAACTTTGTTTTGGGCTTATATGAATGATTATTGGATGGATTTGATGGTATAAGGTTCTGATATGATTTTTTAAGGGTTATTACTTGAGTTATAGATAATTTATTAACTTGATCAAGGCATTCTGTGTAATTGACCTAAATCTGTCACTAAGGATTTCCTAGTTAGGGCTTCTGTTCCAAAGGTCTGTTTATGGTTATTTTGGATATTAAGGCACCCACATCATTCAAACCTCTCTCAGGGTGTGGAAACCTGGTTCCAGAACCCCCCATATTACCTCGAGTGAGACTTTTACTTGCATAGGCATGTCACTACCGAAAGGGCCAGTAGTAAGAAGGTTTTGTTGGTTAACCTCAACTCCGAACCTAGGTCAGGCCCCCTCAAGCCAACAAATGGTTATGTTTCCAGGACTGGGAACATTTTGAGAGAGGTTGGGTGATGTCAAGAGGTCATTGGAAACCATTAAAGCCTAAACTAGAGGACTAGTTTGAAAAACAGATTCAGGAAATTTTCCTAAAAGAAAACATAAGTAAGAATCTATCTGCTGAAGAGTGGAAGAATAAGTATATTTTCACTAAAGTGCATGAGATCTTTTTCGTAACCGTTTCACACGAACTGCGGGAGTTGTTGGAAAGGTTAGAAAAATTCCAAACCTGTTGGAAGGATGATCAGGTCATGCAGTGGACCCCTGAATTGATCCAACAGTTGGAGAAGACTGATAATTCCATTACCCGAACTGTAGATCACTAGGTTGACAGCATCTTGGGCAGGTTTGTAATAGAGTTTGCAGTCGATCAGTTTGTGTCATACTCTGAAGTTGAAAGGATATTTTTCAAGGGATTGAGAGGTAAGTTCTTAAAAAAATTTCCCCTGTTGATTAAGATGTTATTGTGCGAAAAGTTTATTTTGTGCAGCCACATCGAGTGAATGACCCCTGATCAGAGCGGAAGCACTACATGCATTGGTAAATATTATCAAGTCAATCAGAGAGGGGATAGACCTGTATACATTCCTTTGAGAAACTCGCCTGATATAAACATAAGCGAGGGTATGCATGCTGAAAATAGCCCTCCTGCTACGCCACCATCAAATTCGTGCAGGGGTAAGAATCCTCCTACCCCACCACCACCCCCACCTGTGGAAGATATTTCCGCACATATGAAGCTAATCACCTTTAAAGGTATGGGGGATGAGGATATGGACTGATTTTGGTTTGTGGCGAATGCGGTGTGGACTGCACAGAATGTTAATATTGATGTTGTCAAGAGAGCATAGCTGGCTATGGCTTTTGAAGGTCGCGCTTTAGATTGGTTTATGGGATACCTAGCTCAAAATGTAGATCCCATGGTTCAGCATATTAAGTATGCCTTGAAGCAGCAGTTATGAAAGCCAAAATCCTATTCTCAGTGTGTAATAGAATTGAAATATACTAAGCAAGGGCCGACGAAATCAGTTTGGGAAGCTGACCAACGACTAAAGCAAGCCTTCAGTGACAAAAGATTTTCTTATGATGATAAGCAGCATAAGGATTGATTCATTGCCATGATATTTCCACATCTATGCGGGCCTATGGGTCAACAGAATATTTATTCTCAGGAAGAAGCCCTGGAAATTGCTATGAAATTGGAAGTTGTACCTAGAGATGATGCTCAATTTGGAGCGCTGCAAATTCAAAGCCAATTAGAAGCTATACACTTAGAAATTTAGAATTTACGAAGAGGTCGAGGTAAAGATGTTGGCGCAGGTGTATGGTGCATATGCTGGAAGGGAGCTAGCCACACCAAAGATTAGTGCCCTTTGCTGTCTGATTATATGCAAGATGGGGGAACGAATCCACTGCGCTCCAGAGATGCTGGGCCTAGTACCTCCAAACTGTGGTGTGCTGGTTGTAGGGTGGCTAGGTGACATGATACATACCACTCTCTGCAGTTAGGAGTTTATGTACCCAAATTAAAGCAACAGTGGTGGAAATTATTCTCTTCAATTGGTCACGAGCAACACCACTGCAGAATGTTTGACCTGATGATAGACAATGCGAACCTTTACAAAGTGCAGGTCGACCCTTCATCGCCAGCATCTCCCTCTGGATGAGGAGGATACCCAGCAAGAGGACAGGGAGGGGGGAGAGGTGGAGGCACAGGTCGAGGGAGAGGGCAACTAATTTTTTACAACTGTGGAGACGCTAGACACTATGCACGTGACTGCCCAAACCCTGTGCGAAAATCCTGCAGGTACTATAGGCAATTTTATCATGTAATTGCAGATTGTCCTGTGTTAATAGCTAAAATGTACGAAAAGCAGTAGACATCGATGCAAAACATACAGATGGTTAAAGCTGAACCGCGCACCGATGGTACAAGTGTAAATGTAACTACACGCAACGGTTCTGCCACTATAGGAAATGAGGAAAAGGCTACCGTAGAGCCACTGATCAGAAAATCATCTGACAAGAAGGAAGGTAGATGAAAATTTCTTTCAGATTAATCACATTTTCATCTACATTATGGATAAAAAAAGTATTAGATCGAACAAGAAGGAATGCCTCAACCTGCAGAAAGAAAAATAGATTTTCATTAAGGCCAGGAAGGATTTTTCTGATGCAGGAGTATCCATGTCAAGGACTCCCACGAAACAAAAATTTGATGATGAAGTTAAACCATTCCTACAAGCCTGCATCAAGCTACTTCACAATCAGAAGGTGGTAGATAATCTACTGTCCCTGATAGACAGCTACGTGGAAAAGGAGGTGCCTCAAATAGAGACCAAGGCTATGAACAAGGTTTATAAGCAGAAGAAGAGAACTGGAAGGGAGATGCACATGATTGTGCAGACTAGAGAGTATGAGATGGATCAAGTAATCTTGGATCTGGGGTCTGATGAAAAATTCTTACCTAAGCAGACCTGGCATAAGATGGGAGAACCAAATTTGGAATGGTCCACCATTCAGCTATGCATGGCTAATCAACAAAATATCACTCCACTTGGAAGGCTTCCAAAGGTTGTGGTAGACATTATCAGAGTGAAGGTATGTGCGGATTTCGAAGTAATACAAATTGTGGAAGATGTAGACCCCTACCCTACGTTGTTGGGATTGGATTGGGCCATTGATATGGGAGGCATCATTAACCTAAAGTGTAGAAGCACGATCTTTGAGAATAATGGTACGTGGGTGATAGTCCCATTGGATCCAACAGAAGGAGAATGATACATAGAGCCAGTGTGTGAAGGGGATGATGTTGACCATATTTAAAAGCTGATTGCACGGGGCGAAGATTGGATCAACCCTAAAGCTGATGGTATGTTGAACTGGGAGAAGGATAGCTCGTGTTTTTTCGATTCAGATGGCAAGATGGAGAACTGGCAGAACCAGTTGCACGATGTCTCTACGTTGCACTGCCTCAAGATCACAAATAACTTCCAATGCATCTCCTTAGAGGTAAGATAACTACCCTACTTTGACGATTCTAGTAGTGTTAAATAATTTTTTGGAAGCATTGGAGAAAGTTGTCCCAGAGGAATGAAGGTTCTAGGCGCTTGATTTGGCTATGTGCGCAACTCCAACGCTTTGGTGGGAGACACATAAGGGAGATTTCCAAGACTGGGAAGAATGTATAAAAATGATGAAGATGTGCTTTGAACCTTCAGCCACCCCTCCAATTTAATTATTCTATGGTTGGGGAGATTCACAAGCACCTATCCATGTTGATGGAGGTATGGGATGAAAAGACATGGAATGATTGGGTTCATAGGTTTGTCCACTCATTGGGGCCGGAACCCACCACTTGGTATCTAGAAGTTGAGCTACACCGAGGTACCTGAAGCTAGTTCACAATGACTGAGGATTTATTGACAACTTTTGGCTTGTTTGGGGGCTTGGAGAAATTAGACGAAGCCCTGCAGGACATAGATACCCTGATCTTTGATGAATCCCAGCCTGAAAGGAATGTGTTGCGCTGGCCTGGGATGCGCAGATGCAAGACATCGTCAACTACAAAACCCTATCAATCGAGGATAATGAAGATGACCGAAGGAATGCTAATATCACAGAGTCTGAAGGAGAGCACACAATTGCAGGGCCCGCATTAGGGATGGTGGATGTCAATAAACCTCTGAAATTGAAGGAATTCAACATTGGGATGGAAGAGTAGCCCAAGTTGGCCAATATTGGGGATTACTGGGATGATGATACAGTAGGAAATATTGCAGATCCACTGACAGAGTATCAGGATCTGTTTCCTACAAAGTTCTCTGAGCTCAAGGGGATTGTAGGGGTCCTAGGTGTTATGAAGATCACGCTGAAACTAGATGTGCACCCTGTCAATCAGTGCCCATATCGATTGAACCCAAAATATAAGCAGAAAGTAAAGGAGTTAGAAAATATGGTGGTTGTAGGCATCGTCGAACCCGTCGAATAGTCCTATTGGGTAAGCGCAATGGTGGTTCTGGAGAAAAATACCAAAGGAGAAATAAGGATTTGTGTAGATCTGCACCAGTCGAACGATGCCTATGTACATGACCCCTTCCCTACTCCGTTTTATGATGAAATCTTTGATAATGTACTAGGACAAGAAGCTTATTCCTTTACTAATGAATTTTCGGGATATCATCATATTAAAATTTCACGAGAAGACCGCAAAAGACCACCTTCGCCACTGAATAGGGTTATTTCCAATATACTGTCATGCCATTCGAATTGAAAAATGTACCTACAATATTCTCGCGCGTGGTAGTGGCTGTGTTCAAGGAATTCATGCATAAATTCTTGGAGGTATATTTTGATGACTAAAATTTTTTTGGATTTGTAAAGAAACATGTGTCGAACCTGCGCATGATGCTTGACACCTGTAGGAAGCATCAGATTTCTCTCAACCTGAAGAAGTGTATATTCTATGTGCATTTTGGAATTTTGTTAGGGCCTATAACATGTCAAAAAGGTTTGATGATAGACCCAACCAAGATCGCGGTTATCATCAAATTAGAAATTCCTACCAATGAGAAATAGTTGTGTTCCATCCTAGGACATACTATTTATTAACAGAAGTTTATCAAAGGGTATGCTTTGATCACTGCGCCAATGGAGAAGTTTCTAAAGAAGGATGTAGCATTTTTCTGGGATGACAAATCTCATAAGAGATTTGAGCTGCTAAAGGAGAAAATGGTCACTGCCCCTATCCTAATATTCCCAGACTGGTCTAAGGTTTTTCATGTGCATGTGGATTCATCTGGTATAACACTTGGGGTTGTTTTAGCATAGATAGGAGAAGGATACATTGATCACCCAGTTAGTTTTTCCAGTAGGAATCTCTCCAGCGCAAAGCACAACTATTGAACTATAGAAAGGGAAGGATTGGCTATGGTATACGCGCTGCAAAAATACATACACTATCTACTAGGAGGGCATTTCAAAATGTTCACTGATCATTCTGCTTTGAAATATCTGGTCAATAAGGCTATGTTGGGGGGGAATATTTGCCGATGGTTGCTACTTTTCCAAGAATATGACTTTGAAATTATTGTGAAGCCTGGAAGACTAAATGTTGGACCTGATCATTTGTCACGAATTGAGAACGGGGAAGAACCAACCAGTCTGGAGGAGGGATTACTTCATGCACAACTCTTCACTATCAAGGTGGTGGATGAGAAATTTGTTGATATTATCCATCTCCTGTCCACGAGAACAACACCTGCAGAATATTCAGTCCAATAAAAGAAGGAGTTGGTTGCGCGAGCAACTGATTTTACCCTGATTGCAAGTTAGTTGTATAAATTAGGAGCAGATGAAGTACTAATGAGATATGCGTTGGAACATGAAAGACATGATATCTTGGCTGAGGCTCATGGAGGAGTGTCATGGGGCCACTATGCTGGGAAAGCCACTGCACAAAAGGTGTTGCATGCATGGTTATGGTGGCCAACGCTACATAGTGATGCACAAGCGTACTGTCGGGCCTGTGATGCATGTCCAAGAATAGGGAAGCCTTCGCGCAGAGATGAATTTCCCCTGCAATCACAGATGGATTTGCAGGCATTTGATAAATGGGCTATATATTTTGTAGGACCAATCAACCCCCCTGGAAAGAAGACTGGAGCGCATTATATCATTAGTGCAACTGATTATGTAAGAAAATGGGCAAAGGCGAAGGTATTTAAGGACTGTACTATAGATACTGCTGCACACATCATCTTTGAGCACATTTTAACCAAATTTGGATGCCCAAAGATGTTGATGAGTGATAGAGGTATGCACTTTTTTAACAAAACAGTTGAAGCTTTCACAAAGGATTTCTAGATCCATCACAAGAAGAGTACCCCTTATCACCCACAAGCAAATGGTGTAGTAGAAGCTTTCAACAAGATCTTGGAAAATGTGCTCACAAAGATCTGTAATGCCAACCAAGATGATTGGGACGTGCACATCCCATTTGTGTTATGGGATTATAGGACAACATGCAAAAAGTTGATAGGAAAAACACCTTTCGGGATGGTCTATGGGAATCAAGGCATCATGCCAATGGAGTATATTGTCCCAAGCTTGCACATCGAAAATTTCACTAATATGGTTGAGCCTGATATTATGGAGGAATGGTTGGCACAACTCGTTTCCTTAGAAGAAGATCGGTTCATCGCTAACTTCCACCAGCACGTGTAGAAGGCGTGCGAAAAAGCCTGGAATGACATGCACATCAGGCAAAATGTGTTCGAGGATGACTTGGTCTTGATATATGATATTCAGTTTGCATGCCACCCATGGAAGTTCAGAAATAATTGGTTGGGGAAATATATTTTAAATGAGATCACTGACGACGGTGTTGTGCACTGAGGCACACTACGCGGAGAGAACCTTCTCGGGTACTTCAATGGATGTCGTCTGAAGTCATATAGATACAATCTGGTGCCGACCTAATGACTGTATGGTTGGAGCATCAAAATCAAAGTGTTTGCGCGTAGAATAGAGGAAGGGCGTAGGCAGGTGCGACAGAAGCCCAAGGGTGCTGTGCAGGAAATGAAACTAGCCATTGGAACAATGAAACTGGGTGAAAAAGTGAAATTAATATTGGATGGAGTAGATATATCTCATTTAATGAGGCGATATTGGAGGATTTTTTACTATTTTCCTGAAGGTAATTGGAAATTAATGATAATCCGACCGTTTTTTTCATGGATGGCTTATAAAAAGGCGAGCGCGAGTCTCAATTGTTTCCTTTGTTGTTTGAATCTTTGGCGCTTTGAGATTGTCTATAATTTCTGCTACCCTCTTGTTTGTGAGTTCTATATGTCTGGACACGAATCTCCATATGACATCAGTAATCCTGAATTCATATTCCGCTTGAGAATGACGGCCACCAACCCTGCGGAAAAGAATTCTATGCCCCTCATTGCCTCAACAGATATGGGATCCAACGATGTTAAAGAATTAATCCTAGAAGTCGAAGAAGTTGTGTCCATGCAAGATAAAGAGAAAGGAAAGGGAAATATGTCAAAATGGGCTACCTCTAAGCCGCGCACCTCTCTGCAAAATGTAACATCCCTACGGCAAGCCACTAAGGATCGATCCCCCATCAGCAATCCGTCGAAGCGTATGATGAGTGCCAGACAAGAAGCTATGTTTTTTGAACCTATATCGTGGCAACCACCCTATGTCAAGCCGTGGAAGCTCTTTATGCGCAAGCCGCAAAACGTCGATACTGTTCGGGAATACCTTCAAATGCCCTTGATTCCTCAAGACGTTCCCCTAGTTGGAGAAATGTTTGACAAGATTCCACAAATAAAGTTTGATGATTACGACTTAGCCAATGAAGCAACGTTCCCTGAGCTTGCACTAGAAAATTACTTGGAATGGTAGTTGTATGACGATGTGTCAAAGTTTGAGCCAACGCCTTGGGCGTGTGAGCTATACAAGGCGGGAGTCCTCAACCTGTTAAGGATTCCACATTTTGGAAAGTACCCCATCACCAGCATTTGCATGTGCCAACTTCTGGCCTTAATCCATGAGGGCTCCCTATGGATTCAGGGGTGAATTCCCATTAACACCGTGCTAATCCATCGGATCACCGACATGCCCAATAAGGGGCCCCATCTGATGAAGGGATTTAGGAAGAGAAACAAGTTAAAAGTGGTGACTGATGTGAAGAATAATTTCAAGGTGGGAAGTTACAAAAGGGGATTGTTGGTCCAGACCATCGCTGACCCGGCGGTGTGCCTAGGCACCCTAGCCCTCGGCTGCAAGATAATGACGAAATTTTGACTAAAAATAGTCCCCGTACACATCCTTTCCTTGGCAGGGCAATCTGAAAATGGGGTCATATATAACTAGTCGCAGTTTTTGTGCAAAGAGTTTCTGTAAAATGTGCACGAGGCGCAGGAATTGGGGAAGCAGTTCTGCTACTCGCGGTTGCTATTGTTAATTGCACTAGTGGAATGGGAGACCCCAGCAGATGCAATCCTCCCTGAGATTGAGCCAAGCGTATGTGAAGGGGCGCGCTACGCAAACTTATGTGACTCATCCAACCCCCGATGAGTCGAAGAGAATAAGATATTTTGGGTACTTTTTGAAGGTGTGCTGGCTCAAGCCATACATTCTAGAACCAGAATCTCGTCTATAGTGCATGATAAGTATAAGAGCATTGCAAAATTTTAAGTTACCATGCACAATGTGCAGATCAAGGCATGCAAGGACTCTAACTAGTACACCTTACCCTATATGGTTACAGAGGCGTAAGTTGACTAGGTCATGGTGACCTGGCCAAATGCATGGAAGATTGGGCTTAGCTCCACCCAGCCCAATACACCGTCCACTTCAGGTAAAGATACGGCTCCAAATGATAAAGTAGAGCCGCGCATGGAGACAAATGCCGAGAAGACCGGCGAAAAGATACTGGGGATGAAGTAGAAAAGGAGCCAAACGCAGAAAAATATAAATATCAAGAGTTGGGAGGAGACCAAGAGGAGGTGGACCTCAGAGGTTTGGATGGGATCAATGGGGATGGTGTTGAATCTCCGTGCAGCACCAAGTGAGGCGAATAAACATCTAAAGGGCCACATAATAAGTGGAAAGGGTCCAAGGCAGGAGGAGAGGAAGAGGTTACTCTAACAAAATAGTACCTCGACAAAATTGTAGATTTAGTTTCTTCAGCATTGGAGGACCACTGGAACATGATGGAGACACAGTACAAGGCCATGGTGGAAGCCTTCAAATCAAGTCTGCAGGTTCTATAGCTAAATACAGATACATTACAAGCGAGCGTAGATTAAGCGAGGCTCGTGCAAGTGAGCCTACCTTCCACTTTGATCATCGCAACAATAAAAAGTCTAATCTGCCCCTTCTCGAGTGCAGCAGTGTACATGGAACAATAAGAGTTGTGTGCGCAGGTCAAAACCTGCCCTGAGGTTAGCATCAACCTTGTGAAGCTTCAAATTGGAAACCTACACTTACTCCACATCTTCATATCAACAGAACTGCAGAGTAGAGAGGCTCACAGACAACAACATCTTAGTGAGCTTGAGCAGGTTGTACCAACAAAAATGACATAGTCTATCTAGGGTCAAATAGTGCCGCAGGAAGTCGTAGCTCAACAAGCGGAGCTACAGAGCTTCGTTGAAAAATTATGTGGTGAGATCCACGATGTAATCATCCTAGCCTCCATCGCGCTGCAAGAAAAAATTGAGAGCTTGGTCGCATCACTCAAAGCTTCCAGGTCTGAAATCTAGTCAGTTAAAGTAGATTTTGAGCAGCAGATTGCTGCACTGCAAGCTAAGCTGCAGCCTCAGACCCCTCCAGAAGTGCACGCATAATGGGTCGTCCTAGTGAAGACAAAATTTGCCAGCATCTTCACTAATGTTGATAAGGGTTTAGATCTTCTGGACACCGCCATGGGACTATGGACCTCTGTGCAGACAGATCCACTAGTCAAGAAAATTACCCAGGAGCTGCATGTTAAAGAGAAGGAGTTCAAAGATCTGCAGGAGGCTTTGCCTAAATTCATCCCTACCTAGCGAATGGAACCCCTTTAGACCAACCAAGTGTTGTGTGACGAGGTTTAGGATCTCCGCCGCAAGAAACAAATTTTCATTGATCACATGAAGTCGTAGGTGGATGAGCAATGAAATTGTCTAAGGACCTTGATGTTGTAGTTAGAAACCTAAACCAGACGTTGCAGTGCATCACTTTGGCCACTAAAGGGCCAACTTCAGAAAAGTTAGTGGAGACTGTGAAAAGCACAGTGGACCAAAGTGTGGGTGCCTTGGTACCATTTGTTGCCGCTACCGAGGAGCTCCAACACAAAATGAAGAATTGAGTGCCAATGTTACTTGGGACGAGTGACAAGATTGTGTTGGGGGCCAGTTGGAGCATGGTCCCCTAAGTCCGAAGACCACTTTTTGCTATATTTTTGTAATATATTTTGCAATCTTAGCCGTGCATAGGGGATTTGGGGTGGGTCAAAACCCCTCATGAGTTGTAATGGGTAAAAAGGGTAGATGAAAGGGCCGCAAACCACGGTTTTCCGACCCTAGAGTAGAGCAGACTGAAACTATAAATAAAAGTCTCGATCGAGTCTAATAAGTCAGTTGTTTGGATAAGTCTGAACATTGATGGTAGATCTTGTTGTTTTGTGATATTTTGTATGGATTTGTCTAGGTAGAAGGCTCCTACTGGTTGTGTGCACGGATACCTTAGTCCTGTTGTGTGTGGACCCCGCTGTCTGTGTGTGTGGGTTGTTGAAGGGTTTTGTATGAAGGATCTGAACTGATATTAATAAAAGAATGTTGTTACGTATATTTGAGTCTGAAATGCATCTAATGTTTATGTTATGAATGTTCCTACGTCTTATTTTTTATTCCTGTATTGCCTGAAATTAGATCTCTTATGCAACTGTGTTTTGGGTTTATATGAATGATTATTGGATGGATATGATGGTATAAGGTTTTGATCTGATTTTTTAAGGGTTATTACTTGAATTATAGATTTTTTATTAACTTTTGCAAGGCATTCTATGTAATTGACCTAAATTTTCCTGTAAGGATTTCCTGGTTAGGGCTTCTGTTGCGAAGGTTTGTTTACTGTTATTTTGGATCTTAAGGCACCCACATCATTCAAACCTCTCTTAGGGTGTGGAAACCTGGTTCCATCAACCCCCCATACTCCTTCGGGTGAGACTTTGACTTGCGCAAGCAGGTCACTGCTGAAAGGGCCAGTAGTAAGAGGGTTTTATTAGTTAACCTCAACTCTGAACCTGGGTCAGGACCCCTCAAGCCAACATACACTAAGAAACATATGACCATAATTCAATTAAATGTGAGAAAGAGAGAGTAATTAGGCTAAAAAGGTGACAATTAACCCCTTAAAATGTACCTAATGATGGTGCTCATCAGTTGGTTAATGGGTTTGTTATTTTGTTACTAGATCATTGGATGAGAAAATGAATAATAACTAGATTATTGATAATTAAGGAGGAGACCTGGCTGAGGAGTGCTTCCAAATTCCAGTTCATTGATACTTTGTGTATTGATGTCCCATTTTGGATTCTTTGGAGCATTTTCTGAATGAATTGGGAGTCTCCTTCTACTTGTATATTTGTCATACCTTGGGATTTAGCGATTTCTAGCCCTGATATGAGGTCCATAAGTTCACTAGTTTTGTTAATATTTATACCGAGCATTCCAGTGTATATGTAAATAGAAATTCCTTCATGATAACAGATGATACTTCCATTACCGTTATGGGCCAAGATTTTCTTTGGACACGTCGTCGAATTTTAACTTGAGGAAGGAGGGTGGAGAGGGGAACTAGGATGATGGGCTAGCTGGGGGGAGGGGGAGAAGAGGTGAGGGTGACAAAGAAGGGGGGAGGGAGGGAAACCAATAATGGAGAATTCTAGCTTCACAACTAGAGGCATGTCAATTCTAGGGAGATGAAGAGAGAGCAAGAATAGATTTTTTGGTTTTATGGAGGATGGAGTCCCAACATGAGTACGAGGTAATGGAAGAGCTCTTAAAGATTCCTCTATGCAATATTTACATATTTCCTGGAGAAGGAAACCAGGAGAGAGAGTCCATATGGGATTTAGAATAGAGTTAGATAAAGCTTGCAAGTGTAACCTAGTAATAGTGATGAGAATATTAGTGGTATCTCTGTTAGGACAAGCGAGGAATTCTTCTATCCTAGTCCATAGGCCCAAAAAGAAAGAATGGTTGTTGAATAAATGGTTTATTTTTTTTGGATGTAGAATAAATAATGGGCAACATGATGGCCCCTAGTAATTTCACTTTTGAATGTTATCCCATGTTAAAGGATTATTTTGCATCACGATCTGAAGAAAAAGGAGAACTTGGGAAACTAATTCTATTTCCATATTTTGAACCAGACTTCTTCTGTGGGTAACATTTGATGTATCACTTCCAAGTGGTATAATTCATGTATAAGAAAATATGAATTTGTCCATGTATCCCCAACATAGTTTGTCTAGATGGGATGAACAGGGAATGCACCTTTTTTGTAGGTTACTCCAAAAGTTTTTCCATGATTTGGTTCTTGTTTTAGGGTGCCACACCTCTGGTGGGAGCCATTGGGGCCATTGAGAATTGGAGTCAACATGTACCTAGTAGTCTATAAGCTTGGTCTGGTGTTGAGTATTCATTTGTATTCTTATCATGTATATATTTTTTTGGTCTCCTAGTTTAGGGAGATTCTTCCATGAATTATCCCAGAATAGTGCAGTATGGCCATCTCAAACAACTGAATCTTGCTTACTTCATACATATTTTCCACTTTGTACATTTTCTTCACACACTTCCAACTAACGTGACACTTTTTCCGCACATTCATGAACTCTTTTTAAATGTGATTAATTTTTGAACTAAAATTTATTTAGGGATAACTTGCCTTGAGCATATCGATAGTGGATTATGTATTTGTGGATAAGAGCGAGATATGGTAGATAAGAGAGCAAATAAATTTTCAATGATTGTCCAAAGTTGCATGTGTCTTTGAACATTTTCAAATCTATTTGTCAAGTTATTCATAAATCAAAGTTGACAACGACATAGTAGTGTGGACCAACCAAGTGATCAAATAACTTCGTAGTAGATTGAGCATGTGTTTTGGATTGAGAGTTATTATCGACAACCTATAATCTAATTTTCATCATCACAAAGAATTCATATTTTTTTTTTTTCTAAGTAAGTCTAGATTCTATTACTGAAACATATGGTACATACAGTATTGTGCCTTCAGAGGCATCAAGAGTTCAACAAAATAGCAAAAATGGGCTGCCCACAAGGGGAAACCAGCCTGAAAAAAGTATGAGAGCTGCCTTGAATGAGGAAACCAGCTTTGAACAAAAACATATGACTGTAACAGTAATTTGACATGCCAAATGACCAGGACTCCTGAAAAAACAAACGAGACAAAAATTCTGAACAAAATGACTAAATTGTAGCTGCCTGCCTTAGATACCATGGTTGCCAGAGGGAGGCTCTTCTTCGATTTTGCACCAGTAGCCTTCATCATCATCGTCCAGAGCGGGATCATTGCGTGCTGCCATTTCTTTTGGAATTGCTGCTTCGCCCGCCTTGCCACGCTCTGTTTGCATGTCTTTGACCTGTTGTGGGCAAGAGCTGATGGCACCTGCTTTCGGGGTGTTGCAAGAGCTACCACCGCCAGCTTTCTAAGACATTTCCTGATTTCCTGTTTGAGTGTCCTGATCGAATCCAGAGGGGCTTTGCTGATTGGAAAGGTGCGCAGGAGGCAGGGGGTCAGAGCCAATTTGCGGGATTTCTTTAAATGTAACAGAGACGGTCGCCACCACTAGAGGTTGGGAGGTATGACATTGAAAATGAAACAGAGCCGTGGAGGGGTTGACAAGATGAGCTGAGTCCGCAATGTGAAGGCAGGGTGAAGGCAGAGGGACGTGGTCGCCACGCGAAGGGGAGGGAAGATTCCTATCAGGCCCACGCCCATGCCTGCGCCTGCTATTCGTGCTAGGAGTGCGGCCATGAGAGCTATCAGAGGCGGAGGTCGAAGAGTTGATGGAGGGAGAGCAACGACGAGTGGAAGGCCTGGCTCGGGTGCTGCCTCTGCGGCACCTGAGTCTGTGCCTGAGTCTGGGCATAGTCCCACCAGAAATGTGCGAACGGGGAGAAAAATTCTGAGAGGCGAAAGAAGGATGCAAGGTGACAGGTGAAAGAGACTGAGACGAGAAGCCAAGAAGCGAAGAACAAAATGGACTGTGAGAATGGTGAAAACCGGGGAGGAACTCCAAACAACAATACAGATGACAGCGCTTGCCCAACACAGTGCGAGAGCTGGGAAGCTTCGCTTCCAGAGGGCAGCCAGAGCGGACCGGAGGAGTGTGATTCTTCATAGAAATGAGCGAATTGATCTGCAACAGAGCCAAGAACTTAAGCGTCGGGGTGATGAATGAACTCCTGGAGCCGAAGGACGACATATTGAAGCGCTCACGGCCTCGTCTTCCCCACCGGCGTAAATGCCATTGAAGTTGACGGCCTGTGGTATAATTGCAGTCGGGGCACCATAAATTTGGATTGCAGGCGGCCATGTGGCCTCGCCACGCGCCGACCCGCCCATTGATATCCATCATGTCACAGGGATACACCCGCATCCGGGGACAAAGAATTCATATTAAGGAATAAGAAAGATGTGTAATAAATGGACGAGATGGTTTTGGAATTTTGAAATTTATTTGCATGAGTTTCCATAAACGTTAGCTTTGGTATCTTCAATTACTATTTATTGAAAATTTCTTGTATAAAAAATTTCACACTTGTAATAGTAACAATTTATTTGGAACTTGCAGTAGTAACAACTAATGATTATATAGGGAACCAAAAATTTGTGCAACTAATTGGCATTGAGAAAATTATTGATTGAGAGAGTGTTTTTAGTACAAAATGGGAATGGGTAACATAGGAAGCAGAGAAGCTATTTTCATTGATACGATTAACTCACTTGCTTGTATCGATGAGAAATTTCATTAGCCGACTGCGTATGAGCGGTATGTGAATCTTACAATGGAAGAGAAGAGAAACAACATGGTTTGGACTAGAATATTAGAGAATGTGGCGTGTGTTCCAGAAGTTTTTGATTCATAGAAATTGTTCATTTTTGCACAAACAATTTTGATTCAGGAACAAGAACAATTGTGATACTAGCAAAAAATATTCCTCTTAATCTGAAGGCATTTAGATGGATATTCAAGCTACCAGAACCTAATATAAGCTTAAAATTATTGGAAGAAAAAATATCCTTGAAATTGGAGGCAGATGATGCTAACATTATTGGATAATTCATTTCACCAAATTGTTAGGTTCCTTCTGAAATTTCTGTTCTAGATATTTCTTTGTTTAAACAACCATTTCTAATGATTTATCACACATACAAAAAATATTGTATATTACACTGGGAAAATATAATTTCTAATGAATTATATTTTCAGTTAGTCAATTTGTCTAGGACCAATAGGTTCTCCATGATGGCATATCTCATAACGAATTTCGTTTTTAGCCATGCCTTTCATGGCTTGTCGTATAATCCTAAATTAAATGTGAATCAATAACCAATGCAATCCTAGTATCCAATACTATGGAAGCATAATGCTTATTTAATGTTTTTTATAATTCAAGATGTCTTTGTAAAGCAAGTCAATTGCATGATAATTGGACGAGCTTCGTCGAATATCTACACAAGCCTAGGTTTTCCTATGGGGCAAAGGTATAGATGAATAAAGAGAAAGTAATACCTTACTTCAAATTTATGGATATGAAGGTAAGTCATTGTTGTTGCCAAAATTTGTTATAGATAGGTTTTTTTTGCTGAAGTCTGCAGGAAATATCGTGACTGGCCTGTTATATTTGAAAGAAAAAAGAAAAGACAATTTATTTCTTTGTCATTTAATATTAGATAAATCATATTGAATAATTCATCTCATGTTGCAGAGATCGTAGTGACTTTACATTCTTTTAACTTAAGTGAAGTTGAAGCCATTAAAGCCTTTGATAAGGATGGTCTATTTAGCACACAACTTAAAACTATTGGGTACGAGAACTTGTTTCCATGAGTTAAAGAGCAAAGAAAGGAATGTAATAATGCACCAACAATGAGATACTGAAGAAATTGTTGAAGAATCAAGGATTGGTACTTCTATAGATTAATATGTACCTTGCATAGCCAATACTAATGTGATTTCATCCTCAAGTCAAAAAAATATAGAATACACAACAAGTATGAAATTGGTTCATAGTGGGTTATCAGGTAGCAGAAATGAGAAAAAACCTCATCGAAGATTCCCTCTAGAAAGAGTGTATATGGTTGAATTATCCAAATCCATAAGTCATATCAAAACATGAAGATTTGAAGAAGCTATAGACACGGAAGTTGAAAAATTTGTGCTACTTAATTGGGTTAGTGCTTGTTTGGCAGAAAATAAAAAAAAAATGTAGCAAATTGCTAAATAAATTACTACTTTGATGACCATAGTATCACATTGCAAAATTCAAAGTATGACACAGGTAGTAAAAAATTAAAGATTGAAAAAGTAAGGGTTCATAACGAAAATGTTATTGATCAAGCATAAATGCATGTTGATATTTCTGGGGTTGGAACTATGTGGCTCATGAAATTGCATCAAGCTACCTTTGATGTACTTGCATATTCTGTTAGCCAACAGGAAGCAGAAAAAATGAGACTGAAAAAAAGAATAAAATAACCAGAATATGCTTTAATTTTGGGTCCTTTGTTGATGATTCCATTGGAAATATGGACACCACCATTGGAAATTTCTACCCCTGGTGCATCACCTAGATTTGAGATACCTATAAATCTCCTTAATGCATTGAAAACATATATTATCAATAATATGCAAACTATTGCAAATTATTGAACATGCATGGAAAGCATATTTCTATTTGAAACATTAAGTACAAAGAACTAAGTCATTTGTCAAGTGAATTGAATGTGATCTCAAAGTAGACAATATGTCGTAAACAATGACTTATGTGCTTTTAGCCAAAGGCTTGATTTAGTTTTTGTTCTAGAGAAAAAAAGGCAAGAACTGCCAAATGCTAATCAAATGAAGCAAATCAAAGTTACATGGTCTTAGAGAATCAGAATGCTAGAGAACATTATTTTTTAATGTGAAAACATAGGGAATCAAAGATTTGATGCCTATGTTCTTACGCTAACAAGAAAAATGCACAATACTTAGCACAACATTTTTCACTATTGATTCTGAAAAGTAGAAAAATGACAACTTAACAGAGCACATAGAAAAGAAATTTTGGAAAAAACATTCGTAGCAAGCCCCCTCGAGAACTAATCGAGTATGTGCTAGAAATGTGCATGTCAAAAAATGCATGATAAACACTTCGCCAATGCAACTAAGAACATGTTACTTGTTAAAATTCCATTAGAAAAGCTTCATAAAACTTATATTTCTTTGAGAAGTTGTGAATTTAACACTTATTGTCGAACATTAAATGAAATGTGTTTTTAATTTGTGATTTTTACCGAAGAGCAAGTGTGCGCAATAACAAATACAATATTTTTTCTGTAAAGTTCCACACTTCCACATGCATTCTTCCTTCGCACAGTTCTCTTGCACACCTTCCATCCACAAAATACTAGTTTTTGAATGATCAAAGCCATTGAAACCACGTGTCAGGTCAAAACTCATTAGCTTTGCACAATAGTCTACAAAACCGCACATTGTTCTTGTTCTTGAATCAAAATTTCTTTGTGCACAAACAAAACTTTCTCCTAAATCAAAGACTTCTGGAACACATGCATCATCTGCCAATACGCTACTCCAAACTGTAGAAAATATAACAATGGGATTCAATATGATCTTATAATGTACTAAAAAAATATACTGAATCCTTCTACAATTTACAGAAACAAAAACACGGTCACGCAATCAAATAACAAGTAAGATAAAGAGACAATCAATCGCACAACACAAGATGTATTCGGGGAAAGAAACTGCTCAAAGTCCCTCTATCTCTATATTGTGTACGGTCAAGATCATGAAACAATACAATGCTTTCTCACACTAGAGAAACTTCCCGCACTCTGCTGAATGTCCATTAGAGAAATTTTGAGGTCTAAAATTGGCCTCCTAAGAAAAATGTAGAACCAAAATAAAATTTATAAGAACCAATAGGATTCAAGATGATGATATCAACCATGGGGGATGATTCACCATTTTTGGGGTAAAAAAGTTTAAAAAAATAAAAAATAATAAAACTATTTTTTTAACTTGTATTTTCAACTTATCTCCCTAAGGTTTTACTCAAATTTCGAGCGGGAGTACTCATTGGACGCAAAATTTAATTCCTCATCCAAGGAGTACCATGTTGCATACTTTCGGTGGACTCTACTACACGAAAAATGAGTAATCCATGAAAAAATGTGATTTAAATCACGTTTTCCATGTATTTCTCATTTTTCGTGTAGTAGGGTCCATTGAAAGTATGCAACATGGGTACTTCTTAGATGAGGAATCAAATTTTGCATCCAATGAATGTTCTCGCTCAAAATTTAAGTAAACCTAGAGGGAGATAAGTTGAAAATATGAGTTAAAAAAGTAGTTTTTTTCTTTTTTCCCACTAAAATTTGATGATGTAATCTAATATTATCTTATTATGTACACTATTATTTTATAATTTCCTTAGGAGTCCCATTTTAGACGTCAAAATTCCCCTAATTTCACTATGATATTGCTCGAAACTGGCTTGGAATCTAAGCAAAATTGGTCAAGTATTTTACCTTTTGCTTGCCTCTACCTGGCCTACCTTAATTACACATTCTTGGGCTAATTGAGCCCCTATTAATAAGGAAATTCCCAATTAATTATTGCACAATCCTTAAAGGCCTTCCTGATGACCTCATGCATGACCTATACAATTTTCTAATAGTACAATTGATAGTTATCTTTCCTTTAACCTCTATCTCAACTGATTCTTCCTTAGAAATAACATGAAATAACCATTTATAGTGAAATTTAAGTTAATTGATTGATCACTACTTGTGAATTAAATCATATTTAATTCACTGGACCTCTCACTAGCTCATCTCTGAGTTAGAACTAGTTAAACTGATTTTAACTCAATTAATTGAGTTAACTAATTACAACTCGCAAATAACTATATCTAGACCCCCTAAAAATATAAAATAACTTTTCATGCATCCTCTTAGACCTCTACGTCGAATTTCTTAAGCTAACTAAGTCTTCCTGAATCAGTTAACTCATACAAGTTGTCATGAGATGAAATTACAAATTTTCTCTCAATTTAATTAAGGGAAAATTAAATCAAAATCCTCATATAGTAGACATTTCTGGGTGCCATTTTTTGGATTTCATTTCTGGATGCCAATTTCATTGTTTCTTGTTGAAAATTTCAACACTCCCTCTCAACAAGAGAGGAATTCTGCATGCAACTCTTTTTTAATGTTGTTTTCTCCTGCAACTCCTGAAACTAAATAACCTACAAAAACCTGAATCAGTATGATGCATATATTAGCAGAGTCTCTAACTACTACTGTTTACTGCACTATCTACTGAAATATTCGCGTTGTTGACTCTGCATCTGTGCCCTCTACACTGGTGCCAACTCTGATCTACGTTCCAGTATCTGACATTTGTCACTCTGATTTATGTCTTACTGACATCTGACTGCATCAATCTAACTGATCCTTCCTATTACTATGTAATGTGGGCTCCTCATAGCCAGGTTCGATTAATGATACACACCATCCAACTGGATCCTACCTAAATTTCTTCTCTTGTGATTATATCTGCACATCGACCCACCTCTCAAATGGAAGTATGGCTACATGTGCTCCATCTGCCCATTTGGCTCTAAATTCCCCCATACTAGAGGTCTCTGCTTGATAGAATGCTTCCACTCGGTCTCCTTTCTTCTTCTCCAATTGTGGTTGCTCCACAACCTTCTGAGACTTCTTCTGAGACTGCATGTTGAGAGGTAATTTGTGATCCCTCTCAATCACCAAGTCACTAACCTCTTCTTTTCTCCTCAAAGCTTTTCATGCATCCTTGACCTTGAGAGCATATAGGTTCTTCAATTTTGCACCGATCTGTTTAACCCATCCTATGGTGATGTGTCTAAGGAACACCTTTCCTTTTCTAAACATCACATCATATCCACAGTCTTTCAATACCGCTACGGAGACAAGATTATTCCTTAGTCCTAGAACATACAAAACATATGTCAGTCTGAGAGAGGAGCCAGACTCCCTCTGCAAGGTAAATATACCTATGTATGTCACGCTATACCTCCCATCTTCTCAAAACTCTATGTTTTTCTAGAGGTCCTTCTCCTCCAATTGATGTATGGTGATGGGGTGAAGGTAGATACTACAAAATAAATTTCAAGTCTAGATTTAAAGAAAAAGCATAAATATTGTTAATTCATTGAAGTTTAAATTGTTTTTAGTGATTTTCATGAATAAATTAAACAAATAAATTATTGACAACAACGGAATATTGGAATTTTTCATTTTATTACAAATTACTTTAATAGCAAGGAAGGAGAATTATGTTTTGAGTGAATTTTTAAGTTTTTATTTAGCTTTAAGAGTAGTGTTGCCAAGTTGTGATCCAAATAACTTCCTGGGAGTCTTTCTAGTTCCCCAAACCATACATTTCCTTATGAGGGTAAATTGTTGAATATGGGAACCTACAAGGCCTTGAGAAAAGTTTGATTTTCCTAAGCAAAGGACTATAATAATTTTTTTTTTTTAATTTTTTGCGCTAAATAAGGTATAAATGACATATTATGAATTTAAGAGTGTTAAATTAAACTTAACTTCGTGAAATAGTCAAAGAGTTCAACAATGATGGTTTTTGGGCCCATGGTTTTGGTATCCCAAGTCTTGAAAAGGCTCGGAGATACTCCACTATAATGTGCAAGGAGGTGAGAAATGAAGGCTCACTTGATGGGCTTGGTTGGATTTGGTCAATAGAATCATAGATATATTTAATGATTTTTTTAGGATAAATAATGTTTTGTTGCTATGTTGTTATTGGAGTGTTATTATCTCTCTCACATTCTCTCTATTTTTTTTTTAACATCACATCAAAGCTTGGTAAGTTTGGAGTCTTTAGTGAGAGTGGCTTGGGAATTTCTCTAATGCATGATGGATTCACCACTTGGTTCCGTGATCAAGAAATAAGATCTCAATCCTATTAGATCAACCTCGCCCTAAATTTGTGAAATTTACCCACCATGATATCAAAGAAATATTCTTATTGATCTAGTAGATTTTCTATATTAATCCAATAGTGTTCAGTATGTTTATTGAGCCAACTAGTCGGATATGATGTTATGTGTGTTGAAATTGTTGGTGAAAATTGGTTTGATATATGTGGTAGCGTTGAGAAGCGAGTTTGGTTTCCTAGTGCATGTTAAGACTAAATAATGAGAGATTGAATTTGTGCATGGATAATTGGAATGTTGTGCATGTTGAAAACACACTAGTGAAGGAGATTGCAACGTGGAGAATGCACTATTTTTGGCCACAATTTAGTGGGTCAAATATTGAGAGAAGAAAAAGGTAACAATGAAGGCATCAACATGCCATGGGGTTCCCAGCAGAAGAGGTGACCAACTTGCCAATGTTTAACAATTACTAGATGATGGATCCAACGAGGTCAATTTTGAGTAAGCTAGAAGAAAGATCCATATGACCTGTATGTGAGGGTTTTTAAACTCATGCAGGAAATCAAGCATAAATATGGCAATGGAGATGGAGGTCAAATGGGGTGAGATGTAGCTTAATCTAGGGATGGATATAGGTTTCCCTTTTATGGATAGAAGATCTATGTTATGGCTAGGAGATAATATTTGTTGTGGCAGTGGACGAGAAAGAGTTCAGACCGAATTCTTGCCAGCACAAAGCCCATGTAGCTATATGACTCTCGATAATGGTAGTTGGTGTGGAAACTTAACCCTGGGAGCAGTGGCCGAGCTCCTGGATTTTTTTTGAGGTTTTGGGTAGCGTGGAGACTAAGAACATGAAAGTGATAATGACACAAAATATATGTGTGTTAGGTCATTTGAGAAACCAAATCAACTTCCTCGATGCATGAGGCTACTAGATGGAGTGTTGGTACTTGGATTGGTAAGGATTGGTACCTATGAAAATGACCTAGGGAATTGATTATGGTGTGTAGGCCTATAGGGATAGCAACCATTGGAGCTAGTAGTTAGTGATTGAGGTCAAAACTGTTAGAAATTAAATAACAGAGCAATGGAACACATATAATATTCTGGAAACATAAACACAGAAAAGCATAAATCAAGAGAGACACAGATATATGTGGTTCACCCAGTTTGGGCTACGTCCACAAAGAAATAAGTAATCCTTCGTTTTATATTATCCCACAAACTGAAGGGATACAAACTACACCAAATTTGTTGTATCTTCCTCTTTGATCTCACATAGTCTCCTCTCTTCTTCTCACGGGGAATAATACCTAGCCATAATACAATTCCTTCATATAAATTGAGGGTTTGCTTCTAGGGAAAAAACCCATAAATTAATATAACTTCTACCATAATAATTTCTGCTTAATGAATGACCCAAATTGACTATGGAATTACAATATTTTACAACAAAACATTTATCTGATATTTTACTTTGGGGTTGCTTCCCTTGAACCCCCGTCAAGGGAGGGGGGGGGAACGACACTAGTGAGGGGGGGGGGAGCCCCTCCACACCCCCATCTGGGACCAGGATCCAACCACGACTAAAAAAAAAAACCTCTGAATTATGAAGATAATGAAGCTCCACACCCAACAAAAACAATGGCAAGGTGAGAGGATGGCAGCATAAGCATTGGGATAACAACAATGAATAAAAGGAATTAATGGAGTTGAATAAAAATGTGCATATGACTGTAAGACCTGGTGAGGCATGCTTACCCCTAGTAAATTACCCATAAAGTATGTACATATACCTAGGTGATAGGGGGAACACACATGACAACTTCCTGAATAACCTAGTTCTAAATATTGAGGTGGTTAGGGCTTGGAGGTGAGAAGTGAAGGCTCTCTTAACTGAATTAGCCATATTTGGTCAAAGGAAATTCCAAGTCTAGTTTAAAGAGGGAAACCTTAGGTTAAACTTGTCCTTAGGTCAATACTAGTGGATTCTGGGCCCATGGTTTAGGTATCCCATGGTATTAGAACCCATATCTTATATGTGATGAAGCCTTTGAAAGGCTACTCCATTGTAATGTGCTTAGAGGGGAATAGTGAAGGATCACTTGACCAACTTGGTCAAGTTTGGTCAAGGGAATAATAGATATATTAGTTGGTTTTTCTCAATTTTGGTTTAGCATGATAAATAGTGCATTTTTGTTATGTTATTATTGAAATGCTATTATCTCTCACATATTCTGTTTTTATTTATTTATAACAATGAGGCTAATAATTGATATACGCCTGCATCATCACTAGTTAATTCTTTTTTACCACAATGGTCATAAAATTTCATTTACCATAGGAAGTGGGTTTCCTGAATTTAGTTTATTTATTTGTAATATTTAGAAGAATTAGTGGTTACTTGAAGTGCCATTTATTTGTTATAGAATAGGAAATTGTTGTAGCTGATATCCAAGGGATATTGTAATTAGTTTTAATAGATCAAATATTTTCTTACATTTAGAAATCATATCCATAATTAGTGGATCTTAACAAATTTCCCTTTTTATATTTAAGCTAAGGTTATGAGTTTCCTTGTTTATAGCAAGAAACTGGATTAATTGAAATAATTCTATTTCTATATTATTTCATGAATACAATGATTTATGGTTTAATGTGGATTTCTATTCATTAGGTTATTGAAATGATAATTTGGAGCTTTACTCCTTGATTGACATATTTCTCTATTTTGGCTTGGTGTGGCTATTTATTAAACTATTGTTACAAGGCAAATATTCTTCGCAAATCACTCCTAAAATCCATTGCAAGTTTGTTCGCTTCAATAGCAAAAGAGATTAGACTATCGATAGAGTCATGAGAGCACTAAAACACAATGAAAATGCTAAATATTATTAAGTCTAGACTCATGAAAGGTCGAGACTTATAACACCTCTATTATTGCAGGCCATTTCGTTCTAAGACTGAGGAGAGACCTAGTTCAACAAACATGGCGTTCAAATGTCGGGAAAAGGGTGTAATCGCAGTTGTTCGAGTTTTTCGACATATTATTCCCTAGATCGATGAATTATAATGAACAATAGAATACTTTCGGTGTGGGACCCAATTAAGGAATTTGACCCTTCTCAAGTTCGCAATTAAGAAAGTTAGATTTCCTTTGAACCGACTGGCTCGAATTAACGTGGGCTCTACAGGAGTAAATAAAGTGGATTTTATGTTATATTTTATTGCTCTATAAAATCCTACATATTATGTTGGGTGTTGTTTTATATTAATTTTAACCCATTTATAAGTGAAATTTGACCTTTTGAACTTGGTTATAGCAGATGATTGAATTTGTTAATGAAAGAAAGAAAATTGAAGAGTAGCTCTAGACTCGTATTTTGAGAGAAAAGTAAGAGATAAGGAGTTATAGGATAATTTTTTAGACTATATCAAAATTATTTTTCACTATCATAGCATTTTATAAGGTAAGAAAAAAAATAAAATGGTAGATCGTCGAGGAGGAGGTCAAGGGAGACATATAAGAAATGTGGCTTTACACACTGAAGTGAGGAGACTTCAAGAAAGAATGGAAACTATGGAGATGGCACAAAGGAGAGGAACTGATAGGGGAGATTTTAGTAATGTTGAAGAAGAATATTTCAGTTAAGAAGAAATGAAAGAATCAACAGAGGAAAATATGTTGAAGATGTTTTTCAATATTACTATTAGACCAAAAATGGAGGTACCACTATATGAAGGTAATTTAAACGTTGATGGACTGGATAAATGCTTTTGATAAATATTTGATTATGAATATGTTGAAGGAGATAAGTGAGTCAAGTAAGCGATGATTAAACTTAAATGGCACAATGCACTATGGTGGGATGAGATACAAGCTAAGCGAAAGAGGAAATGAAAATCTAAGTTTAAAGATTGGGACATAATGGCAACAAAATTCAAAGATAATTTTTTACCCAAGGATTATCAAATTAATATTTTTAGACATTATAAAAACTTAGACATAAGTCCATGTTAGTCAAAGAATATATTGAGGAGTTATATAAGTTGAATATCAAAGCTGGTCTTGTAGAAAGTGATGCTGATAAAGTTGCTAAATATATAAATTCTTTGATATTTGATATCCAAGATAAATCCATACTTTTATCTTTAAAGATTGTTGAGGATGCATATCAAGCTACCTTGAAGGTAGAAGAGAATATTGCTTGGAAGAAAATTCAAAGAAGTTGAGTAAGGATTCCTACAAGAGAAAAAGGACAATAGATTGCAAGAGGAAGAGTCGAGTCTACAAGAGAAGAGGGATGAAGCTCCAATAGCGGAGGTGATTTGAGAGGGAGAAGATCATTCTCTAGAGGCATAGGTCGAGGAAGAGACTATCAACCTAGATTATTAAGATGTTGGAAACTATGAAATATGTCTTGAGAATGTCTAAGAATGCACTAGCAGGATAGAGAGGCTCTCATGTTGCAGAAGCAGTGGAAGAAGATGAAAATACAACTATAATTTAAGAATTTCATGAAGCAGGGGAATCTTTGTTAATGAAAAGAGTTTTGATCAAAGCATAAAAGGAAGTAAAAGAACCAACTTAAAGAATAAGTCTATTCAGAGATATGTGAAATTCCAAAGGTAAGTGTTGAAAAGTTGTATTTGATAGTGGAAGTACTGATAACTTGGTTTATGTTGAAATGGTTGAAAAGTTGAATTTGAAAAAAAAATTACACCCTCATCCTTACAAAGTTTCTTGGTTACAAAACGGCCACCAAGTTTTGGTTAATGAATTGTGTAGAGCAGAGCTCCAAATTGGAAGGTATAAGTATGAATTTGTTTTCAATGTAATGTTAATGTTCGTTGCCATGTATTATTGGGGAGGGCATGGCAATATGACAGGAAATCCACCTGTAACAAACAAATTTCGTTTACACTTTGATACCAATGTTACAAACAAATTTTGTACTTCACAATAATATTCAAAACACTTCAAATATGAGTATGGACATTGAGGATACACGTATATATAAAATGTATGAATGAAAATATGATGGGATGGTTATAAATTAGGGCTTGATTATATACCTAGGAAGGTGATCCTTCATGAATGGTCATGTCCTTAGAGACATGCCTCTTCTATACCAATCGGTAATTAATCATTATTATGATTTTTATTATTATTTATATTTACATTATTTTTATATATATTATATTCAAAACGTTGCGTTCCTCTTTAGAATATTTTTCCTCAAAGCTTATTATTAATAAGACATGTCATCGTGTTTCATTGCTTTGTAATATACTTCAAGTTTTCATCTTTGATGATACAAGATGATAGGATCCTCTGAGTGATAAACACAATCATTGAACTGAGAAGGACTCTAACCATCCTAAATCAATATTCTGTGGAATATTGCGGTTACTGGAAACATGAGATGAATTGTTATCACAAGATTGGATTATGGTGGCATCAATATTATTTGGAATATAAGTCACTTGTTTCTGGTCTGAGTGATATGGATTTGTAGACTGGTGGAGATGTTTTCTTTTTTGATTTGGGTGTCGATAAAGAGTTCTTGTAATTCTATTTCCCCTTATCCTATTTGTGGCAATTTCTTGATTTACTTGAAGCATATGTTTTCCTTCATGTACTGAAGTTGCTTAGTTAAACACCAGGTTTTCACTTGAAATTTCCATCATTTGAACTGAAACATTTGAATATTTTTTTACTTTATCTAGAATGTCATCTTCTTTCATTGTGATATTTTCTGAATTGGTATTCGTTCATTTTTCTTCAACTTGGATTGTTACATCTAAAGACTTTGATGCTTCTTTCGTGACAAGTTCTTCTAATTTATTTTTCAATTATTTTTTATCCTTTTTAAGTTTCTTAATTTGCATCAGTAATTTCTTTTCATGGTCCTTGAGGCGAATAACTTCTTTGTTTTTGTCTACGATAATATTTTCAACTTCCTTCTGCATATTTTGCATTTACTTCTGGTTTTCTTGAAGAATTACTTTTTAGTTATCTTTTATGTCTTCCGGTGTTACTGAACCTTGCTTCAATGTAACATCTTGTAGTGTTATTTTTATTTTTGTAGGAAAATATAAAGAACTTATTTTTTGTATTTAGGATGAAGGACCTTGGTGTTTCCATCCAGGGTGAACCAAGAATAATGTAACCTTGATTGCTTCATATGGATTGAACTGAGAATTGCAATATAAATATATAATCCTCAATTTTTAATTATAAATTGGTTATGTGATATTGTTTTTTGTTAAAATGGTCTAATTTTTCGATTATATTTGACTCAAGAATCACTAATTGGTTTGTGATTTTAGATTTTATATAATTTTTATTTTCAATGGATGTAATAGAAATAGTAATATATTTTCTTGCTAGAATCCCTTGATTCTAAATAGCATTGAAGTGGAATTACATGAGGTTTCTACAAACCTTCCTTTATTTTTTGTTATAGACTCTATTTCCTTCTCGTTAGTGATTGATGCCATCTTTTCTTTCCAACAAAATTATCGTAGTATTTCGATTTAAACTCTGACACTTATAATTTAGGTATTAATTTTATATGTATTACCTTTTATATACATGTGTAAATATATATAAAGTATTTTTATAAAAATATTCAAACTCTTAAAATTTTGGCACAGCCTTTGTATTTGAACTTTTAATCACCTGTTATGAAGTTGAATACCTTATTTTTCTTTATGATATATACTTACCCAAAAAATTTGTGGGGGTTTTAATTCCTTTGAAAATGAACATACGATTTTACGAACATGTCCATACGAATTGGTGTGGTGTGATGTGATACAAACGGAGAACTATGAGTAATTTTAGTGATACAAATGCCAATGAGTAGAGTGATAGTGGATGGCCCATACGGTTGATTGAAGGATGGTTGGTGTGCTATTGCGGGGGTTTAATGAGGCATTCACGGAAATGTATTTTTTTAATAATATATTTTATATTTATATATATTTTTCATTTCATATATATATATATATATCTTACTCAGAACTTTGAATTTTTTTTCTATGTATTTTTATTTAATTTTTGTTTCTTCATAACATAATTTGGCCAAGTGCTTGATTTTATATTTCTTTTTTTGGTCAACGACTTAAATCAAGGATATCATAAATTTTTTGAGTGTGCGACAAAAAACCTAGCCAATTGCCTAGATTAGAGAATGAGGCTTTGATACCAATATAATGAAAAAAATTCGTAATTCATAATAATCTTCAAAACACTTTGAATACAAAGATTTCCACTAAGGATACAAGTATACGTAAAATGTATGAATGAGAATATGATGAGATGGATACAAATGAGGGCCCCTTATATACCTAGGTAGGTTCCCCTTCATGAATGGTCATGTTCTTAGAGACACACCTCTTCTATACCAATCACTAATTAATCATAGTTATGATAGTTATTATTATTTATATTTACATTATCTTTATACATATTATATTCATAACACATCCATGATGGTAGGAAAAATACACACACTCTTGAAAAGGATGGCCAAAATCATGTTTTGTTTCCTTTACTAGATGAAGAAGTTAAATGTGAAGTAGGTCCTAGTGTACTACTAACGAGTACGATGGTGTTAGGTCCCTATATTACTAGTTTAGTCCCTTATTGTTATTAGTGTAGCTCCCTTATTGTTATTGTTGTACCCTTGTAACCCCAATGTTGTTATTATTGTGCCCTTACATTAGTATTGTTATGTTGGCTAGGATTATATTGTGGCCCCGTGGACTCCTATATATAGAAGGAGGTTTTGGTCATTTGTAGCATCCAAGAATTGTTCATTTATGTAATGTATTGGAGGTTTCCCCCTCGAAGTGGCTGATTTCTAAGGCGTTGATCTCTCTTTTCTTCTATTTTTTGAGCTGGTTTCATAGCATTTGGTATCAGAGCTTTGGATTCTAGGGTTTCGCTGCTCCAAACAAGTCATCGTGGAATTTTCACTATAAATTTTTTTCTACAAAGGTTCAGAAGCTAAAATATTTAGAGCACGAAGAAGAAATCTTGAGGAACGCCATGGAAAAATTTCAGATCTTGGTTTGGAAAATTTTCAGAGATATGATCGATGGAATTTAGGGCTTTTTGCAGGCTCCTGAATTTAACCTAAACGGGTCATTGTAGAATTTTCTCTATAATTTTTTTTCTATGAGGAATCAGAAGCTGAAATTTTTACAGAGCAAAGCCAAAATCCTCAGGAATATCGTGGAAAAATTTCAGAGCTTGATTCACAATATTTTTAGGCATATCATCTGTGAAAGTTAGATTTGTTTCAAGCTCTCGAAGTTCCTCTCAAAGAGGTGACCATGGGAAAATCGTCATAACTCTCTCTCAGAGCATTGGATTGGAATTCTGTAAAAAACGGCCGCAAGTAAATGGATTTAAGTTTCCTTTGTATCAATTTCAGAGCCAAAGGAGGAAACAATGACACGTAGCATGTCATACAAGTTCTCTCTGTTGAACCAGTCCATAACTAGGTCATTGTGGGAGATTGGGTATAACTTTTCTTTGAAGAATCCAAATCAAGTCAAACCTATGGCATTTGAAAGAAGCTTTAGAGTGCTACTACAGGGCTAAATTTCAGATATTGAAGATATGAAATCACAGAGATAATTCAGTTTCAATCTCGAGCTCCTCAAAAGTAAGAAAAAGGTGTGTGTATTTTTTTTCGAATTGCATAAGTATTGTGTGAAAAATTAGTTTGAATTGATTCCAAGGGAATATTGTAGCATAGATATATGTATTAGGTTCTAAAATTCCACCCAAAAAGAATTCAACTCTCATTAAGCCTTCATAAGTCTCTACTATGACTCATGAAGATGAAGAAATGCGACATGACATATCAAAATTACAAGACCAAGTGCACCAAGTTTCGCTCTCGCAAAGAGAAACAAAAAATAAGATGGATGGAATGGAAGTTGGCATGGAAGCTAAGATGGATGCCATGGAAGCTAAGATGGATGACATGGAAGCTAAGATCGATGAAAAAATGAAAGACAACATGGAAAACATGAATAATGATCTAAAAGCAGAAATGGAAGGTTTGAAAAAGTTAATACAAGAAATGTTACCTAATGGCGAAAAGATGGTAGAGGAAATTCATGATGAGAACAAAATAAATGTTAATCATGATTTCATAAAATCTAATGTTAGATGGAAGAACCACCATATTCCAAATATGGATATGAGGAATTTTAATGGCAAGGATCCCATAACATGGATATAACAAATGTAGCAATATTTTGATCTCAAAAATGTGCAAAACACACAAAAGGTACGCATTGCAACTTTACATTTAGAAAAAAATACATTTGTATGGTATCGATGGCTTTTCTCTCGTAAAAAAATTGTCACTTGGTCAATTTTTACGGAGGAAATGATAGCACATTATGAGGGTACAAAAAGCAACACCTTCTTTAGCCAATTGATAAATATCAAACAAAAGGGTTCAGTGGTGTAGCACATTGAGGACTTCCAAAAATTGAATATAAGGGTAACTGATATTCCAGAGGAACACATAATTTATGTCTTCATAGGGACTTTAAAGGATAATATACAACATGAAGTTCACGTTGGGAACCTGATTCATTGGAAAAGGCATTCAGGTTGGCAAGAAAAATTGAATGTAAAATTATGGAAATAAGGAAGCCTAACACTCACATATATAAAGATGGAAGTGTTGCTACTCCTAGACTTCCACAACCTACAAGGTTGACACCACAACAATTGGAAGAGAAAAGAGCAAAAGGGCTTTGCTACAATTGTGATAGAAAATACACTAAAGATCATAAGTGTGTTCTGAGAAGAAATTATTTTACATAAATTGTGAAGAGGAAGAAGAAAACAAACAAGAATCTTCAAAAGAAGAGGATATACACCAGGAACCAACCCTAAAAGAGGAAGAAATGAGTTTGACCATATCGTGTAATGCATTGACAAGAATTACCACTCCTCAAACTGTCCATATAGAAGGAAATATCAAGAAGAAAAAGGTAACAATGTTGATTGATTCGGGTATTACCCATAATTTTATTTATTGCAAGGTAGCCAAGGAATTGAATTGTTTCCTATACCCAGCACTAGAATGTCAAGTGATGGTTGCAAATGGAGGAACTATAAATTTCTCTGGAAAATGCCATAATATCAAGCTAACCATGGGGGAATATGTATTGAATAGTCCAATGCTTTCCATTCCAATGGGAGGTGATGATGTTGTACTAGGAGTACAATGGTTACAATATTTGGGGACGTTAGCTTTTAATTTTCAAGAAATTTTCTTGAATTTATTTATTTATTTATTTCCAGAAGGAAAGGAAGTTGAATTACGAGGTATCGCAGGGAATCCAGGAAAGATAATAAGCTCTAATGTCATGACAAAGCTTCTGAAGAAAGAACAACAAGGCGTAATTGCACAATTATGCTCACTAGAAGTTCCAACATCAAAATCATCTATTTCTGCAAATATCCAAAAAGTCTTGGACAATCATTCAAAGGTGTTTGAAACTCCCAAAGGACTCCCACCTATTCGTGATCATGATCATGTTATTCATTTGATTCCAAGAAGTGTTCCTCCAAACATCAGGCCTTATAGATATCCTTATGTCCAAAAGAGCGAAATTGAACGTATGATTGCAGAAATGTTAAAGGTTGGTATAATTCAACCTAGTCAAAGTTCTTTCTTTGCTCCAATAGTATTGGTGCAAAAGAAGGATGGATCATGGCGCATGTGTCTGGATTATAGGGAGCTCAATAAGATTACTATTAAATATAAATTTCCCATTCTTGTGATTGATGAATTATTGGATGAATTACATGGAGCAATTTATTTTACCAAGTTGGATCTTCGTTCAGGATATCATCAAATTAGAATGAAGATTGAATATATTCAAAAAACAACATTTCGAACTCATGAGGGTCATTATGATTTTTTGGTCATGCCTTTTGGCCTTACCAATGCACCTTCTACATTTCAAGGGTTGATGAATTCCATTTTCAAACCCTTCCTTAGAAAATTTGTATTAGTATTTTTTGATGATATACTAATCTACAACAGGTCTTGGAAGGATCATGTTCAACATGTTGAGAGGGTGCTCAAACTATTGCAGGAGAAACAATTATGAAAAAACATCCAAATTTTTCTTTGGAGTACAAGAGGTGGAATATTTGGGTCACATTGTATCTCACGAGGGTGTTAAGGTAGACCCTAACAAAATTAAAGCCATTAAGGAATGGAAAGTCCCCACAAACATAAGGTAGTTGCGAGGATTTCTCGAGTTAACAGGTTATTATCCCAAGTTTGTTAAGAATTATGGGAGAATAGCAGCACATATAACAACATTATTGAAGAAAGATGCATTTTCATGGACTCCTGAAGCAACTAAGGCCTTTGAACATCTTAAAGAGGCAATGTGCCTACCAATGGTCTTAGCTATGCCAGATTTCACAAAAACCTTTATTGTGGAATGTGATACCTCAAGGAATGGAATTGGTGCTGTTTTAATGCAAGAAGGAAGACCCGTTGCTTTTGAAAGTAGTCCAATCAAAGGAAAGTATTTACAGAAAGCTATTTGTGAGAAGGAAATGTTAGCAATACTACATGCACTAAAGAAATGGCGACCTTACCTAATGGGAAGACAATTCAAGGTAAAAACTGATCATGATAGTCTTAAACACTTTTTGGAACAAAGACTATCTTCAAAAGAGCAGAAAAAATGGGTCACAAAGATGTTGGGTTATGACTTTGAAATAATCTAAAAAAAAGGGAAGCTAAATGTTGTTGCAGATGCACTCTCAAGAAAGAATGAAAAGGGGAAGCATTACTTTGTGCCATTTCTATTATCCAAACTGATTGGATAACTAAATCAAGGGATGAATGGAAGAAGGACAAAGAAGTGTGGACACTCATTCAAAAGTTGTAGCAAGATCCTAGTACATCTGATACATTTAGTTGGAAAAATGATTCCTTGTGGTACAAAGATCGCTTATATCTTTGTAAGAGTTCCCAACTAAAATAAAGTATTCTTTTGGAATTGCAAACTTCTCCTTTAGGAGGACACTTAGGATTTTTAAAAACTTACCATAGGGTGAAGAAAGAATTTTTTTGGGATGGCCTTAATTCTGATATTCAAAAGTTTGTAGCGGAATGTTTGGTTTTCCAGCAAAATAAAGTTGAGAAAATAAGAGCCCGGGTCTTCTACAACCTTTATCCGTTCCAAGTCAACATTGGGAGGAGATTTCAATAGATTTTATCACAGGTTTACCCAAGTCCAAAGGAAAGAGTGTCATCATGGTGGTAGTTAATAGACTTTCCAAATATGCACACTTTTGTGCATTATCTCATCCATTTAAAGCAAGTACAGTTGCTACTACATTTATGGACACAATTCAAAAGCTACATGGAAACCCAAAGATTATTGTGAGTGATAGAGATCCCATTTTTACTGGAAATTTTTGGACGGAATTATTTTATTTTTTGGGTACTCAACTAGCTCATAGCTCATCTTATCATCCTCAATCCAATGGTCAAACTGAGATAGTGAATAAATGTTTGGAAGGATATCTTCGTTTTTGTGTATCTGATAAACAAACAAAATGGGTCAAGTCGTTACCTCTCACTGAATGGTGGTATAACACTTCCTTCCATACTGCAACAAAAATGACCACATTTATGGCACTTTATGGATATCATCCACCATCCATCGCATCATATTTAAGAGAAAATTATAAGGTTCAAGCAGTGGAAGATCACATCAAGCATCAACAAGAAGTTCTCCAACTCTTAAAGGATAACCTAAATTTGGCACAAAATCGAATGAAACAACAAGCAGATCAACATCGCAATGAGAGAAGTTTTGATGTAGGAGACTGGGTATTTTTACGGCTACAACCATACAAACAAATGTCCCTCAAGCAAGCTAAGAAGGATAATAAATTATCGCTAAAGTACTATGGTCCTTATAAGGTGTTGCAAAACATTGGTACTATGGCATACAAATTGGAGCTTCCTGCTTCTTCGCGAGTGCATCCATTTTTTCATGTTTCATGCTTAAATAAGGTTATAGGTGAAAATCTTCCAGTTCAAACAATATTGCCAGAACTTGATGAGGAAGGAAAAATCATATTGGAACCCGAAGCGGTCACGGAACAAGAACTCGACAACTACGAAATCGATCAATTTCAAAGTATCTCATTAAGTGGAAGAACTTACCCACTGAAGATTCTACATCGGAGGATGAGAATTTTATACAGAAGCACCCAAAGCTACTAAATCATTGAGGACCACACTTTTTTGAAGGAGAGGGGCATGTTAGATCCCTATATTACTAGTTTAGCCCCTTATTGTTATTAGTGTATCCCCCTTATTGTTATTGTTGTACCCCTATAACCCCAATATTGTTATTATTGTGCCCTTACATTATTATTGTTAGGTTGGCTAGGATTATATTGTGGCCCCATGGACTCATATATATAGAAGGAGGTTTTGGTCATTTGTAGCATCCAATAATTGTTCATTTATGTAATGTATTAGAGGTTTCCCCCTTGAAGTGGCTGATTTCTAAGGCATTGATATCTCTTTTCTTCTATTTTTGGAGCTGGTTTCATAACAGATGGAGTTGTTGCAAGGAGAAAAAAAGAGGAGATACATTTTTCTCTAATTGGGAAGCCACAAATAGTTCTTACCAATACCAATTGGAATGACTTTCTTGAAGAAATTAGGAGAAAGTTAGATCAATTTACTAACATTATTGTGGATGAGATACCAAGCAGTTTTCCTCTTGTTAGAAGCATCAACCATCACATTGATTTGATTATGGGATCCACTCTTCCAAATAAAGCAACATATTGAATGACTTTACAAGAAAATGAAGAGGTAAAAAGTCAAGTTCATAAGTTGTTATATAAAGGCATCATTAAAGAAAGTCTGATTCCCTATGTTGTACCTATAATTTTGTTCCAAAAATATATGGTGGCTAGGGGATGTGTACTGATTTGAGGGCTATCAACAAAATTACTATCAGGTATTAGTTTCCAATCCCATGAATTTATGATTTAATTGGTTTCCTGAGTGATGTTAATTTTTTTTCGAAATATTGATTTAAAAAGTGGATATCATTAAATTTGCATCATAGAGGGAGATGAGTGAAAAATGACATATAAATATAATCATGAGTTGTAAAAGTGGATTTAGTTTCCCTTTGGTATAACAAATATGCGCGACAATTTTATGTGACTAATGAATGAAGTTTTAAAATAATTCATAGAAAAAAAATTCATACTTTACCTGGATGACATTTAAGTGTAGATCAGGATGTGAGAAGAGCACCTATAACATATCAAGTATGTTCTGGGCACACCGCAAAGAGAAAAGCTTCTAATAAATTTTAAAAAATGTAGTTTTATGAAGGATAATTTCGTTTATTCATGGTTCATAATCTCCCGGGATGGAATGAACATGGACCTAGATAAGGTGAAAGAAATTATAAATTGGCCAATTCCATGAAACATATTTGACTTAAGAAGTTTTCATGCATTTGAAAGTTTTTATAGAAATTTTTTTAAAGGTTTTAGTAGTCTATGTTCACCCATTATTAAAACCATCAAAGAGAATAATCAACCTTTTAAGTGGACCGCAATAATAAATCAAAACTTCAAATTGCTCAAATAGAAGATAACAAAACTACCAATTTTAGCATTTCCATAATTTGGAAAGTCATTTCAAGCTGTGACAAATACCAACGATGTTGTTATTGGAGAAGTTTTAAGATGGGAGGGATGCCCAATTTCCTACTTTAGTGAAAATTTAAATGAATATAAACATGATTAGCCTTCATATGGTAAGGAGTTCTATTTTGTTGTGTAGTCTTTGAAGAAATAGGAACATTGTCTTATGCCAAATGAATTTATCATTCTCATTGATAATCATGCTCTATAATTTATATAAAGTCAGCCAAAAATAAATTGGAGGCATGCCAACAGGGTGGAATTTTTACAAAAATTTACTTTTGTAATTAAACATACTAGTATATTGTTAAACAAAGTAGCATATGCCTTATGTAGGATTGATTTAATTATACAAGAATTTATGTTTCATGTACATGGTTATATGATCTTAAAGAGATGTATAAAAGTAATGTAGATTTCAAGGAAGCCTATGCAGCATGTGAAAATCTAGTGAGCACAAATACAAAACAACGATCTAGCTACATGATTCAAGAGGGATTGTTGTTCAAGGGAAGTAAAATTTGCATTCCTAGATGTTCTATGAGGGATAATTTAATACAGGAAAAGCATAGTGGAGTGTTAACTAGACTGACAAAATTTTTGTTGTATTAAGTTCATTTTATTATTGGCCAAGTATGCAAGATAATGTGAAAATATTTTTAGAAACATTTGTTGAAATGTGTAACTAGGTTTGGCCTTCATAATGAATTGTAATTATGAATTTATGTAATGAATACGACAAAGATAATAAAATTTATTTTGTAAATCCTGCCTCATGGGTTTCATGGGAAAGGAGTTGTTATTATAGGTCAAAGACTTCTTCTTAATGTCTTTAGGGATTTTTCATCTTGTCATAAACATATAATTTAGATTCATATATATGATGTGTTGTTACACTTGTAAAAAGACAATTTTTTTGATGTAAAATATGCTCCAAGACCTTGTCAACATGCTCCTTGAAGTCAACCCAATTCATGTTGAAGATCCAACCTTATACATGTTGGCCTACATTCTTATTTAAGTCAACTTCCTAGCAAAAGGTCATGTCGGCCTAGAGGGAGAAAGAAAACATATACATATAAGAGGTTTGCAGCCTCACATTATCACCATCAGTTCGGTCAACTTCTGAGATACTAGTACGAGTTAGGGCTGTGATTTAAAGCGAAGAAAGTATCTATACAACGAAGGAAGAAGATATAGGTCCAATGAAGGAAAATAGGATCAATCCATCTCTGTTTTGACCTCGAATCTTTATGATCTCCTTAGGAAGGCCAAGGGTTGTGACAAGACTATGATCAAGTGCTAAAAGGAAATACGTAGGAGGAATTCAATCCATCGAAGAGAGTTTCAAGGTGTGGAAGGAACTCTTGTCTTGATCTATACTCTAGATATCTCTAAAAGGAAGCAGAAGTATACACAGTGTAAGAAGGGGATTCTACAGCAAACACGAGCTCGTTCTTGGTCATCATAGGTGCAGACAGGATGCTGCGGAGGAATTTCTTGGAGGCCGAGGAAGACATAATAGAATCACTTGACTTAGGGCAGCTATATCAGGGACCGATTCTCCCTAGCATTGGTGCAATATAGTACAGGAAGGGAAGATCAACATAAGGAGTCGAAAATAGAAGTGAAAAGCATCTTGGAGACATATTGGTGTCAAGGGTCTTTGCCATGGTCTTGGTACTCATCATTTAAAGTTATATAAGAAGAATTTATTTTGGGTTTTCCTTTCCAAGAGAGAGAGGTTTTGGCCCCGGATTGAAGAGCCTAAACTTTGTGTCTCTTGTGTTTTGATAATTGAATTGATGAAAGACATTATAAGAAAACTAAGATAATATCTAAGTGGAAGAAGAATATCAAGTATAACACAAGTAATTATCAAGTAAGAGAATTAAATTAAAAATTTCCCTACTAAATTCTCAACATGGTTTCAGACCTAAGGTGTTGAAGACAAGAAAGGGTTATTTGACAAGAAGACACACAAGTATAAAAAGATAAAAGATCGTTTTTTTCTAGAAGGCATAAAAGAAAAAGTCATAAATCTACATTAAATAATCAATATTCAGTTCTAAATAAGCAGCTTGCAGAAATTGGAAATCCATTCTTGATCATCATCATCATCAAGGATTCAAGGTGATTTTGCTCTCTTTACATCTATTGAAGAAGCAAATCTAAGAGGGAGCTCATGTTGTCATCTACATCATCATCAACAAGGAATCTGATAGAAGAATAAATCATATACTCAAGTAAGTATCTTAATGTCCCCATCTGAATATGTCAAAATGACTTTTTGCAAAGAAATTAGCAACAAATTGTTTGGGACTGCAAAATTTCTTGCATGGAAGAAAAGGACAAATTTAAATTTGATTGAAAATGAAGTTATGGATTAAATTAAAGGGTTAGTGGCAAAACCCTCTAAGGAAGAAACTCAAGCTTATTCCAAATACATGAAGGGAGACATAAAATCCCAGAGGATTCTTATAGAATCCATAAAGGACTATCTCATCCCCTATGTATCAAAACTAGTATCTTCAAAAGAAATATATGAGAAATTGGTGGAGATATTCTTTGTAAGTACTGTAGGAGAAGTAATATCTCTGAGAAAAATAATTATGCAAGTTGAAGATGTCAAGAGAGAAAGGAATAACTTCATACTTTATGAAGATTTCCAAAATGCGAGATCAATTGTAGAAAATGGGAGAAGTAATGTCCGATAGATAAATGAATACAGTGGTGTTGAATGCTCCACCAGAGGGATGGGGAAACTTCACTTCTAGTATCTATGGGAAGAAATAAGAAACACCATTCCAAGATTTATGGTCTCTATGTAAGATATAAGAGGCTAGACTAAAACCCAAAATTGATAATTCAAAAGTAGTGATCAATCAGATAACTGATGATTCTCTACTGATAGCTGCATGCATGTCAGTTCTGAGGAAGACCCAATTTGGTAAGTCCGGTCCTCAAAATAAAATAAGAAACATGGATAAGATTTGATGCTACGTATGTAATGATTGGGAGCTATAAAAAGGATTTTCCCAAATTTAACAAGGACAAGAGGAAAAAGGAGGAAGCCCATCTTGCCAAAGAAATAGGAGAATCTGAATCAAAGAAGTCTAAGAAAGAAGAAGTGAAAGATATCTATTATGATTGAGATCATCTTCAAGAAGTATCTGTCGGTTGTAAAATAGTATGTTAGGAAGCATTGTATATTAGATAGGTGCATCATTTTAAATTAGAATAATAGAAGCATTAAAAGTAAGGATTATTGGTCATAGGAGGATGTCTGAAAATTTTCATGTAACATCTATGCTATGAGATAATTTGACTCCTAGAAACCTCAATGTATATACATAACATTTATAAGAACGTAGTTATCTAGATCATATTTCATCACTCAATAATCTATATGGAAAGGGGTGCTGACACTTTCTAATGGACTCCTCTTGGATTCACTAGTTAGAAAGAAAGTAAAAGGTTTCATCGAATTCTAACTTGTATAATTTTGGGATTAGAATATGATGACATATTGATGAAGCAGGTCAAGAGAATGAAAATATTTTCATTCTAAGGAAACCTATTGTAGGATGAATCAAAAGGAAAAGAATAAGGTACATGTATATATATACTGACACTAGATGCTATGAAGTCATTTCATGGTATACTTCTAAAGTATACCATCTTTAGAAGTATGATCAAAATATAAAGAAGAAACTCTTCTAATGCACATGTTCCCAAAAAGGCATGATATACACTAGATGAAATCAACATAATATGTCCTCATATGGAATATGAGGTGATTGTACATTATCAAGGAACTGCACAATGGAAGTTCATGGGAATAAAATAAAATTGTGTAGAGAAAGAAAAAGGAAGAGATCATGGGAAGTACAACCATGGAAAGAAAAAGTCAACATCTAAGGAAGCCAAGAATACTTGACTAGAAAAACTCCTGGAAATATATGTAGACTCTGATAGAAGTCTGGAAAAGATGGAGACCCTTGAAAATACATATCTTTAGGAGATGTTTCAAATCTGTAAACAAATGATGTCGATGCCTAGAAGAAGATGTCATAGTGAAATATAATCACTAAGGTAACTTTTGATTTAAAAGTTCATATTTATAATTAATAAATATCTTATGCAGGGCTGCCAAAGGGAAGTATATGTCTTCCACAAATTGATAACCATATGACAAGATGAAATATCCTTGGGAGAAATATGGTTCGAAGAAAAGCAACATGGCATGTAGCTAGATCAGATGAGAAAATGGATGGATCAATTTATGACAGAAGACATGACTCATGGATGAAAGAAATGGATGATTTGTGCCCCGTGTAGAGATCCCAAAGATGAATACTTCTCAAAAACAAAGAAATTCATGACATTGAATGAAGGAGTTCTTCATGAAAAGCTGGGTGTCTCACCATTGCTGCTACAGGATCCTGGTTAAGAGGGAGCCTGGTGATAAGTTTCTTACTTGGAAGAAACTAGGTAATTTATAAGAGGAAGCTTAGGTACATTCCTTTAATAGGAATGAACACATCCATTTGTGGAATATTTCCTAAATAATTAATAGGGAGAGATAGAATATCATTCTGGTCTTCAATTGGAAGACATAATGCATGATTGGGTAATCATCTGGCATCTGATACTCTATTGGGGGATGTATTAGGGAATCCAAGTAAAGAGTAGTCATGGAAGGACTCTTTGAGGATTAGCTATCCCAATAAGAATATTCCTAGGAGGTCATACTCGGTGAACACCCGAGTGGAGTATGTATACCTTGGAGACAATGTTGAAGGTTTCTATAATCATTGGTATCACTTGCATTGTAGCTCATGGTCTCGTGGAGAGATGGATTTTTTAGTCAAGGACTTGCACTGTAACAATGTTGGTTAATATGATGCAATAATAGATGTATTTTTAATTGAATTATTCTTATGACGTTCTTCAAATTGAGAGTGACCATGTACCATTATGAATACCTCCCTAGTTAAGAGGGAGTGTTTAAAAGTGTAACTAGGTTTGATCTCCATAATGAATTGTAATTATGAATTTATGTAATGAAGAAGACAAAGATAATAAAATGTATTTTGTAAAGCTTGCCCCATGGGTTTCATGGAAAAGGAGTTTTTATTATAGGTCCAAGACTTCTTCTTGATGTCTTTAGGGATTTGTCATCTTTTCATAAATATATAATTTATAGTCATACATATGAAGTGTTGTTACACTTGTAAAAAGTAAATTTTGTTGATGTAAAATATGTTCCAATACCTTGTCAATATGATCCTTGAAGTCGACCCAATTCACGTTGAAGATCCAACCTTATACATGTCAACCTGCATTCTTATTCAATTCAAATTCCTAGCAAAAGGTCATGTGGGCCTAGAGGGAGAAAGAAAACCTCTATATATAAGAGGTTTGCGGCCTCACATTATCACCATCAGTTTGGTCAATTTCTGAGATACTAGTATGAGTTAGGGTCGTGATTTAAAGTGAATAAATTATCTATACAACGAAGGAAGAAGAGACAGTTCCAGAAAAGGAAAGGAGGATAAATCCATCTCTATTTTGACCTCACATCTCTATGATCACCTCAGGAAGGCTGAGGGTTGTGACAATACTGTGATCAAGTGCTAAAAGGAAATACGTAGGAGGAAGTCAAGCCAACGAAAAGAGATGCAAGGTGTGCAAGGAAATCTTGCCTTGATATATACTCTAGATATCTCTGAAAGGAAGAAGAAGTATACATAATGTAAGGAATGGATTCTACAACAAACATGAGCTCAGTCTTGGTCATCATAGGTACATACAAGAGGTCGAGGAGGAATTTCTTGGAGGCTGAGGGAGACATAATATAAGCACTTGACTTAGCACAGCTAGATTAGGGACCGAGTCTCCCTAGCATTGGTGTAGCATAATGCAAGAAGGGAAGATCAACATTATGAGCCTAAAAGAGCAATGACAAGGGTGTTGGAGGCATATTGGTGTCAAGGGTATTTGTCATGGTCTTGGTACTCGTCAATTAAAGTTATATAAGAAGAATTTATTTTGGGTTTTCCTTTCCAACAGGGAGAGGTTTTGGCCCAGGCTTGAAGAGCCTAAACTTTGTGTCTCTTGTGTTTTGATAATTGACTTGATGAAAGACATAATAAGCAAACTAAGATAATATCTAAGTGGAGGAAGAATACCAAGCATAACACATGCAGTTATCGAGTAAAAGTATTGAATTCAAAATTGGCCTACTAAATTCTCAACAACATGTAGGATTTGTTAACAGGAAAATGGGAAGAGTCAAAATAATGGGTTGTATAAGCCATTTCCCATTCCTAACATACCTTTGGATTCAATCATTATGTACTAATTTGTTCTCGAATTACCTCGAACATAGTGAGGTAATGACTCTAGTTTTGTTGTCGATGATAAATTTATGAAATGGCACATTTCATCGCATGCACAAAAACTATTGATGCAACTACTATGGAAAATTTATTTTTCAAAGAAATGGTAAGACTACATGGATTGCCTCATAGGATTATGTTAGACAGAGACACTAGATTCATGGGCCATTTTTAGAGAACCTTATGGAAAATATAGGCACCAATTTAAACTTGAGTTAAACATATCAACCACAAAATAATTTTCAAAGATATGTAGTAAATCAAAGTCCGAGAAATATTTTGAGGAGCTTATTGAATGAACATCGCAAATAGTGGGATTAGGTGCTTGCCCAAGATGGGTTTTCCTATAATGATTCACCTAACATTAGTACAGGTAGGAGCCCATTTCAAATTCTATATGGAATTCACCGTAGGGGAGTATATGATTAATGAAATTGGGAAATCAAGAACTCATAAGTGTATCACAGGAAGATTTCACAGTAAATATGTGATAATTGCATAAGGTAAAAAAAAAAATTGTAGGAAAGTAGCAGCAAATATAAAAGACAAATGGATATGAAAATGAGATAGTTGGATTTCAAAATTGGTGACTTAGTAATGGAGTATTTGGGAAAGGAAAGGTTTCCTATGGGAACATATAATAAAATCAAGCTTAATAAAATTGGTCCTTGTAAAATTCTGAGGAAGTTTTCCTTTAATTCTTATGAACTAGAACTTCCTTGAGACATTTTAACTTCACCAATTTTCAATGTGATAGATTGATATCCCTTTAAGGAAATAAATATATTGATATCCCTTTAAGGAAATAAATATAATTATAATTAATGCACATGTAAATGATAGATATTGTACTAATGGATGGGAGAAAATATTACGAAAATAAATCCTATAGGAGATTGAAGTAGTGTTAGATGAAAGGTTGACGAAAAAACCCAGAGGGAAAGAGTATTTCTAGTCCTTAATCAAGTGGAAGAATCAACCAATTGAGGATTCTACTTAGATGAAAAAAATATAAATTTAAAATATGGTACCACTGTGTAAACCCTCATGAAGAATTTTTTTCCCTTGGAGTTTGATGCATGAGCATTATCACTTGTCAGTTCATTTTGATCGCAATAGTCAACAAATTTAATTTACACAAGAAGTGGGTTTCCTGAATTTAGTTTATTTATCTATAACATCTAGAAGAATTATTGGATAGTTGAAGTGTCATTTATTTTCTATAGAATAGGAAATTTATGTAGTTGATATCCGAGAGATATTGTAATTAGTTTTAATAGATTAGATATTTTCCTACATTTAGAAATCATATCCATAATTAGTGTATCTTAAGAAATAGTCCTTTTTGTATTTAAGCGTAACCTATAGATCAAAACAAGGGTTCAAAAATTCTTAGGTTATTAGTTTTCTTGTGTTTAATGAGAGACTAGGTTGATTGAAATAATTATATTTCCTTGTTATTTAATGAATACAATGATTTTTGGTTTAGTGTGGATTTTTTTTCATTAGCTTATTGAAAGGACAATTTGGAGCTTAACTCCTTGACTTGGAGATTTCTCTGTTTTGGATCAACGTGATTATAGGCTAAACTATTATTACATGGTGAAGGTTCATAAAAAATCGCTCCTAAAATATGTTGCAAGATTGTTTTCTTCAATCATAGAGGAGCTTAGGTTAGCGACAGAGTTATGAGAGCACTAAAACCGGGTGAAAATGCCAAAGATTATTAAGTCCAAACTCATGCAAGACAAGGAATTATAACACCTCTATCGTCATAGACCATTTTGTTCCCGGAATAAGGTAGGAACCAATTCAACAAATGTAGCGTTCAGGTGTCAAGAAAATGGTGTAATGATAGTTGTTTGGGCCTTTCAACATATTATTCCATGTACTAGTGAATTAAAACGAACAGTAGAAGCCTTTTGGCATGGCACCCAATTCGGGAATTTGACCCCTCTCAATTTTGAAAGTCACAAAATTAGATTTCCTCCTAACCCTATATTACCTCGAACCGGGCCAAATTAATGTGGGATGCATTGGAGTAAATAAAGTGGGTTTTATGTTATATTTTCACACTTTATAAAACCCCACACAATATGTTGGGTATTATTTTATATTAAGTATTAATCACTTTATAAGTGAAATCTGACCTTTTGAACTTGGTTATGGCAGATGACCATATGTAACAACCTCGAGTTGATTTTCCATGTAAATGGAAGGACATTATAAATGAAAAAAATATGACCAATTTCATGGGACACATATTCCAAGCTGAATGGAGAGAAAAACATTAAAGTGGGTATCACTTGTGGTTAATCATTGGCTATGGAAATTGGCATTGGCATTGGCAAGAGGCAAAGGAAAATAAATGGAAATTTGATCAAGGAAAAAAAGGAAATTAGGAGAAAAGGAAGATGAAGAGACAAGAATATGCATGCAAGAAAAATTATAGAGAAAATAAAGGAAAATGAAAGAAAAAAAGGAAAAGGAAAGGAAGAGACACTAGACATCAATGATAAAAAGAAACCTCAAAATAAATGACAACTTTTGATTAGTTTTCAGCTTGAAAACTTAGTTTTTCTAAGGAAGGAATCAAACTCCAAGAGAGATAATGAGAAAGGGAGCAAGAAAGAAGGAAATCAAGGGAGTGCAAGAAGAAGTTTGGATAGCAGCAGGTAAGGGCAGAAAATATTTGTGGATTTGCAAGTAACAATGTGCATGTGTGATTTAGCATGTTGGGATTTGATGCATGGTCTATGCATTGGTTTATTGTTTATGTTTGTTGTCAATGGCATGGGATTTTCCTAGATTGACAGTGGTGTACAACCTTTCCTTTTCCATTTACTAGATATCCATGATGTGGTGGGTTCCTTGTTTTGGTTAAGTTTTGGATGGCCCTTAGATTTTAGATCTTGTTTGAGGTGGTCTCAGGAAAATTTCGAAGGGCTGAGGATGGAGATGGTTTTCTCACGGAACTCTTGATAGGTTGGTGGAGACAAGAAAATTCCTCTGGGTATGGCGAATAAATTTTGAGGCATCCAAGCTTGTTTGGTTTGGTGATTTTTGGACTAGTTTAGGTGAAATCACTGTGGTTGAAGGTTGGCGTGTTTTAGCCTCTGGAAGCCCTGGTTGGTTCTATTTGGGTTTATCCCATGTGATCCCACATTCATGCTTGAAATATGGCATGGGGGTGATTAGGCTGAAAGAAAGATTTGGTTCAGTCCCAATCTATGGTCGGGATGTACGTGGAAGTCCCTAATTTTGGTGGCATTTTCATATGGTAATATGTGTTAATATTTAATGAGATCAATGAGCATAATCTCTAGTTTAGCATTCGATTATACGACTAGTTTGTCATGGTTTATTTATGGTTAAATGTTGGTTATATGAATGGCGTATTTATCATTATGTGGTGTGCTCTTGTTATGGCCCTACTCCATGTTTTGACAGAATCTTGGCTATATATTTGAATGTGTGAGCTAACATGTTCTTGTACAAGTAGGAAATGAGGGAACTGCTCCTTCTTGATAATCCGCAGATGGATTAATGAATCAATGAACATATATGCATTCATGAGTTACAAGTAATTTGTCTACAAAGTGCGTGTACAAATGATTATTGTATATTTGACAAGCTTGAGTAGGAACATATCCAATAATAGTGCATGACGAATTGTATAGGTCAATGACAAAGTTATGGAAGGATTTGGACAATTGTGTTGAAATTTGCAACAAGAAACAGTGAAATTGGCAACTAGGAAGGACAAAAATTACACACACATTGGTGAGGAAATTCTGTTTTACACTGGTGAGTTATTTCTGATGCACATTGGTGAGGAAATTTTGTTACAAACTGATGAGGAATTTCAGTTACACATTGATGAGGATTTTGGGTGTCTATTTTATTTCCCCTTAAGTAAATTGGAAAATAAATTGTAATTTCATCTCATAACAACTTGTATCATTTAACTAAGTCATGATGAATGATTTAGCTCAAGAAATTCAAGTTGAGGGTCTAAGATGAGGCATGTAGAGTGATCCTCATATTTTGGGGGCCTAGTTGCAATTAATGCACTAGTGGAGTGCATGTATAATCAGTTAACTCAATTAATTGAGTTAAAATCAGTTTAAATAGTTCTAACTGAGTGATGAATTAGTGAGAGGTCCAATGAATTAAATTAGATTTAATTCACAAGTAGTGATCAATCAGGTAACTGATGATTCACTATTAATAGTTGCATGCATGTCAGTTTTGAGGAAGACCCAGTTGAGACAGAGGTTAAAGGAAACATAACTATCAGTTGTATTTTTAGAGAATTTTTTTAGTGAAATTATAAATCCATGAGGATGCCATGATGGATTGCGCAATCAAGGAAGGTTGATTTTCCTATTTAATAGGGACATAGTTCTCTAGGAATTGCGTGAATAAGGCAGGATGAAGAAAGGCGGAGAATTGGCTATGTGTTTGTCCAATTTTTCCTAGATCAACGAGAGACAATTGGCAGAGTGCTGGAGAATCTCATGAAAGATCAAGCATTGTATTGTTTCATGATTCATTGAATTTATAAAATATATGATAGTGGGGTTTTAAGCAATTTCTTTCCCAAGAACATCTTGTGTTGTGCGATCGATTTGCTTCTTTCTCTTACTTGCATGTGCTTGAGCGATCATGTTTTTTATTCCAAAAATATTGTAGAAGGATTCGGTATCTTTTTTTAGTACATCACAAGATCATATTGAATCCATTGATATATAATTTCTAAAAATTTCTACATGGTATCAGAGCAGTAGAAATCACAATAGAAGAGAAGAAATTGAGTTTGTCTTGAACAGGTTCAAATTTGCAGATTTATTCTTCAGGATCCAGCAATAGATGAAGATGTATTTTAATGGCTTGAGACTCAAATATGCACTCGAGGGAAATTCTAATTATATTGCATGGAAGGATAGGATGGAGGTAGTGTTGGAGGACAATGGGTTGAAGGATTTCATGGATACTGATATTCCCAAGCCCGCAGCAGCAGATGCCCAACTTCTTGATGCATGGCAGAAGAAGGTAGCAAAAGCGAGAAGGATCTTGTTATAGGGAGTTCAAGATCATATTGTCTCGAGTCTCCATGGGAAGACAACTCCATATTATATGTAGAAGGCCTTGACAGATCTATTGTAAAATAACAGTGACCACAGGAATTTGGCATTGAAGGACAAGCTCAAAAATATCAATATGAAGTAGGCCGAGACGGTACCAACATACTTGGCGAAGTTCACTCAATGTCGAGATGAGCTTGGAATCATTGGTGTGATAGTAGCACAGGATGATTTGGTGAGCCTAGCACTTCTAGGCCTTCCTAAGAGATGTCATAGTGACCAGGACTTTGTGAATGGGGGGAGAAGTTACCAGATTGGAAGCGTTTGTGGTCTGACTTGGTAATAGAAGAGACAAGGCAGAGCACCCGAGACGGGACCTCCAACACCAAGAAGAGGATTGTGCATTAGTATGAAAAGGAAATAAAGCCAAGGGAAAGAAGTCACAAGGCGAAGATGGAAAGAGAGACTTTTCCAAGATCAAGTGTTTTCACTGTCATGAGCATGGGCACTAAGCCTCAAATTTTCCACACAAGAAGGCAAGCAAGAAGGAGCCTGCAGTTGCAACAAGTTAAACGCTAGCTTCATAGTTCAAGCTTGATTTTAATCTCATTTCATACATGAAAAACACTGTAATGGGATGCATGTGGTATATAGACAGTGGTGCCTCATTCCATATGATGGGGAATAAATATCTCTTCAGTGACTTGGAGGAGAAGGACCTCCAACATAACATAGAGTTTGGAGATGACAGGAGGTATAACAAAACCGTCATAGGTATAGTTACCTTTCAGAGGGAGTCTGGATCCCCTCTCAAACTGGAAGATGTTTTATATTTTCCAGGCATAAGGAAGAATCTTGTCTCCGTAGCGATATTGGACGACCGTGGTTATGATGTGATGTTTAGAAAAGGAAAGGTTTTCCTTAAACGCATAGACACAGGACATGTGAAACATATCAGTGTAAGATTCAAGAACCTATATGCTCTAAAGGTAGAGGATGCATGAAAATATTTGAGGAGAAAAGCAGTGGTTAATGACTTGGTGGTTGAGAGGGAGAATTATCTCTCAACATGCAGCCTTAGAAGCAGTCTCAGAAGATTATGGAGCAACCAAAATTGGAGAAGAAGAGAGGAGACCGAGTGGAAGAGTCCACTCAAGCAGAGACCTCTAGGAGGGGGAAATTTTGAGCCAGATGGGCTGAGGGAGTACATGCAGCTATACCTCCAGGTGAGAGGCAGGGCGATGTGTAGATATAATCCCAAGAAGAAATTTGGGCAGGGTCCATTGAGATGGTGTGTCTTATGGATCGAACCTAGCTACAAGGAGCCCACAATACAATAGTAGCAGGAAGGATCGGTTGGATTGATGCAGTCATATGTTAGGAAGACAGAAATCAGAGTGACAGATATCAAATACTAGAGTTCAGACAAGAGTTTCCAGCAGTGCAAAGGGAATGGATGCAGATGTCAACAATAGCGGAGAGAGTCCAGTAGACAGGTGCGGCAATTAGTAGCAACCAGAAGACTCTAATGACATACGCATTATACTGACTCAGTTGTTCAAATGATATTCAGTTTTAGGATTTGTAGGTGCCAAAAACATTAGATAAGTGTTTCATGCAAAACATTCCAAAGGTACCGTATCGAGATAGATTGAATTCCTTTCTTGTTGAGACGGAGTGTTGAAATTTGCAACAAGAAACAATGAAATTGGCAATCAGAAAGGACAGAATTTACACACACATTGGTGAGGAAATTATGTTGCACAATGGTGAGGGATTTCTGATGCACATTGGTGAGGAAATTCAATTACACACTGGTGAGGAATTTCAGTTACACATTGATGAGGAATTTCAGTTACACATTGGTGAGGAATGTGGGTGTCTAATTTATTTTTCCCTTAAATAAATTGGACAATAAATTGTAATTTCATCTCTTAAAAACTTTTATCAGTTAACTAAGTCATGATGATTGAGTTAGCTCAATAAATTCGAGTTGAGGGTATAATATGAGGCATGTAGAGTGATCCTAATATTTTGGGGCCCCAGTTGCAGTTAATTCACTATTGGGGTGAAAATGTAATCAGATAACTCAATTAATTGAGTTAAAATCAGTTTAACTTGTTATAACTGAGTGATGAATTAGTGAGAGGTCCAGTGAAATAAATTAGATTTAATTCAAAAGTAGTGATCAATCAGATAACTGATGATTCTCTACTAATAGCTGCATGCATGTTAGTTCTGAGGAAGACCCAATTGAGACAAAGGTTAAAGGAAAAATAACTATCTGTTGTATTTTTAGAGAATTTCCCAAGTGAAATTATAAAGCCATGAGGATTCCATGATGGATTGCGCAACCAAGAATGATTTTCCTATTTAATAGGGGCCTAATTCTCTAGGAATTGTGTGAGAAAGGAAGGCTGAAGGAAGGATGAGAATTGGCTATGTGTTTGTCCAATTTTTCCTATATCAGTGGAAGATAATTGGTAGAGTGTTGTAGAATCTCATAAAATATTAAGCATTGTATTTTTTCATGATTCCTTGAATTTATACAATATATGATAGCAGGGTTTTGAGTAGTTTCTTTCCCCAAGAACATCTTGTGTTGTGCGATTGATTTACTTCTTTCTCTTACTTGCATGTGATTTAGAGATCATTTTTTGTATTCCGCAAATATTGTAGAAGGATTCAATATCTTGTTTTAATACATCACAATATCAGATTGAATCCATTGATATAGAATTTCTATAAATTTCTACAAATAGGATAATTGTTGCCTTAAGTTTCTAGAGCCAAAATTTGAAACTAGGTATCCTCTGCGTTAGTCACACTGAAGCTGGGTCATCCATGCAGTTTCAACCATTGGGAGCATGGGTCATCTGTGCGACTAGAAGCCTGTAGCTGCATCGATTTCCTTCTATGCATGCGACTAGGCTATGACCTAGGTCAAGGAGTGGCCTAGATTTTGGGAAAAGGATAACAGTAGAACTAATATTTTAATGGTGTGCTCAGGTGTTCTTGAGTGTTAGAGTAAGTGTTGGACACTTTGGTAAGTTAGGACCCATTTTCATAATGGAATCTTGGAGGTCGGCTCATGTATAGTAACTTTCAACTCAATTTTACCTCGGTTAGCTTGTAAAAGTGGGTAAATTTGGGGTGGGGTTTTACAGAGTGGTATCAGAGTGAGGTTGCAACACTAGACCTCGAGGCAAAATTAGGTTGTCATGCATATTTATATGTTTGGCATGCATGCATGATGATTAATTGATATTATATGTATTGTGGTCATATGCATGTCAATCATTTTATTGTTGTTGTGGTTGCATGCATTATAGGTGCATGTTAACTAGTGTGATCATATGCACGCGCATCAATTTTCATGCATGATATATAATTTTTTGTTATATGCAGTATGGTCATATAAATGTTGATTATTCTCATTGTGGTTTCTTGCATGAAAATTAAGTTCTTGATATTATTATGTATCATACTAATATGGAATGACTTGTGAAAATGTAATAGCCTCCCATGAGATATATTGAGGTATGATTTTGATTGTGTATTTTATTTGGTTTTTCTAACATTGTATGTTTGCAGGACAATAGAAGGCTAAGGTATGAAGAGAAGAATGTTTGAGTGCAATTCATATGACTCCCCATATAGGATGGAAGAGACATTGGTAAGATGGGAGAGATCAATTGAGAAATAGGGAGAGGGAGACTCTCTTGATCTAGCAGACACATCAAGCAATCTGAAGGCAGATATTATAAATTTTAAGGAAGTTAGTGATAGGTTGATTGAAGCATAGCAAAGGATTGCAAAAGCTCAAGAAAATAAAGTCGAGGTTAATGTAGTCATCCTCCAAATCCTTTCATATTTTCAGAAGCATGGACAACTAGGAATAGATAAAATGTCACTATGTAAACTATATTATATTAATCAAATAAAGTTACATATATACATGAGGAATTGTCTCAAGATAGGGAAGCTATCTTGGATGCAAAATAAGTTGGTTGAGAGAATATCTCAACCTCACAACAAACTAGGAAATTAGTTTTAACTAATCTATGGAATAGGAACAGACTCTATACATAGATAGTCACGACTAAAGACATGTAGGAATTACATATTCCAACACTCCCCCTTAATGAATACTTGTCTCAATATCCATCTGCAAAATCTACAACTGGTCCTGTTTGGTAATTACACTGGTTCTGTTTGGTAATTACACTTTGTATCTTGTTAATTATATTGTTGATGTCCATATAAAGGAACAACCATCTACCGAAATGCATGGGTTCCGAACTGCTGCAACCACCAGTCTACTAGGAAGTCCTTCACATACATGGTTCATCCAACCTCTCGATGAACTCCCCCTATATAAAAAATTTCACCTCATGGAGTCTAAAACCAATACAGCCCACCCAAGTGTATCCATCCCGCATGACACACTCTTCCAGGTTGTTAAAAATCTCTGAAAGAGGGAACATATAACAAAGGGGTATGCATTCCTCTCTAGGTCTTACAACACGTACAAACAATAAATGATATGTAGATTTTCTCTAATTGCAAACTATGACTCATACTCTACCATGGTCATGAGTCTGTTCTACAAACATAAACAAACTTTGACTACATCATTCATATGCTAGAACACACCACTACTTTGGCTTTGATATCAAGATAAAATGTCACTATGTAAACTATGTTCTATTAATCAAATAAAGTTACATATATACATGAGGAATTGTCTCAAGATAGGAAATCTATCTTGGACGCAAAATAAGTTGGTTGATAGAATATCTCAACCTCACACCAAACTAGGAAATTAGTTTTAGCTAACCTATGGAATAGGAACAGACTCTATACATAGATATTCACAACTGAAGACAAGTAGGAATTACATATTCCAACAGGAATCAGTCATGGGGATCGACAAGAAGAAAATACTAATGGTGCAGATAGAACCAAGTCTCAAAAAAGGTACTGGTTGGACAATGATGATACAATGAAGAGTGGTAGGCTCCTAGATACACCTAAGAAGAGGGATAACACTCATGGGTTTTATTATAGCTCTTCTTCCATGAGACATCATCGCCATCACCACTAGCATCATAGGAGGAGTGAGTATTTTCTAGAGGAATTCAAGAAATACAAGCCTCCTACTTTTGATGGGTAAATGAAGAAATCAGAAGATGCAGAAGCATGAATGCTTGGGATCAATAAATTCTTTATATTGCATGATCACTCAACCTTCAGTCTCAAAATGAAAAGAAAACATATGGTGGGAATATATTAAGAATGTAAAAGGCTTCAAAGAAGAGAAGTTGAATTGGGATGAGTTTGAAAAAATATTCAGGAAGAATTACATGTCTGAGAGGTATTATGATGGAAAGGACAAGGAATTATATGAGCTCAAGATGGGTTCCATGACGAAAGAAGAGTATACAACCATATTTCTAGAGTTTTTTAGATAGGTTCCCTATCTCAAATATGAGAAAGAAAATATCCAAAGGTTCATCAATGGATTTTCATTGCCATTCAAAGATCAGATTAAGTTTGATGAGCCTTAGTCTTTGAAGGAATTCAACAAGAAGTTGAAGAGTTGTTATGAACAATCAAAGCACAAGCCCGAGTTTAAGCATGACTGAAAGGGTAATGAGAAGACTAAATGAAAATGGCCTAAGAAGCGAGGAAGATATTAGGATGTAGGTGACAAGGTAAATGTTGCACCTCATAATAAGTTCAATGCAACTGAGAAAGGACATGGGTCTCGGCTCGTGGAGCAACAAAATAAAGGCAATGAAAAAGATACATTGCAGTGTTCAACCTATGGTGGAGATCATCACGGAAGGATTTCCCTTGTACCAGAGTGGCATAGTGTAAGCGTGACAGACCTCAGATCTATAATGCTCAGGAGGCACAAATTTTTTTTGATATAGGTCAGAGAATTCCCTAGATTTATGCAAAAATGGATAACAGGTAGGAAAATAATCAGGTATCCATTATCAAGATGGAAGGTGGAACCAAAGGGAGAGTTTTAGGAAGAGCCTCAATGCATCCTACAATAGAATAATCTCATGCTCCGGGGTCGAGCAATAGAGCTAGTTAAAGTGCATGGAATCACTTTGGGGTTGAAGAAGCTACATGGAATATGGATGATGAGATGCAAGCATAATAGCTAGTTTCCAGTTACAGATGAATTCATCAAGGGAATTTAAATCCCTTGAGAGATGATACATGGATGTGTTTAGTTGCAGGGCAATGTGATAGGTACAATAGGGCAAGGTAATTGGTATATTTTTATATTTATTAATGCATTGACAATTGTGAGTTTATGGTCGTATGATGTAGGGAATTGCATGGAAAAAGAGACTATCATAGATCTTGAAGAAGGGTTGGAATGAGTTTTTATTTTTGAACCCTTAGTAGCATCATGAAGCCATGGGGGTTGATTCATGGTGTTTTGTGATTTTTTTGGGCTCAATTTGCGGTTTTGAATGTGACTGGTGTATGGCCATGCCACTTGGTTTGTGGTGTTGTATATTTGTTTGGATTTCTATGTTTTTCATCATGTGATATTGTTCTTTCATTTTATGTTTAAGGGCCTTGGGAATTGGTTAGGGGAAATAGGAAAGCTAATGGAGCTCGGGGAGAGCTGAGTGAAACCCAACATGTAATGTAAGACTCGGATGAAGCCCGATGCATGAATAAAGGGTAGCTGAAGGCAATAATATGATAATTGATTAGGCTGGTTGGGTCTATTGGGGTAAATGGATAGTGGCGGGACAATCATGAGGAAGGTAACAGGAAAGGTAAATTAAATGGATTTGAGGTATCAAATGCCTTGGATATGTTGTGAACTGTCACTCTTAATGTTGTGCATGTTTTGCATGGATAAAAGTAATTCTCTTAATATTAATATTATAAACATTGGTAATTGTGTTGTGATCATGATTATATTAATGTTTATATATCTATGTATGTATGAATGCCATTTTTTGACATGGTCATCAGGGATCATTCTTGTGGAAGAGTGATTGATTTATGCAAGTGAATGGCATGAAAATATTCCTGGTTTTATGAGGAATCAAGTGGGAAAGTAACCCTAAAAGGTTTATGAGGTTAGTATCATGTGGATATGATTTTCATGTTATATGCTTATAACTATGCCTATGTTTATGTTATGGATAGACAATGTTGAAGGATACATCAACTGAATGAAAGAAGCGTGATCTGTGACATGTTGGGACAAGCTTGGATAATTGAAAGAGCCATAGACCCAAGAATTGGGTTGTGGATGTACACAGTAAGGCATGGGAAAGACACTAGAGGAAAGGTTTCCTGGTATAGACGGTGTGGTCTCTGGATGTCCAATACTACTGTTGTGTACATGGTATGCTATGTCATGTGTATTGTGTAGTCATTGTATTGTGACATGTGTATTAATTGTGTTGTATTGTGTGTACATGTATGTGTTGTGTTGTGAATTTTTTGTATGTATATGTGTTTTGAAGGGATTGGTTCTCAAGACCCTTGGAGGCTATGGGTTGGGACAGGATCTCTGGAGCCCTGTAACTACTTGGGTTCCCTAGAGGCTATGGGTTGTAGCCCTGTAACAACTTGGGTTCCTTGGAGGTTGTGGGTTGAGACAGTAGTCCCTAGAGCCTTGGACAACTTGGTAAGAGCCCAATTTTGAGTTGATGATACTAAGAGTAGATATGGTATAGTCTATGGATTCCCTTGTTGCTGATAATGCATATGGAAGAGAAGAGAAGGCACTGGGTGCTTTTCAGGTTTGGGAAATCGATCCAATGTGTGTATGGAAAGGACAAAGAATAAATGAAAAAGGGTGAAATCTCGAAGTTAGGAAACACTTTTTGGCGGATGGTTCGAATTTGGGAGAAATTTTTAATTTCTCGTCCGAGAAAATAGTCAACTCTATTTCTCGACCGAGAGTTTTAAAAACTCTCTTCCGAGAGATTTTAAATATTTCGCCCGAGAGTTTTATTGGGTTTAATCGGAGTTAAAATTCTCTTGGACGAGAGTTATGCATTTTCTCGTCCGAGAGTTTTATTGACGGAAACTCTCGGGAAGACTTTCGGACGAGAGTTAAAAAAACTCTCCGAGAGTTTTTTAACTCTCATCCGAGAGTTTTTTCAACTCTCGTCTGAGAGTTTTATTTCTATAATAAAAATGCCAAAATTATTAAGTTTTTATAATTGGTACTTTATTTTATATAAAACTCTCGGTACTTTAGAATTGGTACTTTATATAATTTTAATGGTACTTTATTAAAATTAAAGAATGATAAAAAATAATAAAATTATAATTTTATTTTAAATTATTTTATTATTATTAATGATAAAAAATACATGAAGATTTAATTAAATAAAATTTGTTACAATATTTTGTAATATCAATATTATACAAAAAACTAAAAATATTTTATATAAAACTAGTTGATATATTAATAAATAAAATAAAATTCTAAAACATAAATCAAAGTAAAAACAACTATATATATATAATATTTTTTTTGAAATTAATGAATAAATTTAAATTAATTAAACAATTGACTAAATGCAATGAGGTGATAAAGGAGACAATGCATAGCACCTTAATATCTTTATAAATTCTTGGAAATCTCGAGAACTTTTTGAAGTGAGATGAGCTTCCTGGAATGGGTCACTTTATCTTCCACTTCAGTTTCACACGATTAACTTGAAAGGAAGTATATTTTCCTAGGTATGGATGTAAGGGGATAAACAATATTATTTGAAAATTGAGTGAGATGCCCTTCTTAGAATAGGTCCTCTTATCTTCCACTTTAGTTTCACAAGATTAAATTGAAATGAAGTCTATTTTCTTAGGTATGGATGTAAGGGGATAAAGAATATTATCCAAAAAGGAAAGGAATGTTAAGTGTGACATTCCAAGCAGAAGTGTATGGGATTGGAGAATTATGTTATTGTAGAAAACTAAGTGTATAAGTGTGGATTGTACTTTTGGTAATGACTTTAGAGTTGTAGATGGGGAAGAGAGAAAATTCCTATAAGTTTGGATTCCATTTAACCCCCAAAACCCTAACCCCTAACCCCTAAAATCCTTCACTGCTAAATCTCCTAACCCCCTAAACCTCTAAACTTGTAACCCATTTAACCCCATATACCCTAAACCTCTAAACCCTTAACCCCTAACCCCTAAACCCTAATTCCCAACCCCTAACCAATTAGACACACCAAACCCCTAAAAACCTAACCCATTTAACCCCATTAACCACTAACTTTTAACCCCTAAAATCCTTAAATGCTAAATCCCCTAACCCCCTAAACCTCTAAACCAACCCTAACCCATTTAACCCCCTAAACCCTAAACCTCTAAACCCTTAACCCCTAACCCATTTACCCCCACTAAACCTCTAAACCCCTAACCCATTTAACCCCTAAATCCTAAACCTCTAAACCCTTAACCCCTACCCCTAAATCTGCTAACCCCTAACCCATTTAAGCCCCTAAACCCCAAAACCCCTAACCAATTCAACACCCCAAACCCCTAAGAACCTAACCCATTTAAGTGTGGATTCCATTTAACCCCCAAAACCCTAACCCCTAACCCCTAAAATCCTTCATTGCTAAATCCCCTAACCCGCTAAACGTCTAAACCTGTAACCTATTTAACCCCCTAAACCCTAAACCTCTAAACCCTTAACCCCTAACCCCTAAAACCCTAATTCTGAACCCATAACCAATTCAACACCCTAAACACCTAAAAACTTAACCCATTTAACCCCATTAACCCCTAACTTCTACCCCTAAAATCCTTAACTGCTAAATCCCCTAACCCCCTAAACCTCTAAACCAACCCTAACCTATTTAACCCCCTAAACCCTAAACCTATAACCCCTTAAACCCTAATTCCCAACCCATAACCCATTCAACCCCTTAAACACCTAAACCTCTAACCCCTTAACCCTTGACCCCTTAAACCCTAATTCCTAAACCCTTAACTCCCTAACCCATTTACCCCTACTCAAATCTCTAAACCTCCCTAACCCATTTAACCCCTAAACCCTAAACCTCTAAACCCTTAACCCTACCCCAAAGGCCAACTCCCTAACCCATTTAAGCCCCAAAACCCCAAAACCCCTAACCAATTCAACACCCTAAACCCCTAAAAACCTAACTCATTTAAGTGTGGATTCCATTTAACCCCCAAAACCCTAACCCCTAACCCCTAAAATCCTTCGCTGCTAAATCCCCTAACCCCTTAAACCTCTAAACCTATAACCCATTTAACCCCCTAAACCCTAAACCTCTAAACCCTTAACCCCTAACCCCTTAAACCCTAATTCCCAACCCCTAACCAATTCAACACCCTAAACCCCAAAAACTGAACCCATTTAACCCCATTAACCCCTAGCTTCTAACCCTAAAATCCCAACTCAAACTCTCAACCCCCTAAACCCTTCAAACCAACCCTAACCCATTTAACCCCCTAAACCCTAAACCTATAACCCCTTAAACCCTAATTCCAAACCCATAACCCATTCAACCCCTTAAACACCTAAACCTGTAACCCCTTAACCCTTGACCCCTTAAACCCTAATTCCTAACCCCTAACCCATTTAACCCCTAAACCCTAAACCTCTAAACCCTTAACCCCTACCCCTAACCCGTTAACCCCTAACCCATTTAAGCCCCTAAACCCCAAAACCCCTAACCCATTTGACCCCCTAAACCCTAAACATATAAACCCCTAACCCCTAACCCCTTAAACCCTAATTCCCGACCCTATCACATTTAACGCCCTAAACCCCTAAAACCCTAATCCATTCAACCCCCTAAATCCTAACCCCATTAATCCCTAACCCCTAAAATCCTTAACTGTTAAATCCCCTAAACCTCTAAACCCCTAACCCATTTAACCCCCTAAACCCTAAACCCCTAACCCCTTAAACCCTAATTCCCAACCCCTAACCCATTTAACCCCCTATACCCCTAAACCCATAACCCATTTAACCCACTAAACCATAAACCTCTAAACCCTAACCCATTTAAACCCTAAACCCTTAACCCCTAACCCATTTAACCCCCTAAACCCCTAAACCCCTAACCCATTTAACCCCATAAACCTTAAACCTCTAAACCCTTAACCCCTAACCCCTTAAACGGTAATTACCGACCTTTAACCCATTTAACCCGCTAAACCTTAACCCTGTTAACACCTAACCCCAAACCCCTAAAATCCTTAACTTCTAAATCCCCTAACCCCCTAAACCTCTAAGCCCCTAACCGATTTAACCCCCTAAACCCTAAGTGTCTAACCCCTTAACCCCTTAACACCTAACCCCTAACCCCTAAATTCTTAATTGCTAAATCCCCTAACCCACTAAACCTCTAAACCCCTAACCCATTTAACCCCCCAAAACCTAAACCTCTAACCCTTATCCCCTAACCACTTAAACCCTAATTCCCAACCCCTAACCCATTAACCCCCTAACCGATTTAACCCTTATCCCCCAACCACTTAAACCCTAATTCCCAACCCCTAACCCATTAACCCCCTAAAAATTTTGATTAAAACATTTAATAAAACTCTCGGCCGAGAGTTTCATTGGGTAAACTCTCGGGCGCCAACTCTCGGCCGAGAGTTTTTTAAACTTTCGGCCGAGAGTTTGGTTGCGCGGTTAAATGTAACATTAGGTGGGTTAAACTCTCGGTCGAGAGTTTTAAATTTCTCGGTCGAGAGTTTTATAAATTTCTCCTCCGAGACATTATCTCTGCCGAGAGTTTCTGGTCAACGAAAAGCCCAGAAAATTCTGCAGTTTTCAGGAACCTACAACTTTGGAGGGATGAAACACCTACAAAAACAAAATGTTATATGTCGAACCAATTACCATTAGATTCATCTCTGAATCTAATTTTTGATGATGTGAGATTTGTGGAGTTTCATTAAAAAATTCAAATTTTTAATAATTTTTTACTAAACTGTGTCACTGTGGAATTTCATTGTTTGAAAAATTGCACTGAATGAAAATTCAATAACTTTCAAAAGACGACACCAAAAAATTTAGAAAATTCATATTGCATTTCCTCTCCCTGTCTACTTCAAAAGGTTACTCTCATTTTTCTTATTGACGATCACATTGAAAAGAAAATATAGGGATCATAAAATGTACTGAAACATCACTGTTTTTTTGTCTTCGTCCATTTCAAAAAATAATAAAAAATAGTGATTTAATCTAAAAATTACCCAAAAATAGTCTGTGCACTAGTGCAATATATGCAGATTATGATGATATGGTTTTTTTCCAAAAAATGAATAACCTTCCCTAAAAAAAGTTAGGGTTCATAAAGTGACTATTTATGTTTGCCTGAAAATTTCAAGTATATGCAGTTAGTAAACAACAAATTTACCCCTCTATATGTCAATATATATATATATTTTAAATATGTGTATGGAGGTAAGACAATTCTCTACAATTCTTGTTTTTATGTCAAAGCATAATTTGCATTAAAAATATGAGTTTAGTGCAGTTGAAGTTGAAAAAACATAGAAAATTACAATTTTCAACATCAAAAAAGGGCAAAAAGTGTTTCCCAACTTCACATTTTCACCCTATATTGCTTCAATGATTTTAAGAAAACTTTTCAAGTAATGTTTATAAATTTTTTTTGAAATGGATTATAAAATTTAAAATTTATTTTTGAGTTAAGAATGGTTGTATTAAAAGATTGTATGAAAATGTTATTGTTAGGTTTAGGAATACTAAAGATTAGCTTGAAGATATTTATTGTAATATATAGGAGTTAAGTGAGGTTATCACATGTCCCCTATAATATGTGACATTCACATTAACAAGTTAGAAACTTGTTTGAAAGATGCAAGTTGTGCAAGTATTACTCTAACTAGGATAATCATCATCTCTTTTCTTTGCACTCATGATATTACTCTTATGGTGAGGTATATCTCCTATCTCAGCAAGAAGTTAATAATTCTCAAGCATTTTTATTCAAGCACACATATGGATTAATTCATATGTGATGTGATGGACAGATTGTTGAACGAAAGAGGAAAATGTTAATAACCTCCTCTGTCACTCCCCCTTTTTCATATGCTCTAATATCATGCCACTCCATCTCCACCTATTATTTAACCTCCTCTATCACTCCCCCCTCCTTCATATGCTCCAACATCATGCCATTTTATCCCCACCTATCCCTTGAAAGTCTTGACAGATCTTTTGTATTTTGTCTTACATGGAGATGACCCTCACTCCTCTTTCCAAGGAGCTCTCCAAGTAGAACATGGAATATAGGTCTCTTAGACATGAGGTTAAACTATTATCTAATTCTAGTATATAGGATTCATGTAGGAAGTTCAAGGTTAGATGCTTCTAGATACCACATAACACTTCTCCTATAGCCTCAAGGATGATATGATGGGAAACTATGTATCTAGTGGATACTGGTTATTGGTTAAACATAAATTTTTGTTCTAGAATATGACCTCAAAATGCCTCTAATTGAATAAGAGCTTGTATTCCTTTTGTGAGAATAATCTAGAATAAAGTAGAAATAGATTTGGTTATGGTTTGTTGAACGAGAGTTTTTATTTAGAGTTTAGTTCCACCAGTTCAGCATTGTTGCCTCAATCTTAGGTAGATTAGGTGAGTGCAAGTGTTATAAATTTGTAATGGTGACTTTGAGCTATTGACAAGTATTGTGTGAGCTTTGCCTAACTTTCTGTGTGTTAGTTTTGTTTAATTTAATTTGGTATCAAAGCTAAGGAGCTGCACAAGGCAAAGGAGCTGCTAGGCTCAATGGTTGTGATCGTTGTCGTAGTCCCGTGGCTGAGCGGTAGTTGTCTCCGATTGACAGCGAGATTCTCACAACAATTTGGAATCAAATAAAAGTTTTTGGGTATTGGAGTGAGCTCTGTCTCACATTCCGTTTTCGAAACCCATCAGCGCTGCTGTAGATCTCGTTATTGTCAGTTATGTCACTGAGCATGCAAGCAGTTTGCATGATTCTTTGTGTTGATCAATGCTGCACATCACATCCGCAAGCTGCCTCGGCTTGTTGTTTCCGGGGCTTGGTTTCCATTGCAGCATACCTTCAGGTGGAGGGGCGGCTGTAGCCGTTTCAGCGGAGGAGTAGGCATATGAAATTTCGATGTGGAGAGCGCATACCCAAGCAACGTCTCGAAATTGAGTAGAAGCAGTCGTTTGGAAAGCATACTCCCACGCTTTCCCATACACAGCGATTGCACCAACATGAAGGATGTCTTCAATTCCATTCATACGTTCTAATTTTTATTGAAATCTGGAATTGTGTACTGTGACAGTTACTGCCCATTTTATTTCGCCACTCAGAGTTTAGCTACGGCACAACTTGCACAAATTCTTCTTATTTAGAAGTTTTGATTATTTAAACTGAGGGTGAAGCCACTTAGAGGAAGTGAACATCATCGAATAGTAGGGTATTCTCCATTTTTTTTACATTGCTGCGCCAATTGAAGAAGTCGTGGATGATAGCAGTTGTGCTGCCAATTCAGCGTGAAATTCAGTGAATTAATTTCTTGCATTTGCTTTATTTAATTTCTTGCATTTGCAATTTAATCTGATCATTGCTGTTGAAATGGCTAATCCTCTTTCCAATTCATATTTAAATGAATCCACAAAACTTGATGGTGAAAACTATGTCAATTGGAAATTTAAGCTGATGACCATTCTTGAGGCATATAACGTCTAGACGATCGTCAATGGTGATGAGCCCAAGCCTACTGCTACTGTTGCGATTCCAGATTGGGATAAGCGAGAGATGGAAGCGAAAGTGTTGTTGCGCATGTCTGTGAAGGACAATATCATTCCTCACATTCCGGACTATCAATCTTCAAAGGCGACATGGGACACTCTCAAAGGTTTGTATGAAACTACTAATGCAAACCGCATTTTATTTTTAAAAAAAAAGCTACTATCTATCAAAATGGAAGCCAATGAAAACATCAGCAACTTTGTTTCTAGAATTAAAGACTTAAGCGATAAGCTTGGTGACATTGGTGAAAAAGTGTCTAGTAGCGATTTAGTAACTGTTTCTTTGAAGGGTTTAGTCCAAGACTATAAAGTCTTTATTTCAGCACTCTCAGCTAGACCAACTCCTCCTACATTTGATGAATTGGCTGAAATTCTTCTTCAAGAAGAAGAGAGATTGAAAATTTTTGAACTAGATTCGAATGGTTCTGATTTGGCATTGGTTGCAAGAGGTAAAAGATCATTCTGAGGGATATCACGGGACAGGAACAGAGGCCGTTTTCAAGAAAAGCAGAAAGGTATGACACATCCTGATTCCTATGTTAAGAGAAATATTGAATGTGATTATTGTGGAAAACCTGGACATCTAGCTAAAGATTTCTATAGAAGAAAGAATCATGAATCAAATCAGAGACATAGAAGGCATAATGGAAATTTCATGAACAGAGACACTTCAGTTACTGATGGATTTAAAAATCTTAAATTGTTTCTTTCTGATGCTGCATTGCCTACTGAAACTGATGATGAGAATGCTTGGTTCATAGATTCTGGTGCATCAGCACATATGACTTCTAATAAAGAATGGTATGATAAATATTATGAGAAAAATGATGGCACACACATTTACCTAGGAGATAACAGGTCACTTAAAGCCCAAGGCTATGGCGTAATAAGTGTGTACTTACCTAATGGACAAATAAGACAGATTCATGATGTGATGTTTGTTCCCGCTATCAAAAAGAATTTGATATCTGTTTCCACTATCACTGATAATAATTTAAAAGTGGAATTTGGTAAATTGGGGTGTATTGTGAAAGATGTTCAGGACCACTACAGGGTTGTTTCCACAGGTACCAGGGTTGGTGGATTGTATAAATTGGATGTGACGATGAAGCGTCATGTTGCATTTACATCCACAGCTGCAACGTCAACAGCAGAGTTATGGCATCACAGGTATGGGCGCCTAAATTATAATGATTTATCATTGTTGCAAAGAAAAACAATGGTTGAAGGTCTTCCTGTTATGAAGTGTGAACATTTACCATGTGAAGCTTGTGCACTTGGTAAGCATCATAGAGAGGAGTTTCCCGTTCATACAGAGAAAAGACAATATGATATACTTGAATTAATTCACACTGATGTATGTGGACCTATGAAAACTAGGTCACTTGGTGGTGCTTCCTACTTTGTTATTTTTGTTGATGATAGATCTAGATATACATGGGTCTATTTCATTCGAAGAAAAAGTGATGTATTTGAGTATTTTAAAGAATTCAGAACTATGATTGAAAAGCAAACAGGCAAATACATTAAAATTCTCATATCAGATCAAGGTGGTGAATATAAATCAGGAGCATTTAACAGCTATTGTAAATTTCATGGGATCCAACAACAATTCATAGTACCTCATACTCAGCAAAATGGTGTTGCTAAGAGATGGAATAGAACATTGGTGGAGTGTGCTCACAGTATGCTTCAAGGTCAAAACATTTCTAATGGTTTCTGGGCTGAAGCCATTAATACTGCTGTTTATTTGAAGAATCGAAGTCCCACTAAGTAAAAATCTTTTCAAACTCCTTTTGAGATTCTTCATGGTTATAAACCTAATGTCATTCATTTAAGAGTATTTGGATGTACTGCCTTTGCACAGATTCCTAAGGCTAACAGAAGAAAGCTTAATGCAAAGTCAATCAAGTGTGTTTTTATTGGGTATTGTACAGATCAGAAAGCATATAAATTGTTTGATTGCAGTTCACATAAACTGTTTGCAAGTTGAGATGTGGTGTTCCATGAGAATGTTGATAAAAGTGATACAAAGAATGATGCTTGGCATATATCTAATGTTGATCATGTCAAAATTGATACTTTGGTTAAACAGGAACAGGAACAGGTACAGGTACAGGTTCAAGATCAGAATGAAAGCAACATGAGCACATCCAACAGCAGTGATTCATCACGAGAGGAAGATTCACCTCAAAGCAGGAGAATCATGGATGGAACTCCAACAGGTATTGTAGCACCAAGAAGGTCAACTCGACAAACCCAAATTCCGGCAAGGTATAGAGATTATGCCTTGATGTCTAATATCATGAATGTTGTAGAACCAGTTGATTATGAACAAGCTAAAGAGCATGAACAATGGAGAAATGCTATGAATGATGAATATGAATCTCTTATGAAAAATAAAACATGGGAATTAGTTGAACTCCCTGAAAACAAAATTCCAATTGGACGCAAATGGCTGTATAAATCTAAATTTAAAGCAAATGGTAGAATTGATAAATTTAAGGCAAGATTAGTTGCAAAAGGATATTCTCAATAGGAGGGAATTGATTATGAAGATACTTTTGCACCAGTAGCTAAATTGAATACAATTAGAGTACTGATTTCCTTAGCTACAAAACATAATTGGAATATACATCAATTGGATGTCAAATCTGCTTTTCTGAATGGTGATTTAAAGGAAGAAGTTTATTTGGTTCAACCTGAAGGGTTTGTCAAATAGGGACAGGAGCATCTAGTCTGCAGGTTAAGAAAAGCGTTATATGGTTTGAAACAGGCACCAAGATCATGGTATGTAAATATTGATACCTTCTTTCATCATAATGGGTTTGTGAAAAACAAAAATGATCCTAACCTGTATGTTAAGAAAGATGAAAAAGGAAATGTTGCTTTAATATATTTATATGTGGATGATCTCATTATCACAGGCAGTGCTTACAAGTTAATTGAAGTAATTAAAATTCAATTGTCTCAGGAATTTGAAATGAAAGATTTGGGTGAATTGCATTACTGTTTATGGATTGAAGTATGGAGAGAGCTTGGTAAATCATTGATCACTCAAAGCAAATACACAAAGGAAATTCTTAAAAATTTCAATATGAGTGATTGAAAAGTTATGTCAACTCCCTTAGAACAGAATGCAAAGTTGTACAAATAAGATGGAACTAAAGAGGCAGATGGAACATTATATCATCAGTTGGTGGGAAGTCTGAACTATCTCACCACTACCAGACCAGACATTGCATACTCAATCAATATCCTTAGTCAATTCATGGATAAGCCTTCAGGAAATCACTAGAACGCTGCAAAGAAAGTTCTCCGATACTTAAAAGGAACAATCAATTTAGGTATTATGTATACTGATGAATCTGATGTTGCACTGACAGGTTTTTCTGATTCAGATTGGGCAGGAAATCCTGATGATAGACGATCTACCTCTGGATATGCATTTCATATAGGGTCAGGGGTTGTGTCATGGAGTAGTAAGAAACATCCAACTGTTTCTTTATCATCAACAGAATCTGAGTACAAAGCTTTGACCAATGCCACCTGTGAAGCTATTTGGTTGCGGAGAATTCTTGCAGATCTCGAAGAGGAGCAAAGTGGTTCAACATGCATCAATTTTGATAATCAAAGTGCTATCAAATTAGCACACAAACCAATATACCATGCCAGAACAAAACACATTGAGTTGTAATACCACTTTATACGAGAAAATATTGAATCAAATGAAAATGATTTAGTATTTTGTAATACCAAGGATAATATGGCTGATATCGTTACTAAGCCTCTTGGTAAACTCAAGTTTGAAGTTTTTCAAAGTAAATTAGGTGTTGTAGAAAATCCATTTCTCCATTAAGGGAGGAAATTAACAAGTTCCCAAAACCAATTTAAATCTAGTAAGAGTGGAAGTTTACCTTACTATAAACAACCAATAAATTAGAAGAAAATTTTAGGATGGAACTGTGTATAGGATTAATATCCTATCCAACGTTTCGGGTGGACCCTCCACCCATCATGTTAAACAAGTGAGTGTTGGAAGCTTGTGAATTAGCCGCTGGGAAAAATAAAATAAAATTTAAGATAGTCATTAAGGGTCAATTCAAAAGGAATATATATATATATATATATATAGTCGTTAATGGTCAGGTCAAAAAGGTGTTTAAAGATTTTTTTTATTGAAAATTATTTTGAATTAACAAATAAGATGAATTTGAAATATAAGGAAAAATAATTAAAAATAATAAATTAATTGGGGTGGCAAGAGGGGGAGGGATTCTCATTAATCCTGATGGGAAAATAGAAGAAATATTTGGTTGGGGACTGGGAATAAATACAAACAATCAAGCGGAGCCCTTTGGACTCATGTTTGATCTTTCTTTAGTTCAGAAAAAATTAATAAGGGAGGTTGTCATCCTAGGAGACTCCCTATTAATAATCAAGCATATGGTAAATGATACTTCGACACAAAACTGCAAACTAAATCAAATCATCAAAAGATTACAGGGAATAAAGTTCTCCTTTGAGAAAGTCATGTTCTATCATATTCTCAGAGGGCAGAATAAGGAAGTTGATAGGCAGGCAAACCAAGCTTGACTATTGTCCTAATAGAAAAGTGTGGTGAATGGGTAGGAGGGAATTCATCTCATCCCCTCAAAATGATTCAAATGATAATAAAAAAAGGTAAAAAAAGGACTACTAGAGACATATATTTAAGTAAAAAGATATTTGAAGAGTTAGGGTGTAGTGGTCTATCAAACTATAGTGAAATTCCATTTGTAGGCGCTTATGGTTATTGGGGTTAAGGTTAAATATGTTGGTTGGTGGCTCGATTAATTTCTTTCCCTTCCCCCTCACCCTTGATGTCCCTCTCCCCTTGTCCCCCTATATTTCACCCTCCTCCCCCATTTACCCTATGTCTATGTTATCCCCTCCCAGGATTCTTTCGACCCCTTCCCCCTTCTCACAATCCCCCCCATCCCCATGGGCCCTCACAGGCCTTGTCCCATATCGATTGCTTCCCTAAGTCCGCCAGTTGGTTTTCGTGGCAGCCACTCCAAGAGTGTGGGACGTGAGGCATGGACGTGTGTTGCTCGGCTTTACACATGCGATTCACTTGGCATCAACTCATGTCTGAGTAGAAGATTCAAGGTATACAGGACCAGGATCAAGGGAGGTTGTTGGCGCATTCAAATTTCGGGCATGTGAACCCTAGAAAATAGAGGGAGGAATTTAATCCCACTGAGCAGGGATCATCAGTTGGCGTGGGAAAATCCTCGGAGAAATATTTTGGAGGTTGAATCAAGGTACAGGGGAATCATGGATGTTTGTGGGGAAGATGGCGACACGAAGTGGCTGTAGAGTGAGGTCATCCACTACAAGATCAAGCTATATTTATGTAATAGATTTAGGTCATATTATGAAAAAAAATCTTGTTTCAGTTAGTAAGGTCAGGTAGAGTTTGCCTCTGAGGCAGGCTCTGTCCAAATCATAAGGCATAGAGAAGGTTATGTTAGTACTTTTTTCGAACGCCTTGGAGGCTGGTGGGGAGTGGAATTCGAGAATTAGAGTAGGCAACTCAGGGAATGTTACAAAGTCGTGGGTGGTGAATCTGAAGGGTGAGCTTGTAGGTGATTCATGGGACTAGGCTTGTGTCAAGTTTGGTAATTATACCAGGGTTGGGATCTACAGGAGTCTCCAGCATTTGGATTTCAAGCTCCCTTGGGAGATTGATTATGGGAGAAACTATAGGTTTCAGGCCTGTGTCAAGATTGGATATTGGGTGTTGGTGGGGTTCTGTGGGAGTTTCTTTCATCTCATTTCTTATTTTTCACCGAGGAGGTTTGTCTGTGATCTAGAGTTATGAGTTTCGGGTAAGTTGGTGTGGATCTCTCCCCAGTCGGATGGTAAGTCTGGAGGCCAGGGGAAGGATCTTGGATGTGAGGGTAGTGCTAATTCTTGGGAGGGTGGCAAGGGGGTGAAGCAGGGGGGTATTGGGAAAGAACGGGGCTCAGGGGTAGATAAGTAGATAACAATTGAGGAGGGAGGCTGCAAAGGTGAAAAAGTGTCGTCTGTGACTGTCATAGCAAGGATTTGGGCTCCACTTAGTGGGTGCGAGTGTTGTAGGATCCTGGAAGAAATATTTGGGAGAGTGGGCGTTGTTCCCTGGATGGAAGCACAAAGCAATTCATAGGTGGGAAGCTCGGCCACTAGGTCCTAGGGTCATCGTCGGCCAAGGACAGGCCAGATGTCTCGCATAAGTATAAAGGGGCATGGGAAATGGAATGTGGTGTGTGAGGGATGCTCATCGAAGCATGAAGAGATAAGAATGGGAATATGGATAATTCAACATAGTATACATCAACAACAACAAGATAAGCTAGAAATGCAAGAACAACAAATCGCCAAGAACGAAAAAATTAGGCAGATGGAGGATGAGATAGATGCACTCAGACTTCAATTAGAAGAGCTCAAATTCCTACAAGGAGAACAAGAGAGGGGACGTAGACGAGAAAAGCCCAGTATTAGATCTCAATATCCCGGCTGCCATGGAGGAATAACAAGTTGAATAACATCTCTTCCTAGTTTTTGTTTTTTGTAGATATTATATGATAAGTTGCAAATGTATGCTTCTTTTGAGGCAATTTTGTTGTCTTTATAGTTCGAGGCTAGTAGTTTGGAAATACTTTATAAAATTTGAAAAATGGAAAGGCCTCGTAGTGCAAGAAAATAAATTTGGAGCCTTTACTGGCATTTATCTTCCATTATAAATCACTTGGTTTTATGCCGAGAACAAGCTCAGATTAATACAAATATCTACTCTTTCTTATAAAAAAAACAATAATAAATTAATAAAATTCAATTATTTAAATAAATAAAATAAAATGAAAAGAGAGAAGTCAAAGAGGAAAATAATTAGTTGTTAAAAATAAATTTAAAACAATTAATTTTGATTAAAATAATAAAAAATAAAAAATAATATTTAAATAATTAAATTCAAAGAAGTACCAAGTCAAGGGGATAAAGAAAATAAATGAATCCAATAATAATTAAACTTTTTATGATGAAAAATAATTTAAAATGAAAATGGTAATGAAATTAATTATTTAAATAAACAAAAAAATAATTATCTATAATTAAATTTAATAAAGAAATAGAATGGGAAACAAGGATTTTAAAAGAGGAAATAAAGGATAAATAAACAAATGAAATATCTATAATTAAATTTAAGTATTAGAATGGATAACAAGGATTTTAAAGGAGGAAATAAATGATAAATAATAATTAATTAATTAAAAAAAAAAAAAAACAATGTATATAAAATTAAACAAATGAAATATATATCTATAGAGGAATAAACAGTTCAGATAATAAACAAATCAGGATAAACAAAAAGAAATGTTAACAAGAAAGATGATGGATACCAGAGTTCTAGGATTGGGTTAATTTGAATCCATCTTCCCTATTTAAATGATCACGGTGCTTCTCTATTCTAGGATAAACAAAAAGAAATTTTAACAAGAAAGATGATGGATACCAGACTTCTAGGATTGGGTTAATTTGAATCCATCTTCCCTATTTAAATGATCACGATGCTTCTCTATTTCAGGGGCTATTCTCATAATGTGAGTGTTGTGAAAAGGAACACTAACTAGGATTTTGGATTGTCAAAACAAACAAGATGTTTGGAATTGAATGAATGTTTAACAATGATTGACTTAGATAAACAGAGATGGTTAGTATTAGCTATATGTTCCTTCAAGCGAGCTTTGAAAGGAAAACCAGTTTGACCAATATAAGATTTCCTGCATGAGCAAGGAATTTGGTAAACACCAAAACATGACATGGGATTAGACTTATCTTTGGCTAACCTAAACATCTAGGTTAGAGTTCTATGAGGTTTAAAGGTGGTTTTAATGTTTTTTTTATAATATTTTAGAAATGAGGCTACTGGTCAAAGCCACCTTTAAACCTCATAGAACTCTAAGTTCTATGAGGCTTAAAGGTGGTTTTAATGTTTTTTTTAATAATATTTTAGAAATGAGGCTAGTGGTCAAAACCACTTTAAACCTCATAGAACTCTAAGGAAGATGTTTAGGTCACCCAAAGATAAGTCTGACACCATGTCATATTTTGGTGTTTACCAGGTTCCTTGCTCATGAGGTAAATATTATATTGGTCAAACTGGTCGTCCCTTCAAATCTCGCTTGAAGGAACATATAATTGATATTAACCATCTTCGTTTATCTAAGTGAGCCATTGTTAAACATTCATTCAATTCCAAACATCGTGTTTGCTTTAATAAATCCAAAATCCTAGTTGGTGTTCCTTTTTACAACACTAGCATCATGGGAAGCTCTTGAAATAGAGAAGCACCCTGATAATTTTAATAGGGAAGATGGATTTAAATTAAACCAATTTTAGAAGCTTATTATACATCATCTTTCTCGTTAAAATTTCCTATTGTTTATCTTAATTTGTTTATGTGCACTATTTATTCTCCCTAGTATAAATTATTTTTATTTTATTAATTTTATTTGTTTATTTTATTACTCAATGATTATTTATCATTTATTTGCTCCTTTAAAATCATGGTAACCCCTTCTATTTTTTTATTAAATTTAATTATAAATAAATAATTTTTAATTCCTTGTTTATTTAAATTATTAATTTCATTACCATTTTAATTTTATATTACTTTTCATCATAAAAAGTTTAATTATTATTTGTACATTGGTACTTATAGTCTTCTTTATATATATATATATTATTTTAATCAAAATCCTTGTTAATTATTTATTGATATTAATTTATTTTTAATAGTTAATTATTTCTCTTTTTCACTTTTTCTTTCCATTTTACTTTATTTATTTAAATCTTATTAGTTTATTATTTTTAATTTGTTTGTTTTAATTTATTTTTCTTTAGATTTCAACATTTAACATCTTTTAACTTAACATTTAACATCTTTTAACCCACTCGTTTGGTTGTTTTTCACTAACTTAGTCCGTGATGATGGGTGGAGGGTCCACCCATCATTCAATATTCTCTAGTCATGAACAAGATATTAATCACTTATATAATTCCATCTTGTAGAAATTTTCATTTTATTATTTAACCAATAAATCTTTATTCTTTATCGTATATTAAAATATTATAAATAAAAAAATAAAACAACATTATTTGATATCTATATCAAATGTATTTTAAAAAAAAAATTCTATATTTCACGGTCATCTTAAACCATTGGATTTGGGATGTGAATATTTTATGTTTGTTTTTTTCTTTTAATTTAATAATTTATGAGATTAATTTTTTTTTTTTTTTTTTTTTTAAATTAAACCACTTCTATTATATCATATAGAACAAAAAATTACAGGTCTTTTTCTGTGGATTTGACGAGTTCAATCTAGAGGGAAGTTTCAACAGTTTTCCATTAGAAGTTGGACTGCTCCAATCGGGGAAACCAGTCCTTAAAACCCAGAGAGTAATTGTTGCCCGAAGCGAGAAACCAACAGATTTAGTTACCAAAATAGAACACGAATCACACAGTAGACAATTCCAAAACATGAGCATGTTAATGAGATTTTAAAAACTAAACCTAAGGTGAACCTGCATTCTTGTTGCTGCAGGTGGGAACTTCTTCCTCAATTCTACACACGTAGCACCCATCATCCGTCTCCTTGCTTAGCGTGTGGCAAGAAGGTTGAGGACGTGGCGACGATGGGGTGTCGAGTTTAGCCAAGGAGGCAGCATGCAGTCCAGACTGTTCCATCTTGTTTTCGGCCTCCTGGTCCGAGCTGCTACCTTCACTGTTTCCAGAGTTGTCACTGGATTCTTTGCTACCACTGAAGGCGCTTTGCACCAGGAGGGCTTTCATCTTACGGGGGATGAAAGCAGGCTCATGAGGAATGGTAGATTTATGCGGCCTCTTCTTGTTGCGGGAGATGGAGGGAGTTGAAGCAGGGGTAGGGCGCTACAAAGAGAGCTGGGCGTTCAAGTTGACAGGGGGGTTCCTATCATGTTCGTTCCGGCCAATAGAAAGGTTCAGGTCACGACCCTGGGAGAGTGAAAGCGGAGGACGGGAAGGCTGGCCACGCCCCCCAGCTCTTCGACACCTCATTTTGTGGCGCCGAGGCATAATTGTCCAAGGAGCCGAGTCGCCGAACCAGGAGGGGGCCATAGAAAACACAGGAGAAGAACAACTTCCAAAGGGAACGCTGAGGCTGGTCGAATGAGGACCTTGCACCAAAGGCAGAGGAAAATTGACAAACAAATGCACCAAGAGTAGGCGGGAGGGCCAAAGTGAGGACAAAAGGGCCGAGGTGACGGCTTAATGGCCATGGCAAGCGGCCTTAATGAGTTGCAAAGCTGGTACGTCGAGGAGAAGGTGGCGGACGTTGAGTTAATGGCTCCCTCACGCCAACATTTATCGCGGTCCTTCTTTCCATAAGCAGTCACATGGCGCAACCAAGTGTCTCTCCACATGGCTGCCCGGTGTCGCACTAATTCACTAGCGAGCACCCGCATCCCTGGGATTAATATTTTTTTATTATTTAATATGTATAAAAAAATTTAACTTTGTAAAAAATTTTTAAACAAAAGAATCATATAACTTTTATAATTCAAATTTCTAACAAATTTCTAATGAACATTGTCGACCTGTTTAGAACCAACCAGTGTGATTCATCATCATCTAGTCCTCATGATGAACCACACTAGTTGATTCAAAAGATGTAAACAATGTTCATTTAAATATAATTATTACCAAAAATTTTACAATAAATCACAAAAACCAAAATTCTTTAAATTTACTCTCCCTCCGACCGCAAACAAATTTCTCCCATCAACCGCAAACAAATTTCTATCTAGAGTCTCTCCCATCAACCGCAAACAAATTTCTATCTACTTCTCCCCTAATAGAGTCTCTCCCATCAACCACCACAAACAAATTTCCATCCACTTCTCCCCTAATTGAGTTTCTCCCATCAGCCTCTCCCTAATAGAGTCTCTCCCATCAACCACAACCGCTCTGGGTGTCGATGCACACCAACGGACGCCTTTCTTGAATGCAGCTGACCCTTTATTTCTGCGTGCCAACCTACCATTCTCTTCTATCCCTCATTGGTCTGCAAATCCTCCATTCAATCTCTCGTACCTAAAACACACTCCCTTTTATTTTTGCGGATTTCTGAAAAATGGTGGTCGGCAAAAAGTATTTTGTTTAGACTTTTCGTTAAAGACAGACGCACTGTTATACCAACCAAGTGGAATTCCTACTGCATAATCAAAGCATTTCACGTGTCATGTAATTATAAAAGAACAAAGGATTTCTTATGAATCTCTTCGAGATTTACAAATTGTAGCCCACCATGATAAATTAAAGTATTGGATGAGAAAAATGTTCTAAAATACAAATCTACTGAGCAAAGAAAAATGTATGCTTTCTTCTGAAACTTTATTGCCACCAAAATCATAAGAAATTTTATCACTTTTACTATTTAGAAAAACAAAACTAAAAAACAAAAACGGGAAGCAATATTTTTGCATAAATTGTTATTGTTTCCATGTAATTTCACAATTTATATTCCTCTTAAAACCAAAGAATGGTGTTTTCCTGAAGCTTATTGGATGCATAAGTAGCAAGAATTATTAGAAATGCAAGAAGCTAATGCAACATAGAAGTATGGTTGTGCAACCATCATGTTTCATGTATAGAAACTAATTAATAATTTACCTGACAGAAACTTTAGGGCTATGTTTCAATGTTTATATTTTTATTATATATATATATATATATATATTAATTAATTAATTAATTAATTAATTAAGTGTAAAGGTTTTTTTTTGCTTTTTTTAATATCTAAATGATTTATAAACTAGTCTAGTTATATAAATAAAAATTATTGGTAAATATAAATAGCTACAATTTATAATAAACATGAAAACATTTCGTTATATATTTTATTTTGTTAAAAAAAAAAAAAACAAACAAACTTAAATTCTAACATTATTTTAAATTATATTATTATTATTAATTATAAAAATAATTAATATATAAGTTAATTATGTATACATTTTAAAAATAAACATTTAACAAGGTTCTTAAACATGAGATAAACACTCACTTTACCATGGAGATTATTAATATGCAAGGAGGTGTTGTTACAATATCATGGGCCAATACCATGGCTTATCAATACCACATGCCCAAAGAACCATAACTTATTTCATATGACACTTGCTTATATCACATTTTATTTTAATTAATCAATTTAATTAAAAGGGTATAAATACTTTTTTTCTATGTCCTCAAAGATCGGTGACAAAACCTCCCCAAAATAATGTACCAAGCAAATCTACCCAAAAGAATCACTCCGTGTCGACTCAACCATGAAGCCTCACCCTGAGTGTCAAAAAAGGGTATAACCACTTTGGAGATAAATCTTAACCATTCATTTGTGTATAATACTAATATAAAAACTACAATTTATAATAAACATGAAAACATTTCCTTATATATTTTATTTTGTTAAAATTAAAAAAAAAAAACATAAAACATAAAAACTAACTCAATTCTAACATTACTTTAAATTATTTTATTATTATTAATTATAAAAATAATTAATATATAAGTTAAATATGTATAAATTTAAAAAATAAACATTTAACAAGGTTCTTAAACATGGAGATAAACACTCACTTTACCATGGAGATTATTAATATGCAAGGAGGTTTTGTTACAATATCATGGGCCAATACCACATGCCCAAAGAACCATAACTTACTTCATATGACACTTGCTTATATCACATTTTATTTTAATTAATCAATTTAATTAAAAGGGTATAAATACTTTTTTTCTAAGTCCTCAAAAATCGGTGACAAAACCTCCGCAAAATAATGTACCAAGCGAATCTACCCAAAAGAATCACTTCACGTCGGCTCAACCTAATGAAGCCTCACCCTGGGTGTCAAAAAAGGGTATAACTACTTTGGAGATAAATCTCAACCATTCATTTGTGTATACTAATATGAATGTTCTAGAATATCCTACCATCCACCTAATGAATGCTCTGACATTGACACTATGGCCAATATTGCTAGTGCATTTTTCTTTTATTTTCTTTTAATTATTTTTTTCATCTTAAACTTTTTCAGGTTACAGAAGAAGCACAATGAAAGCTTTTTCTGCGCATTTGTACTTCACACAACTTCCTCTGCTTCTCTGCACTCTAAACGAAAATTGTTCATTGATACATTGAGCACAGTGCTTAATGTTATAATAACAGTTTAATATAATAACATATAATATACAAACTATACAAATGGTTTAATTTGAGACTTTGTGAAAATTTTCGTTGCACAAATTTTCATAAGTGAAAACAACTAACCAATTGATTAATATGTAGTGTTGTGCAAGAGGGTGGTGCACGAAACAAATGTGTAGGGAAATTTATGCGAAGGTATAAAATATTGAATAGGTGCAGTTGTGTGCAATTACAGAAGAAGCATAATGGAATCTTTTTTTGCACATCCGTATTCCACACAACTTCCTCCGCTTCTCTGCACTCTGCACAACAAACACTCATTAATACATTGTGTTGAGTGATTAATATTATAATAACAATTTAATATAATAACATATAATATACATACTATAATAATGGCTTACTTTGAGAATTTGTGAAAAAATTCATTGCACAAATTTTCATTACTAATTGATTAATATATAGTGTTGTGTGGCAGGGTGGTATGCAAAAAAAATTGTGGGGAAGTTTATGTAGAGGTAAAAAATATCTGAAAGAAAGTTTATGTTCCTTTCTCCATGAAGTTGTTTCTTCAAAACCACAAATCAAATTTTGTCTAATTTTTTTCTCGCAATTTGATATCAAATAAAATGAATGGACATTAACATAGTGGGGGGACCAACTCAACCATCAAGCTTATTAGTGGTAGAGGTAGTTGAGTGTGACTTAGCATAATATTTATTTGTGATTTTCCTTGCACAATTTTCTATAAATAATGATAAATAATTCATATTTATTTTATATTGTAATTTTCAAATAATTCATATTTATTTTATATCGTAATTTTTTATTTCTTATGACAGGTATGTCAATGATGTTAAAGCAGAAGAAAAGTATGAAGTAAATGGACAATAAGGGTTTGGAATTCCAAGATTTATTTCATTACTTCCCTTAAACATTTTAACATTTTCTTTGGTATTTTTAATTTCATTTTATTAAGAATGTCACGTGTAAAAAATTTCGCACAAGAATTAGTACTATTGATTCTAGAGGGAATCAAGAATCATAAAATTAAACGAGATTAAGAACATTATTGATTCACAAAATATTTTTTTGTGCAAAGTGAAAATGGGTAACAAAGGAGGGAAAGAGGGTATTGCAATGATATGATTAATTCATTTGTTCGTAGTCATGGGAATATTTACAAGTCGATTGTGTATGAGCATTATGTGAATTTTTTAATGGAAAAGAAAAAAAATCAACCAGGTTTGTGTTGAAATTTACAATAATAAACAACGAAATTTCTATCCAGATATGAAATCTAGAAAATGATGCCAAAAAATGGCTACCATATGAGATTTTTGATTAAATTTTCTCTTAATTAAATTGAAATAAAAATTGTAATTTCATCTCATGACAACTTGTATTAGTTAACTGACTCAGGAAGATTTAGTTATCTTAGGAAATTTGAGTTAAAGGTCTAAGATGATGCATGCAAAGGGATTTTCTATTTTTATGGGGTCTAGATATAGTTTTTTGTGAGTTGTAATTAGTTAACTCAATTAATTGAGTTAAAATCAGTTTAACTAGTTCTAACTGAGATATGAGCTAGTGAGAGGTCCAGTGAATTAAATCTGATTTAATTCAAAAGTAGTGATCAATTAGTTAATTGATAATTCACTATAAATAGTTGTTGCATGCCAGTTCTAAGGAAGACTTAGTTGAGACAAAAGTTAAAGGGAATATAATTATCAGTTGTACTATTAGAAAATTGTACAAGTCATGTGTGAGGTCATCGGGAAGGCCTTCAAGGATTGCGCAATCATTAATTGGGAATTTCCTAATTAATAGGGGCTCAATTAGCCCAAGAATGCATAAGCAAGGCAGGTCAGGAAGACGCAAGCAAGAGTTTAAATACTTGACTGATTTTGCTTAGATTGCTAGCCAGTTTCGAGCAGGATCGGAGTGAGACAGTCAACAGAGTGTGGGAAGTTTCTCTAGTGTGAGAAATCATTGTATTGTTTCATGATATTGACCATATGCGATATAGAGATAGAGGGGTTTTGAACAGTTTATTTTCCCAGATACATCCTTTTTTGTGCGATTGATTGTCTCTTTCTCTTACTTGTTATGTGATTGTGCGATTATGTTTTTGTTTCTGCAAATTGTAGAAGGATTCAATATATTGTTTTAATACATTATAAGATCAGATTGAATTCATTGTTAGATTTTCTACATGGTATTGGAGCACCAGGAATCACAATAGAAGAGAAGAACAGAGTTTTGTCTTTCAAACAAGTTCGAATTTACCGATTTATTCTTCAGGATCTAGCAGTAGATCAAGATGTCTTTCAATGGCTTGAAACTTGAATATGCTCTTGAGGGAAATTCAAATTACATAGCATGGAAGTATAGGATGGAGGCAATGTTGGAGGACAACGGATTGAAGGAATTCATAGATACTCATATTCCCAAGCCCGTAGTAACAAATGCTCAAAATCTTGATGCATGGTAGAAGAAGTTAGCAAAGGCGAGAAGGATCTTGTTAAAGGGAGTTCGAGATCATATTGTCTCAAGTCTCCATGGGAATGCAAATCAATATGCTATGTGGAAGGCCTTGACAGATATGTTTCAGAATAGAAGTGACCAAGGGAATTTGGCGCTGAAAGACAAGCTCGGAAATATCAAGATGGAGGAGGCGAGACGATACCAACATACTTGACGAAGTTCACTCATTGTCGAGATGAGCTTGGAAGTGTTGGTGTGATAGTAGCCCAAGATGATTTGGTGAGCGTAGCTCTTCTGGGCCTTCCCAGCTGGCATAGTTACCAAGAATTTGTGAATGGGAGGGAGAAGCTACCAAACTGGGAGTGTTTTTTTTCCGACTTGGTAATAGAAGAGATAAGGAGGAGCACCAGAGACGGGACCTCCGGAAAAGACAAAGAAGAATATTTTTCATTAGTGGGAAAAGGCAAGAAAGAAAAGGGAAATACATCCCAAGGAGAAGAGGACAAGAGAGACTTGTCCAAAATAAAGTGTTTTCAGTGTCATGAGCACGGGCACTATGCCTCGAATTTTCCACAGAAGAAGGCAAGCAAGAAGTAGCCTGCAGTTGCAACGGGTGAAGCACTAGTTTCACAATTCGAGCTTGATTTTACTCTCATTGCATGCATGATCAACACTGTAATGGGATGCATGTGGTATCTAGAGAACGGTGCCTTGTTCCATATGACAGGGAATAGAGATCTCTTCAATGATAAGATGAGATGAGAGTGAAAACAATGTGTAGGCAACTCCAACAAACAATTTAAAATGGAAACAACACACCACCAAATGCTTGTATAATGGAATAACTTTATTTTCACTTTTCTCTAATGGGAAATCTTAAATTTTTAATAGATTTGTTTTCATTAAAAAAAAAAAAAATTAATGATTGTGATTGTGGTTTTGGAGTGGCTTTTATTTTATTAAAAGCTCCTCTTTTTTAGCTAAGAAAATATGTTAACAATAAAAAATTTAAAGTCATTTGATAGGAATGAAAGCTTACCTTGTTACTAACCACCAACAAATTATTTCAAATACATAATTTTCCTTAATTAATAGTGATAGTCATTATGAATTCACAAATAACAAATAATAATAACTCTTCCACTCCTTATATAACAACTAAATTATAATAGACTTCCACATTAATTAAAAATAAATTAATTATAGAAAAAGGGTTGTTTTAACAGACTTTCTGGAGTTTATAGTGAATTTTTTGGCAGACGGAAAACTTTCGTGGATTTTCTCGCAGATCTAAAACTTTGAGGTGAAATTTTGATTTGTGTTATTTAAATTAATTTTTTGACTGCATATATAGATTCAACACCTTGAAAAACCCCTAAGGCACTTCCATTGTGGAGAGTTTACCCATAAAACTTGTGATTTCAATGAATGATTTTAAGCAAATTAGATCAGAAAAATAAATGAAAAAACTTTTCAAAAAGTGGCATTAAAGACCATACGAAAAAAACACAAATATCTAATAAATTAAAATTAAAAAAAAGATATCTCTAATTTTATGATTACTTTAAAAGGAATAAAAAGAAAAACATATCCCATAACAAACCATCATTTTATTTAAAATTACATATCTGAAAGTGGAGCACAACGTGAAAGTGGATAGCATTTGTGAGCTATCTGTAGAAGGAAAACTTCACAAGACGGTAAACTTTTTTATCATGATTCACTCAAAAAGATTATTACAGAGAGAAAAATAATTGTATTATATTTTATGGAGTTATCTACGAAGGAATTGCCCAATCAGTGAAAAATGACCCGAATTTAGACAAACAAACAAAAATACATATTTTGTTAGTTAGATATGTGGGTCCTTAGACCGTTTTGGTCTATTAGATTTCAATAAAAATCTTCAATTCAATACCCTATTGAATTCCTCAAAGCCTGAATTTTGAATCCTGTACAAACACACCTGACACATGTACAAACATGATGACGTAAGCGGAAAAATTCTAATAATTTCATTACATAAAAAGGAGAGAAAACCGACCCAATTCACATGGTATCTTGATCAGTGAAATGATTTGTGAAAGACAATACTTTTTCGACGGAATCTGCCATCATATATTTATTTCCCAGGGAATCCACCTTTGCATCTGCCGTTACCTGACGGGAAAATATTAATTTCCCGGCCAATGACAGACTGCATTTCACGTATGTCTAAAATCGACGTCAATTGACGGGTAATTACTGCTAAAATAAGTGTTACGAGCTGTTAAGTAACTGGAAAAATTCGCTGCTTCGCTTCTGTTCGTCTGACGACAGATTCCAGCCACAACGTCCAATATGAAATGAAAAGATGAGGTGTGACAGCCGAAAGATAAGGCTGATGATGGTCACTGTGGGAAAAGCAACTAGTGACGATAAGGGGAATCACGATTTCGCGGGATAGAAATGAAATGAAATTTTTTCACGAGACTACAAAAATAGTTTATGAGACTATCAATTCTCTATTTTTGGCCTTTTGCAATTCAATCATTTTCTTATTCAAATTGATGATGACCTGGCCCAACCTTCCAACAATCCCCTCACTCAAAAGATAATGCCAAGAAACTGATGCTAACATGTTCCCATTACTTTCTCTCATGTCTTTGAATGTATCACATTCCAAAATGAAATGTTTTTCCAATTCTACTGCGCTAGACTTGCAAAATATACACACTCGTTCTTCCCAAGCATCTTTAGGGTTTTTTCACCGTCCTATTTCACAACAAAGTTGATGCGAGTTGGTTCTTAATTGAGCAATAAGAACCTTTCCCTCCACGGAATGTTAGCTCCAATGTACTCTTTTTGTTGGAGATCACACGGAGTTGCTTCTGTTTCACTCAACATTATCTCACAAGGTACCAACTTTTTATTTTGAACTTGCTCATGATCAAACATTTTTGGATTTTCTCAATTTGTTTCTATTTTGAGACGGGGGTGTTGCCAGCCCACAATTCACACCCATATAGCGTCACTAGACAAACTAGGAGTCCAAAAGGCACTTTAATTGTTTTCCAATCCCATAACTTTGCCTCTCTACATCTGTTTTGAAGAGCATATAATGCTTTCCACCCTCCTAAAATTCTCTTCTTTTTGCAGTCCTCCCAATTAAGTTTGTTGTTGAAATCAATCCCGAGGTACTTGTACTCATTTACTTCTTCAAGAATGTTGCCTTTAATGAAGAACGCATGTTGACTTTGCTTCCTTTTATTAGAGAAAATCGTTATTTTGGTATTTCTAGTATTGACTTGCATCCCCACTTATCTACAAAAATGCTCAAGGGCATATAGGTGCATCTGCAATCCATGGGTCGATTTAGAAATCAATACAAGATCATCAACATATAAAATAAGTTTTATCACAAACTCCCCCAACCAAACACCATCTCCACCTTGCATATTTAGCCACTCTTCCAGTTTATCAATATATAAACCAAAAAGAGCATGGGATAGAGGGAAACCTTGTTTGACTCCAATGTCACTTCTGAAGCTTTCTGAAATACCCGATGAGGTTCTAATTTTGACTTTCACCTCTTCATAAAGTCTATGGACAATAACTCTATAATGCAAATATTCTTAAACATGGAGATAAACACTCACTTTACCATGGAGATTATTAATATGCAAGTAGGTTTTGTTACAATATCATGAGCCAATAACATGGCTTATCAATACCACATGCCCAAAGAACCACAACTTACTTCATATGACACTTTCTCATATCATATTTTACTTTAATTAATCAATTTGATTAAAAGGGTATAAATACTTTTTTCTATGTCCTCGAAGATCGGTGACAACTACGTCCACAAAATAATGTACCAAGCTGATCTACCCAAAAGAATCACTTCATGTCGGCTCAACCATGAAACCTGAACGTGAGTGTCAAAAAATGGTATAACTTGTTTTTGGAGATAAATCTCAACCATTCATTTGTGTATACTAATATGAATATTCTAGAATATTCTACCATCCACCTAATGAATGCTCTGACATTGACACTATGGCCAATATTGCTAGTGCGTTTTTCTCTTATTTTGTTTTAAACTTTTTTTTCATCTTAAGCTTTTTCAGGTTTTGATGTCCAGGAGAACAGGTGCATGGAGCCATGAATGTGTGGAGTGAAGGATGTGAGGGTGAAGGGGTGTGTGCAGATATAAGGGAGTGAAAAGAAGAAGTTCTATAATTGCAGAGGGGTTGCTTGATTGATGCAGAGAAATTGGATATAGCAAGTTTGAAGGAGACGGGGGTATAGCAGGTTCGAAGCAGGTTCCACAATATTTCGTATCTCTGCATTCTTTTACGCATACATTCTTCTATAGCATAAAGAACTACAAAATTTTGGGGCATAAAAAGTTTGGATTGTATGTATATCTTTAAAACATATAACATCTTATGGATTTTATAGCAAGTGTGTGTATTATGATGTCGACGTGGGCTTGTTTCATTGGATGATAAGATGCAAAAGAGCTCTCAAAAAATTGCTTTACAAATAACGTGACACACAATTTAAGAACTAGTATTGTGCGGAAGGAAGGTGTGCAGGAGAACTATGTAGAGGGAGAATGCATGCAGGAGTGCTGAAATTTTTTGTTGTTGGTTATGTAGAGTCGATGCATGGACAAGATGGACAAATTATGTGATATGGAGAGGAAGGAGAAATGATGTGCGAGAGAAAGGGTGTGCAGAGAAACTATGTGCAGTGGAATTGTTAAAGAGTAGGAACTTGGTGTACTATACAACACCCTCCATTTATTATTAAAAATAAATGGGGACCATTTAAAAAATAAATAGAGTTTAAGAAACATTATTTCGTTTAGCGTTAAGTTTTAAACTTTAGGAATAAAAGACATGTTCCTTTCGATTTTATTTCATTGCGCTTAGTGCAAATCACAAAGCCCACAAGTTGACAAAAGTTAAAACACATATAAAATTTGCGAATTGCAATAAGTGCTACAACCTTTTTGAAATTATATGAAATTCCCCATTGAAAAAATTAGAAAACACTTAAAGTTATAAATCGCGTCATGCCTCCTTTAAAAACAAACTTATATCATTTCAAAAGGAATTGTGATGAGTCAGACCAGATAAGAGTATAAACGAACAATGAAACGTATTCACAAAATCTGATAAAGTGCAATACTTTGAGTTTTTTAGCGCATATTGCATTCTGCAACATCAAACCGAATGAAAAGTTATATCCCTTGTGATAAAGTGCGATGTGTGATTTGCGCAGATCACATTTCGCATACACCTGTGGTGATAACATATGGTATTGATATCTCTAAAAGTTGCGATTTATGCTATAACATTTATTACTAAAGCGCTTGAAGTGATCCTTAATCAATCAATATATTAATAAGATATAATGATTTAGATCGTTGGATTGGACATATTGTGTAATATTTGATGAACGATTAAATGGTTATTAACGACATTCAATGGGTACAGGGTTCAAAAATATTCTTAAAGATTGTTTTAATTTAAAGCGTCAAATTTTGATTTATGGTGATTTAACTCTATTCTCTATCATTTTCTCTCCTCGTCTCAAATCTGAATTTACTTGTCTTGTTTGAATTCAGGAAACTACCTAAGAAAGCAATATCAACAAAAATGACAAAGAAAGTTGCACAATCGTCCATTTCTAAAGTTACAAACATGCCTCCACTATTTTCAGACACTATGTACAATAAGGACAGTGTAATTTCTTCATGGAAAGCCATGTATAATCTGTTTGAAGAAGAAAATCCAAGAGAACTAAAGAAAATAGCAACGGCGGATAAGGCTTTTTAATCAGAACCTTCTTATTTCGAAGTTGCATGTTCATTTCTACATAGGATAGCTGCAAGGCCAAAGATCTTACTATACATTGGTATGGTAAGATGGGTCATCGATAATCTCAATATTGCAGAGAGGACATTCAAGAATTCCAAACTGGACAACATGGATTCATTCACCGTCGAGGATTTGCAAACAATGTATCATTTTCCTACGCCACAAAATATTTATGATAAAGCTTTCCTGGAAAGCTTTGAAAAAACGAATCAAGACCTAATGAAGGTGGTGAAAGGATGGAAGGAAGATCAAGGCAAGTTAAAGCTGGACAAATTTGGTATGTACCCAATAGCGCAATTGCCATCACCTTACTATTTTGTACCAGGAATTTTGTGTAAATGATTTTCTAGAGTCGATACCACTAAATTTTCCATTGAATGGGTTCCTTTAATTGACGTAGTCGTCAATTATACTATCATGAATTGGGCAAAAATTGTATTCGATAATTTGGCCAAAACCATTTGGATTATAGAACAAATAGATTCTTTTCGACTAGCACAATTCCTCCTTTTTACATGAACGCATATATCATGGATGCTATATGTTTCTGCTTGAATTATGGGTTGGAAATGGACTAGCCAAGACCCTAACCCTATTCATATTTATCATAAAGCCCTATGGGAGTCTGAATTTCGTTTACATTTCTACAAGATTTGTCATGGAGTTATGTTGCCCATTCATCAAACCATTTTTAATAAGAGAGCTCCCAGAATTTCTAAAGAAGCCAGTGCATATATTTTACCTGTGGCCAGATGGTTTGGAGAGGAGAATTTTACTTATGTCAAAATTTTTGGGAGTCTTTCTTCCCCTCATGTTCTACCCTACTATGTTCCAGATAAACTCTTGGCTAGAGAAATTGCATATCAAACTCTTGTAAACGGTATAACCAAGCAGCTAAAAGATTCCAAGAAAGCCATTTGGCCTACATTCCCATTATAGTGTGGTACCTTCGCCCTTTTTGACATAGGTCATGCAGCGAAAGAAATTCCAAACATTACTTCATTGAATGCCAGGGAGATGGTATGATCCTAATGATGTGGTAAAATTTTTTAGCACTAATCTTAAACTCAGACCTTTCATGAATGAAAAGGATATGTTTGATGATTTATTTGAAGAAGTAGAGAAATTTGAAGATGTGTTAAAAATGACATCCAATAAGTTCAGTCTATCAGACCTTAAAGCTTTTCATGAATACAGAAACAAGAGGTTGGAAATAGTCCCATTGGACTTGTTACTAATGGAAGATGTTAAAAGGCCAACTCCCAACAACAATTTAGATGATGAAGCAAAAGAGATATCAGAAGATGAGTCACATGAAAAATCAATTCGAGATTCAGAGCATTCACAACACCAGTCTCAGAGTTCAAATAATTCTGATAATGAATTTGAAAGCAAAAATGAAAGTTGTGAGAAGATAATTGAGAATGTAATCAAAGGAATTGATATGCAAACCGAGGAAGAAACTAGTGAAGCTGAAATATTAAAAGCATCTTCAAAAGAAGTTCAACATGTTCAAACTACACCTAAGAAGACAGTGAAACCTCAAGTACATAATTTAAACACAAAATGGAGAAAGTTTACTAAAACACTGCAGACACCACCAAATCCTAATCTAGAAGGATCAACAAGTTTTCAAACTCCTAAGAAAACTCACTAACTAGCAAGAACAACAATGTATCATTTTAAATATAATCCTATGTTAACAATGAAAAATTAATTCATATATATATATATATATATATATATATATATATATTAATGATAAAAATTAAATTTATCTTTTATGTTAAAACATGAAGTTATGTTGGCAAAAAAAATTAATTAATTATATATAAATTTTAATGATCATTTAAAAAATGTTATTTGAAATATGTATTATATATATAATGTTTGGTTAAATATATTTCTATAAATGGTTAATAAAATTCAATAATTTCAATTTTTTTAAAATAATTTTTATAATTTTTTAATATCATAATTCAAATTGTTAATTTATATTCTAATCTTCTTAATATAAAATTATTGTATTTAATGAGTTATTTCAAGAAAAGTACCATAATACTAAAAAAAATTGGAATTGATTTATTATTTAGAAATGTAAAAAAATTAAAATTTTTAAAAATAACTATATATTTTTTAATATATCTATTTTCATTTCTCCATTTACCAAGTAAAGCATTTTACCATTTTAAAAATCAGTTCAACAATTTTTCGTTTATTTAAGAGATTATATAAATCCCAAACTAAAAATGATCTCTACAACAAAGATGGTGTTATGTTTTTGTTCATTCATCTCATACACCAAACATTTGAATTAAAATCCAATGCCAACTAAAATGGATTGTGAGAACAAAATCAAAGAGAAAAATGATTTAAAAAGAATAGGTGTTAAGAGTAAAATTAGAGAAATTGGAGAGTAAATAGTCAATATATACCTATTTCCTGAGTAATCTAGTCCCACAAGCAATAACCTCTCTTCACTCTCCCCCCAACATATGTTTAAGAAATGAAAAAAATTAAAATATTTGGGCATAATATTGAAGGGTGTGTGATAAAGGTGATCTATATACCAATATTTTAGTAGTGAATCTAGGTTTCAAGCTTTGTTTGGTTTCATAACAAGTCACATTTACCAAGTGGAGCATTTAAAGACCTTTTTCAAAATTAGTTCTTCTTAACAACAAATTTCCATTTCTTCTAAAGACTATATAAATCCAAAACTAAAAGTGAACCCTACCGTAACAAGGATGGTATCATGTTTTTGTTCATATATTTCATTTACCAAACATTTCAATTATTTAAATCCAATGCCCAAGTAAAAGGGATTGTGAGAAGAGAATGAACTAGATTTAAGTGATTAAAAAATAATAGGTGTTAGGAATAAAATTAGAAGATTTGGAGATTTTACCAAAGAAGCCAAAAACAATGGCTCAAAAATAAGAAGAAGATGAAGATCTAGCAAAGTTGATGAATAAGATATTGTATAATAATTTGCAAGGTTGTTGAACTAAAGACTAATAGAAATTAAGTTTAAATTCTTATATAAGGAAGTCTAAATGATTACCAAATTAAAGTGCCAAATTTATTTCATAACATAAAACAAAATATATATCTATAAATTTATACAATTTTAATAAACTATAAAATAATTTGTAACTAAAAAACCATATAGTACATAAATACACTCCATAATACAATAAAAAATCTATTCAACTAATTTTTAAACATGTTGATATTTGAAAACCTACTCTACAAAATCAAATTATATTAAATTTAATTTATTTACATCAATTTTAAAATATACATTTAAAAATTCAAATTAAATCTTAAAAAATTCAACCATTCAAAATTTAAAATAATGTTTATATCACTTTCAATAATATATATAGGTAAACAAAATATATATTCCATACTTTAAATATTTATGTCATTTCCTAAATATATTTGTTTCTTACTCTATAATTTATCTACTTAATAAAAAAATCCCCAATTCCGTACACTTTTGATAAGCTAGTATAATCCAACCTTCATTGTATCATATATCATGGATTATACTCATATAGATCTCGAAAAACACATTAAAGTGACAAATAAAGTGACAAATTGAAACAATATAAATACACGGTTTCATTAGAACCATATAAACTACGTGGAAGCCACGGGGTAAAACAATGTCATGAAAAATTTCTTTGATTGGAACCACATAAGTATATGGTTTCAATACATTAAAATTAAAGCTAAAACTGATAAGTTGGAATTATGTAAATTATAACAACAGAACTATTATTTTGTTGTAGTTATTATACAACTTATCAATTGAAGGTTTTTATGGGAAAATTTTATTTATTCTGGCATGGGAATTCAAATTATTTTGATTAAAAAAAAGTGTTGTAGTTATTATACAACTTATCATTTGAAAGGTTTTTTAAAAATTTATTTATGCATGTATGTGAATTCAAATTATTTTGATTAAAAAAATAATTAAATTTTATTTATTCAAATTATTCTGATTAAAAAATGATGTTGTAGTTATTGTACTTGCCGCTGGCAGGATACTAGACATCAAGTTTTTCCTGATAGCGATTTTAATTTTTCTTGATAAGACATATATTTTGAGTTTTTGTGTAGTTTAGCTATAGTTAAATTTTAATAATTTTTAAATTTTTTTTTCTCAGTTTTCATTGGTTAATATTTTCACCATGTTATTGCAAAATATATTGCAATTCACGCCCATGGTTGTACGGGCCAGTGGTCATTAGGTCTGGATTAATAAATGGCATGACATGTGTTTGGGTTCCAGACGTATAATTCTCGCATCCAACACCAATGAATTGCGGCCCACTTGGCAAATGCCACTTCACTACTAGTACCAAGTCCTTTCACTCGCATTAATTCCTTGTTCTTATATCAATGCTGTTATACACTAGTGCACAAGGAATTGGAGAGACTGCTCAGCATCGTAGGCTGCTGCAAGGTGAAAATTGAAAGTAGAATCTATAAAATTTTGTAATCTTTCTCATTTATTCATAGATCCGTGTGTACGAACAATCGTGAATTCCATGCTTCATTTGGTAACGTGGCCAATGTTTGACATGTAACTCTCATCACAATTTTAACATCATTGCATCCATTACATTTTATTACATTACATTGCGGTGTATTGCAAAGGTCTCTTTCACATATATTTTATTATTAGCTAGTTTCTACCTTTTAATATATAATCCTCCACAATGATTAATACATGTCCTTTCGTTATGTTATAATCCGAGTGTTTTTGAAGTTTTTTGATGCCCGGGCTAACTGCTCAGCTACATATTTCACTCTCTATGTGCATAAACTAATTCTAAATCTGGGCAACTTTTAACATTGTGTGGAGCTTTTATATTTCAATCTCAGATTGAGATCTTTTAAAAGGTAATTCTCTTATGGTGGTAACTATACCTCTCGACCCAATTTATAATCTATATTCGGAGCTACGTTTCTCCAAATCACTAATTTGAAACCATACAAATAAAACCAATAAGTGTTATTCAATGCGGAGGCTCTCTTCACACCCCTTGACTAAACCATATTACAACCTGCTCATGGTATCATTCGATTTGGCAATTAACCCCCTTATGCTATCTGGACGCACGTTATATAACTTGTCCGAGACCCGATTTCAACATAGCCCTGTGGCCAACCATCGCACATTAACATAATGTTTTAAAGTACCTTGCGTCCTCCATAGCATTAGTCTTAATTGCGATGAGTCATTACAATAATCTTCCAACTTAGAATTAAACCCACCCGAACATATGTAAGGTCAGATGTGTCATAAATGTTATATATATATATATATATATATATATATATATATATATATATATATATATATATATATATATATACGCCTCAACCTATATTGTGATCTCCGTTCGATTAACTGGAACATTATAATAAAACCTCAGCCCACAGCATACTATTAAACAATATCATTACCAATTATATCAAATCCCAACGCACACCAAGGATCCTTCCAACATAATACGTTGATTTGAATTAAACCAAAGCTCGACAGTCGTTCGGACCCACAAGACTTACCTCGTTAACTTTCATGCATCGCACGATGCGTCAGCCGTTGATCAACCAAGACTCCAAATCGAATGACGAGAACGCTTATCGCGTTTTTTTACACTCCGAGCTTTAATGCTCAGAAATTGCGCGATGAAGCCGGTTTCTGAATACCGCTCCCGGACGCGTGTCCAACGATGAATGTCATCACGTTTTTTTGGACAATTGTAAATGCCACCTTTTCACAGCGCGATACAGTCGGTTTTCTCCACGAGAACCGCCTTCACTGTTTCGCTATCACGGTTCCATCTTTTCCTGTTCAACACTACTCGACTATCGACCTTCCGCACGGTGTATATACAACATAATCAATGTTAACTCCGCATCTGAATGCTGCATATGGGAGCAACATTACGCTCTACACTGTATAATCTTGTCAATGAGAGAGTCGGTTAACAAGCTGTGTTCTCCAGAAATCCCATCGAGTCCTGTCGAACCCTTATATGAAGATTTAATCGCACTCAATACAGGTCCAGGCAAGCCTATTAATTATAACGACCTTCTCTCTACTATAACCCAACAAATTATAACTCGGATTGATCGATCTCAATCACAGAATAGGGCTCAATGTGGGCGAGCGTTTTAGACAGAGCTTCCAAACGTTTTAAATGAACAGGAGCAAACAATTTAACTGACTGAAAACCTCACCACAAGAATCAGTTTGTGAAATCGACCATTCTATGGTCAATTCGCACAACTCTACGCACAAATTAATAATTCTATTCCACAGAATTGGCATGAATATCTATTCCTCTAATAACCCACAAAACACAGTCAAACCACAAATTCAAATTACGGCCAATGCTTTGCCCCGAGGGTTTCCTACTCACAAACCTTGACAACTACCGACTCTTACTTCATGGCTAGAATTGCTAATCAAACTTCATACTTGGATCCCTAATGTTTTATTTCAATTCGGAACCATATTGTAACAATTTTCTCCTCTTTTTATGGCTTCCTTTACTGATTGTAGTGGTACTGGTACCAAATCGATTTACCACGGCGCAGGCAGACACGTGGAGGTGTAGGATTGGGTCGCGTTATTTGTTGGGCTAGTTCCAGACATGAAATGTTATGTGGCGCAGTTCATAAACATTTTTGCGTCACAAAAGCCGCTCACGTCACCAGGCCCAAACCAGACCCGATATGGTTTATAGGGCAGATTTAATTTCTCATCGCGTACACAAAAATTTCTATGACATCAGCAAGTTTGCAACGCGATTTCGCATTGTGATTTGGTTTAATGTTCGTTGAGTTCCGGCGGGCTCCACCAGGTCAAATGTTAAGGTTTGATAAGGTTTCCTATGATCCGCATACAGTTACGAAACTTAAATTTATATCCTTTTCTAAAAATATATGTTCCAGTGCCAACTTTCTATATTATCACACTAAATTGAAAGATCACACTCCTCCATTCCAAATTCCACACAAATTTTCATTGGGATTTTGGCACAGGAGAGCAAATTTACAGAGGATGTTGTAAGCGGTTTTCTACTATATCCAAAAGCGCCTCATTTTGACTTATATAGCTGTGTGCCTTTAAAATCCATTTCCAGTTATGACTTATATATCTGCACACCTTTAAGAGCCATTTCCAGTTTTCTTTATATCGGGTTATGTGAATAGGCTGCAACACTGTTTTAGCTATGTTGAAAGGGCGAATGTAAAGGGTGAGGAACCTGCATCATGCAAATAATTTATATTAAACTTTTACATTTTGTTTAAAAAATGCTCAACTTAATATTAAAAATTTGAATGCAACTTGTTAATTATATGTATTTGAGGTTCTAAAGCTACCCACAGTTGTATTGCATATTTGAAATAGTATAACACCTTTGATTCTTCATGAAGAGACGAGTATGACTATGTTATTTGCTTTTACACAAACAAAAATGACTAGCATAATTCAAAACATCGAGAGTTACTAAAAAAGGAAAAAGGGAAGACATGAATGACTTACAATAACAATGATAGCAAGTTAATAATTTATCATGTTGCTTAGTGATAGAGGCATATGCATAGTTATATGTATGTTTACGGAAACTACTTTAATATAGGAATAAAAATTCCTGGAATATATTTATGAACAAACAACAAAATTGTTGAGGTATAAATAGTTAATTTCAGATAATCTAACAACAAAACCTTTTAACTATTTGTATTTTCTATACATAGATCTTTCTTCATCTACTTGAAAGTAAGGTGTTAAGGACAAGAAGTGTCAAAATTAATTTATTTTTATATTTTTCATAGTGGATTAAAATGATATTTTTTTTTTATAAAATATTTGTGTTAAATTTAACATTAATTTTAATTTTTAATATCAAATATAATAAATTTTCATTTTTCATAATGTAAAAGAATTAAAGAAAAATACAATTGGCATATTGCATGATAAAATTAAGCAAGATGATATAATTCATATTTGTATTTATTAATTATTTTAATTATAAAAATTTAAAATTTAAATTAAATTATCTTTTAAATAAAATTTATCATTTTTGTATTATTATTTATTTTAATTATAAAAATTATAAAAAATTATTTAAAAAAAATTAATTGTAAAAAATTATTAGGATTAAAATTTGTTGAAATGTTAAATAAATCTAATACAAATAATAATATTTAAAATTGTGATTTTTTATAATAATTTTAGTAATTGGGATTATGTTAAATAGTTATAGTGAATAATTATTATTTTTCTAATTCAGATTCAAATTTTCACCAATTACATGATAAACATTAATGTCTTGATGATTATTACTTAAATTAGTTATATTTAAACTAAATGGCACCTTTATTACAAAGAAAATCCACATAAAATTCCTCAAAGTCAAATTGCAACATTGCTATATTTACACTAGTAATTATCAATTGGTTACCATCATCAACACAAAAGTTATTTTACTATAATTTAGATAGATTTAAACTACTACTATGTAGTGCATAAATTTTTAATTTTTACTTTAATTTAATTATATTTAAACTAAATTAACTTTATTACAAAGCAAATCTTCATAGACATTATGCTCAAACTCAAATTACAATAATTACTTCTAATTTAATTTAACTATACTTTATTACAAAGAAAATTTTTATAAACATGCTCAAACTCAAATTGCAACATTACTATAATTACATTAAGAGGCATGTAATAGCCGTAATAGCTACCCATAGACATTTCCAACATCACATTGCAACATTACTATATTTAAACTAAGTAGCAGGTAATCTCTACCTTGTAGCCTTGTTATACAACTTATTATTTGAAAGTTTTTTTTTGAAAATTTATTTATGCATGTATGTGAATTCAAATTATTTGGATTAAAAAAATAATTATATAAGTAATTTAAAAAAAAAATCATAATATTTAGAAAGTTATAAGAACTATGAAGGTTTATAAATATTTTGTTTCATAATTTTATATATTAAAAATATAAGAGAAAATAAATAAACACTATTTGCTCTTTACTATCTAGTATCATCAAGAGAAAAAAAAACAAGATTCGTGACTAAAAACAAGATGTGTGACTATTTGTTAAACTAATTTATTGATGGTACTGTTATCAAACTTAAGGTTAAAGAACTAAATATTATAATTGGTTTAGGTAATGGTGAAACTAAGCTTCTTTAGTGTTGTTGGAAGTAGAAGCAATATTTAAGATATTTGATTCACATTTGAACTTTTATATTAGAAAACATATAACTCAACACAACTTGATTTTTTGAATTCAATGTACATTTTGTCATAATTCAAAGTTTAGATCCTTTGAAAACATGATTACAAGTTTATAATGATATTTTGTAAATTGTATGTAACAAGATTCAATTCATATCAAGTATAATTCATAATTTTTTTCTTGTTTTCAATCATATTTCCTAATGCACGCTACAATATGGAGTGCAGATAATATAAGCGAGACAAATATGAAAAGTGAGACAACACCAATTATCTATATTTATATAATCTTGTTGTTCTTTCAATGCTTGTCTTCTTTTTTGCATCATTTCTCTAGCTTTTTCTTACACTTTATTCGTGATTGGAACCTTCTTTCCTTTTTGAGTTCGTAATCTCCCATTTCTAATCTTTGTTCTAAATTCATGTGTAAGTTCCACTTATTGTTTTTTTTTTTGTTATGCATGCATATTCAGATGGCCAAACTTAGTTATAATTTTTCAAAATAATTATACTTTTTTGAGTGACAACAGGAGCTCGACTGAGCTATAAGCTCAATCGAGCCCCTATTACATAAATTTTTAATAAATGCATTCAATATAATTAGTGATGGGTTGGTGGGTAGATGAATTTTTAATGGCTTGATCGAGGTTATAGTTCGATCAAGCTCGTAGATCCATGGCTCGATCAAGCCTTTTGTTTAATTGTAGTTAAATTCTCTATTGAGAAATTTAAATTTCAAATTTAAGCGCTCGATTGAGCTGTTGAGCCCCTTAAAAAGATAGATTTAGCACCTTTTTTGCATATTTTTCTACAACACCATTTTGAACCCTCGCTGACTTAAGGAAGTATTTTTGTTTAGTTGACCATGTTGGATTCGTGAAGGAATCATTTATACAATGACATATGATTTTAACATTTTCAAATTCATATGATATATTTTATCTAATTTATTTTAAATATAGTCCTTCAAGTTTTTTTGGACAATTTAAAAGGGTTGAATAAAAAATCAATAACATAAAATATATAAAATGAAAAAATTTCAAAAAATACCAATATCTTTGTTTATGACTCCTCTTCAAAAGGGTACTCTTTCTTTTTATATTTATTTAAATAGTAGAAATAAACTTGTGTGCACACATGTTTCTGAAAAATGCAATTGGAATATGCATTTACCAACTCCAAAAAATAATAATAAAATATAATTTTGCGTAAAAAAACAAATTTTTAATATGAATAACTTAGTTCTCTCTGTGTAGACCACACACACACACACACACACACACACACACACACACACATATATATATTACACATTTTAGACTAAGTCATGCTACGTGAACACATGCATACCTCTTAAGATGTATGAAAATTTACAAAGACAAGCATTTCATATAATGGAAAATTGGTAGATTATACAACACTCATTTTTTTTGCAAAAAATGTCATTAGGGAAATAACACAATTCTAACAAATTATCTTTTTATTTTGAATCAAAATTCACAATGCTTATATGAATTTTGAGGGCTTCAATTTGATACAAGAGTAAAAACTTGAAATTTAATCGCCAAATTTGGCCCAAAAGTGTAGTCCATCATCATGCATTCACCCTTATAGCATACAAAATTATTTCGAGATGATTTTATTTTCTTCAGATATGGAATCCTTTTGTGATACTTTTTATTTTTCTTATACTTCCTTTCAAACTTATCAGGGAGAAATGTAGATCTACATTTATAGTATTTATTATTTTTCTGGCATTGACGAACACTTTTTTTTTAGTTTGGTGACTACGATTATAATCACCACATCCCCATTCTGGCATATTCCCTACATTTTTGCACAAATATTATGTAAACATATTTTCAAACCTTTTGAAATCTTTGTTCACTCTTTTGACCAAACAATGTTCTTGGATTACTATTTGGATGTGATGATCTGCCATTTCTATGGACATACCTTCTAAGGTAATGCATTTGTATTTAAAAGGTTTCTCAATTGCATCTAGGAGAGCTCCTAGAAAGCTTCTAGTATAGCATTTTATATATCGAGGATCATTAATTTTCCCAGATCCTATTATTAGCTTTTGCATATAACAAAAATATTCGTCATGATAAGTAAGAATATAAATCATTTGGGTCATATACAAGGATGCTAGATGGTCATGTTCTATATCTGTCTCATATCCATGAAATTTTGTAATTAATGCTTGTAATATTACTTCATATGCTTTGGGATCATTCATCATTTCATCTTTAGTACTTTGTGGCAACCAATGCCACTAGTTGGCTATAATCCCTATAAAACCATTGACCAATTGTGTGGCCATATATCTTGGGGTGATTGATGTATCTTCCACCCTTTTAGAAGTAATCCAATTTATTAAAAAATGGATAGAAAACCTTATTTCTTTTGTTGTTTGACACCTAAAATTCATGATTGGATGTTCAGGCATTGCTGAGATAATTCTATTAGCCATATCAATTTTACTAAACATGGGAGTTCTTTAGGGTGGGAAGAGGATGCCATTAGAATTGTTGTATCAAATTCTGGCTCATTTTTGTGGACATTTCCTTCAGATCTTTTTCTCTAACTTGTGGCTATAGAGGATGTGGCCATTTTTTCATGACAAACACTTCTTCACCTGTCCCCGCGAGGATGTCTTCTGTGGAAATATGCTTTGGCTTGGCTGTTCCTTGCAATGGGTTTTCTTGTGTTTGAAAAGCCTTCGCTCTGCATGGACCATTAGTTCATTTCCTGTCATAGTGTTAACTATAATCCATTTTTCAGTCTTTGTATAAGGGATGGGTTGGTTTTTTTTCAAAAGAATTTGGTGATAAAAGTTTTTGTGGAATCATAATTTTCGTTGTTAAACTACATTTTTGAATACATAAATAGATTCAACACTCTAGAAATCCTTCAATACGCTCCCCTTATATAAAATCAACAACTCAAATTTGTAATTGGCCCAATTTGCGTAAAATTGATAGAAAAATATACTTTAGAAAAAAAATTAATTATGTTTTTTTTCATTCAAACAATATAATAGTTAATCTAATCACTACCTAAAACCTAGCTTGACCATTAAGGTTAACTTTACTTTAAATGTCATTTAATCATTCAAATAACTAGTCATAAAAACCATCCCAGATGTGGGTGAATATTGATGGAAGGCATACGGCGAGCCCTGTGCGTGAGACATGGCTCGACCACATGGTCACACATGGGCTCAATCCGCGAGCATTAAAACATGCCAACTGCACTCAACACAGCTTCATTAATACGCTCGTTGGTCGATGCATCCACCACCCTTTCAAAATGCCTCCTCCTTCACCTTCAAGCAGTCCTCCTCTGTCTTCAAGCTGCGTCTGCCCCTCTGTGGTCTTAGAGCCGAGCTCTAGAACGCCCACAGGGGGGCGATGTAGCCTCTATTGCTGTATTGTTCTTGCTCCCGGCCACCACATCTCCCATAGCCTTCATTGATGCCTTAATTTTGACTCAGAGCCTTCGGCTCCTCCAAATTCTGCACCTTTGGGTCCTTAGACTTTTGTTCATTCGGCTCTGCTTACTCAACCCATCACCATCGCCTCCACTAGCTCCATTTTTCCTAAGCACCACCGTATGCGCTGCCACTGTGGCAGTGGGCGTGGTAGGGCGTCTCGGCCTCCGCTTTCCAATCGCTCTCAGTCCTCTTCTCTGTCTCTTGAGGATTCCTATGGCCGCTGTCCTGCAACTCCCAGCGGTAGAGGTCGTGACTTGGCTTCGAGATGGTCTCGTTCTTTAACTCCTATTCGCCCTTCAAGGTTGAGCCATCCCACCAGTCATTCCTCCCCACCTCTGCCAACTCTGGAGACGCTTCCCTCTCCATCCATAACGCACTCGGCTCAATTCCACTACAACTGCACCTTGGACTGCCCTTGCATCACAGCCACCATCTCCATAAGCTTCAAGGAGGAAGCTGCCATGACTGATAGCTTTCGCCTAAGGAAAATACCCAAAAAATCCATAATTGACTCAGTATCTCAGATGCAATCACGAAAGTCTAATGCTCTCCCCGTCATCCATGGCGCTCCCTCTTCCTGTAGCAAAAGCAAGGGTAGCGGCGACATCGGCATCAGTGGCAGCGACAACAGCAATAAGGAGTGGTCTGTTGATGATGGTTGCATGGGCAGTGCACGCACTACCCGCCCACATGATGTGCCTCGTGATAAGAATGCTGATGACTCATCTGAGGAGTACAGGTGCCCAATTGTGGAGGAGCAACTGCCCCCGCACAATGAAACCTAGCTTCTACAGGTTTTTTTTAGTTCGGGTCTCTTTTTCTGGATTACTATGTCGCTACTAGTTACTTTTGTAATTCACCACTATTTTTTGTATGAAGCTAGTTTCCCCACTGTGGGCAGCTGCAGTAACACTGGTTTGACTGGTTTCCCCCACTAGGGCAGTCACTATTTTGTTCTTTTGACTTACAATGCCTTTGGAATTGGCTAGTCCATCAATTCCAAAGGCCAAACACCCCATGTACCATATGTTTTATTAATAGAATTTAGACTTACTTAGAAAATAAAATAAAAAAAGAGAGAAAGTCATAACAACCACGCCATTAAAGGGTCAACTTTTACATAAGTGCATTACAAGATGGAGTGAAACATGATCACGAAGTAAAAGACATGTAATTTAATAAGAAGGAGATTATGAGAAAATCTATTTTTAGATTTCCACAATTTTTATCAACAAAGAGATTGTTGTATTAATCATTATTTAAAACCATAATAATTTATGGATTTAAGAGTATGTGCACCTCCATAGATTTAGTAGTCAAATCATTACATGGGTTCCCTTCTCCTACATAAAAAGGGGTCTCATCCACCAATTTGGTGTTTATGACCTTATTAATATCATTATTATTATCATTGTCATTACTAGTAATGTGTAAATGTTAACTTGTCTTCTTTCATGCTAAATTGTGTTGTTAATATAAAGTTTTGGTTCATAACTTTCATGTATCAAAATAAATTTGTTTATCTATAAGAACAAATGTTGCTCAATAATGTAAATACTTGTTTCTAAAAAAATAATCACTCAGTAACATCTTGTCTTAAGGAAGAAAAAAACAACACCATCAAAAATAGATTTTTTTAGCTAACACATAGCTATACTCAATATTCAATTGTACTAATAAAATTGAGTGCTCACAAAGAGAAAAAAACAATAATGGAAAGCAACAACATTTTGGCTAGAACCAACCAAACTACCTAATTTGAAAGTTGGAAACATGTAATGTAGAAAAAGTTTTGAAGATTGAGATATAGAAGGCCAAATATACCCAAAATGGTTTTACAAAGTCATGTACAAAAATTTTATGACTTAAAAAAATGGAGAAAACATGTATAAAATAAATACTGCGTAGACAACTTCTAGAAACCATATGTAATCGTAGAGAAAACATATCAATTTACCATTTACAATTTCATAGAAACCATAATTTCTAAGGTATTAAGTGTATATTTTTATTTTTATTTATTAAAGTGTTGAAAAATACATAAATAATGATGGTGGTAATTATTGGAAATATATTTATTTATATCTTATTTCTATCCATTTTTTATAGCAAATAATTGCTTAAATTATTGTGTACAATATACTTGCTTAAATTATGGTGTGTAATAACAAATGCTAAATATGTTATTTGAGTAGTTATTTTCAAATATTTTAATATTTGGTGGTTTAATAATTGAAAAGTACTGCACAATTATCTAAAAGTGTTGGCCTAAATATTGCCACTCCATTCAGAAATTATAGTAGGCCTAATGGTTAAGAGCATGTGTTTCTTCTTAAGAGGTTATAAGTTCAAAACCAGAGGGAGTAGAGCATGTATACCTTCATAGATTTAGCTAGAGGGAGTAGAGCATGTATACCTTCATAGACTTAGCTAGTAGTGAAATGAAAGTGGGTCCCTCGTCCTACAAACAAGGGGGTATCATATACCAATTTGGTGTGTGGCTTGGCCATGAGCTTAAAATTGAATAATAATAATAATAGTAGGAAATTTTGAGGCAATTATTCACATGGCATTATAATAGACCTTAAAATTGGATAATAATAATAATAGTAGAAAATTTTGAGGCAATTATCCACATGACACTATAATAGTAGAAAATTTTGAGGCAATTATCCACTTGACATTATATTGTGCAAAAGTTGCAATAAAACTTTAAGTTATGGTCCAATAAAATATTTGAAAAAAATTCTTCAATAATATTTAAAAATAAATATTAAATTTTTAATATGGAACATTATAAGTTATATTGATAATACTAAAATAATAATAATTAATAAGAAAACCAATAATTAAAATTTTATTTTCACGGATAATAATTCTGAGTTGTGTCAAAGTGAGTTTATTCCTACTATTTAAAAGTTTGTTTAGGCCTAATTAATTGATTTGTTTTGTTTAGGTCAAAAGCCTTCACCCACTGTCATCTAGACGATCGCTACCGCTGTTGAAGCCATTCAGGCCAAAAGTTGGACCACACTCCATAGCGCTGTCAAATAACTTTTTGAAACTTTCATTATTTCACTCTTCATGGTTACAAATATCATCATTGGCAATGAGTAATGAATGTGTCAGCTTTCATGGATAATCAGTTTATTAAAAATAAAAATAAAATATTAGAAGTATTTGGGAATAGGGTAAGTACAAGAAAGATATTTAAAAGAAATAATTTTTATAGTGATTATTTTTATCAAGGAACTATGTTTTTGACGAAGTTTAATAAATAATTTATGAATATTTAATAAATTAAATATATTTTTTAATATTTCGTACATAACGATACGAAATTTTATAAAATCACCAATTTAATTTCAAAATTTTTGATAATGACACAACCGTGGGCATTGCTCACAGGCTAGGACAAGTAGATTCAGATAGTAGAACAAATGTTGGCAATGTTGAATATTGGAGCAGGGGAGCTTTCACATTTTTGTTTTTGGAAATGTAAATGCCTTCCAAATTCAGGTTTTCTATCTGACAATAATTTCAACGATGTACATTTAGCCATGCAGTGTAACATTTATGTTATTTAATAATGGTTTTTTACTAAATTAATATTATATTATATTATATGATGTTAGAATATTTAAAATAGTAGTAGTTTAATTAATAAATGAAATGATTTTTTTATTAGAATTGGATAATATAATTTTGAGTAAAATTGTGATTTCATTTAATTTAATATATGGTTGTAAATGCATAGTGAATTTAGTATCTTAAAAAAAATTTAAGTACTAAAATTTGTAGATTAAACCACTTAAACTTGTTCTTTTAAAAATTATCTATCTAATTTTAAACAAAATTGACCCAAAAAAAACTAAAAAAATAACCATATTATTTAATAAGTAGATTACACAATTAAAATATATTGTAAATGGTATGCTTTAGGTTTCCTCTATATTTAAGTGATTTATAGATTTGAGACTACCAAAAAAAGTGTAAAGTCAAATTAACCTTTGAATGTTTAAAAACATCAATAAACTTTTAATAAAAATTCAAATATGCATAGTAAAAATAAGATTATTAAATATTAACTTATAGCAATATGATATTAAGTAAAACTTCTAAATCTTTAATTACTGTTAGAAAACATTATATATTTTAAAATAAAAACAAGTTAAAAATAATTTATATATAAAGTAATATAAATAAAGTTATTTTTATTTTTCGAATTTATACATGCATTATAATTGTAAATAATAAAAATGAATTTGATATTTATAATAATTTATGAAGTAATGAAGTTTAAATAAAAAAACAGTGCAATTTATTTATGATTTGAATATTTTATAGATTACATATTTTGAAATATTTCCAAAATTTAATTGATATGAATAAAATTAAATAATAGACTTCATTCATATTTATTAAATTTAACTTTCCTAAAACATAAAAATAGCCAAAGATAACCATTATATCTGACATTTTGTCTAAAAACATATCACTCTCATTGTAATTGCATGAAAATGACCTAAATATCAAATCCAATCCACATTGCATGAAAATGACCTAAATATCAAATCCACATTTTTCATTATAAATAGATTAGATTTTATATGAATGACAAATTTAATAGATTCCATGGATATAGAGCAAAGTTAACCTATTATTTTTATATGTAACTGTAAATTCCGTATATTTAAAGGCATAAGCTCAGAGTTTGTGGATGTTCAGGGTGCAGGATGCATCGATTCTTTACAGATAATGATACCCTAAAAAAAATTCAAAAAGGGTACCGATTACATGGAGGTTTGCTTTGGAAAGATACCATTCCAGAAACCACAATCTGCAAGCACCCACATCTGTGTGCAAAACAGATTGATGCTAGTGCCAAAGTTCCAGTATTTTTTTCCATTGCTTAAAGTAGAATCCCGCCTGTCACTTGGAGTCTTTATTGCATACCATCTTTAGTCTGTTAAATTAGAGAGGTGGAATATTCAGTTTGTGAACCGAATAAGCCACAACGCGAAACCTTTAAAAGAGAAAGAAAGAAAAGTGTGGGAAAACAAGAAGAAAAGAAGAAAGTGGAAACCCACAGCCATTTTGAATCTTCCATGATATTTAACTAAAGAAGAAAAGAAGAATGTGTTTTAAAAGAAAAAGAAAAAAAGAAGTGGGAAAAAAGGAAGAAGAAGAAGAAAGTGGAAACCCACAGCCATTTTGAATCTACCATGATATTTAACTAAATCACTTATTCAAAATCCTGGAAATCTTGAAGCTATACCAGAATTGTATTCTTAAATGGATTTAATTTTGTTTTGTTTTCTTATAAATTTTTAATTATTCATGGTTAGTTATATAAAGAAAATTAAGTCTTTAATAATATATTGAAAATTAATAGTGAAAATGTTCAAAATTAAACTAGTTTTAAAAGTTATCATTTAAACATGAAATATTTATCATGTCAAAATAATAAAACCAATATATTATATTGCTTTAATGATTTTAAGAAAAAAACTTAAGTAATGTTTATAAATAACTTTCGAAATTGATTATAAAATTTAAAAATTATTTTTGAGGTAAGAATTGTTGTATTAAAAGATTGTATGAAAATGTTATTTCTAGGTTTAGAAATACTAAGGATTAGATTGAAGATATTTATTGTAATATATAGGAGTTAAGTGAGGTTATCCCATGTCCTTTATAATATGTGGCATCTACATTAATAAGTTAGAAACATGTTTGGAAGATGCAAGTTGTGCAAGCATTACTCTAACTAGGATAGTCATCATCCTTCTTCTTTGCGCTCATGATATTATTCTTAAGGTGAGGTGTATCTTCTATCTCAGCAAGCAATTAATAATTCTCAAGCATTTTTATTCAAGCACACATATGGATTAATTCATATGTGATGTGATGGACAGATTGTTGAACGAAAGAGGCAAATGTTGATAACCTCCTCCATCCCCCCTCTTTCATATGATCCAATATCATGCCACTCCATCTCCACCTATTATTTCATCTCCTCTATTACTCCCCCCTTCCTCATATGCTCCAACATCATGCCATTTTATACCCACCTATTCTTTAAAAGTCTTGACAGAACCTTTGTATTTTGTCTTACATGGAGATGAATCTCACTCCTCTTTCCAAGGAGCTCTCCAAGTAAAACATGGAACTTAGGTCTCTTAAGCATGAGGTTAAACCGTTATCTAGTTCTAGTATAGAGGATTCATGTACGAAGTTCAAGGTTAGATGCTTCTAGATACCACATAACACTTCTCCTATAGCCTCAAGGATGATAAGATGGGAAAATATGTATCTAGTGGATACTGGTTATTGGTTAAACATAAATTTTTGTTCTAGAATATGACCTCAAAAATGCCTCTAATTAAATAAGATCTTCTTATTCCTTTAATGTAAGGAAACAAATTAACAAGTTCCCAAAACCCATTTAAATATAGTAAGAGTGGAAGTTTACCTTACTATAAACAACCAATAAATTAGAAGAAAATTTTTGGATGGAACTGTGTATAGGATTAATATCCCATCCAACGTTTTTGGTGGACCCTCCACCCATCATCAAGGACTAGAGAAAATTGAACGATAAACAAGTGAGTGTTGGAAGCCTGTGAATTAGTCGCTGGGAAAAAAATGATAAAATTTAAGATAGTCATTAAGGGTCAAGTCAACAAGAATATATATACATATATATAATAGTTGTTAAGGATCAGGTCAAAAAGGTGTTTAAAGATATCTATATTTTTTATTGAAAAATATTTTGAATTAAAAAATAAGATGAATTTGAAATCTAAGGAAAAACAATAATAAATTAATTGGGGTAGCAAGAGGGGGAGGGATTCTCATTAATTGCGATGAAAAAATAGAAGAAATATTTGCTTGGGGACTGGGAATAAAGACTAACAATCAAGCGGAGGCCTTTGGACTCCTGTTTGGTCTCTCTTTAGTTCAGAAAAAAGGAATAAGGGAGGTTGTCATCCTAGGAGACTCCCTATTAATAATCAAGCATATCGTAAATGATACATAATCAAGCATATCGTAAATGATATTTCGACACAAAACTGCAAAATAAATCAAATCATCAAAAGAATACAAGGAATAAAGTCATCCTTTGATAAAGTCAGGTTCTATCATACTCTCAGAGGGCAGAATAAGGAAGTTGATAGGCAGGAAAACAAAGCTTGCCTATGTCAGAAGAGAAAAGTATGATGAACGGGCAGGAGGGAAGTCAATTATCCCCTCAAAATGATTCAAATGATAAAAGACAAAGGTAAAAAAAGGACTACTAGATACAAATATTTAAGTAAAAATAGATTTGAAGAGATAGGGTGTACTGGTCTATAAAACTATATTGAAATTCCATTTGTTGGCACTTATGGTTATTGGGGTTCAGGTTGAAGATTTTGGTCAGTGGCTTGATTAATTTATTTCCCTTCCCCCTCACCCTTTATGTCCCTCTCCCCTTATCCCCCTATATTTCCCCCTTCTCCCCCCTTTATCCTATGTCTATGATATCCCCTCCCTGGATTCTTTCGACCCCTTCCCCCTTGTCACAATTCCTCCCCATCCCCATGGGCCCTCAAAGGCATTGTCCCATCTTGAATCCTTTCCTAAGTCTGCTAGTTGGTTTTCGTGGTAGCCACTCCACGGGCGTGGAACATGGGGCTTGGACACGTGGTGATCGAATTTACACATGTGATTCACTGGGCATCAACTCATGTTTGAGCATAAGAGTCGAGGTATACATGACCAGGATCAAGGGAGGTTGTCAATGCATTCAAAGTTCGTGCATGTGAAGTTTGGAAAATAGAGGGAGGCATTTAATCCCACTATGCAGGGATCATCAGTCGGCATGGGAAAATCCTTGGAGAAAGATATTGGAGGTTGAATCAAGGTATAGGGGAATCATGGATGTTTGTGGGGAATATGGCAGCACCGAGTGGCTGCAGAGTGAGGTCATCCACTGCAGGCTTAAGCGCTATTTATGCAATAGATTCAGGTTAGATTATGAAAACAATCTTATTGAATTTAGTAAGGTTGGGTGGAGTTTGCCTCTGAGGCAAGCTCTGTCCAGATCATAAGGCATAGAGAAGGTTATGTTAGTATTTTTTTCATACATCTTGGAGGTCGGTGGGGAGGGGACTTCGGGAATTAGAGTAGGCGACTCAGGGAATGATACAGAGTCTTGGGTGGTGAATCTAAAGGGTGAGCTTTTAGGTGGTGTATGAGACTAGGCTTGTGTTAAGTTTGGTAATTAGACCAAGGTTGGGATCTGCGGGAGTCTCTAAAATTTGGATTTCGAGCTCCCTCAGGAGAAGGATTCTGGGAGAAAGTATAGGTTTCAGGCCTGTATTAAGATCAGATATTGGGTGTTGGTGGGGTTCTGTGGGAGTTTATTTCATCTCATTTCTTATTTTTCACTGAGGAGGTTTGTCTGTGATCTAGAGTTAGGAGTTTTAGGTAAGTTGGTGTGGATGTCTTCCCAGTCGAACGGTAAGTCTAGAGGCCAGGGGAGGGATCTGAGATGTGAGGGTGGTGCTAATTCTCGGGAGGGTGGCAAGGGGGTCTTGGGAAAGAATGGGGCTCAGGGTAGATACGTAGATAACAATTGAGGTGGGAGGCTGCAAAGGTGACAAAGTGTCGTGTGTGACTGTCATAGCAAGGAATTGGGCTTTGCTTGGTGGGCACGAGTGTTGTAGGATCCTGGAAAAAATATTTGGGAGAGTGGGTGTCGTTCCCTGGATGGAAGAAGAAAGAAATTCATAGGTGGGAAGCTCAACCATTGGGTCTTGGCGTCATCGCCGACCAAGGACAGGCCACATGTATTGAAGAAGTATAAAGGGGCGCAGTAAGGGAATGCGATGTGTGAGGGATTCCCATCAGAGCATGAAGTGATAAGAATGGGACTACAGATAATTCAACATAGTATACATCAACAACAACAAGATAAGCTAGAAATGAAAGAAAAACAAATCACCAAGAACGAAAAAATTAGGCAGATGGAGGATGAGATAGATGCATTAAGACGTGAATTAGAAGAGTTCAAATTCCTATAGCAGAGCAAGAGAGAGGACGTAGACGAGAAAAGCTCAGGATTAGATCTCAATATCCCGACTGCCATGGAGGAATAACAAGTTTAATAACGTCTCTTCCTATTTTTTGTTTTTTGCAGATTTTATATGATAAGTTGCAAATGTATGATTATTTTGAGGCAATTTTGTAATAAATTTGGAGCCTTTACTTGCATTCATCTTCCATTGTAAATCACTTGGTTTTATGCCAAGAACGATCTCACATTACTACAAATATCTACTCTTTCCTGTAAAATAATAATAATAATAAATTAATAAAATTCAACTATTTAAATAAATAAATTAAAATTAACAGAAAGAAGTCGAAGAGGGAAACAAATAAATGTTAAAAATAAGTTAAAAACAATAAATAATTAACACAGATTTTGATTAAAATAATAAAAAATAAAAAAATTATATTTAAATAATTAAATTCAAAGAAGTCCATAAGTACCGAGTCAAGGGGATAAAGAAAATAAATGAACCAAATAATAATTAAACTTTTTATGATGAAAAATAATTTAAAATTAAAATGGTAATGAAATCAATGATTTAAATAAACAAGGAATTAAAAAATAATTATATATAATTAAATTTAATAAAGAAATAAAATGGGTCGCAAGGATTTTAAAGCAGGAAATAAATGATAAATAATAATTAAGTAATAAAATAAAAAAATAATTTATATAAAATTAAACAAATGAAATCAATATCTTAGAGGAATAAACACTTGAGATAAACAAAAGGAAATATTAACAAGAAAGATGATGGATACCAGAATTCTAGGATTAGATTAATTCGAATTCATCTTCCCTATTGAAATGATCACGACGCTTCTCTTATAATGCGAGTGTTTTGAAAATGAACACTAGCTAGGATTTTGGATTGATCAAAACAAACAAGATGTTTGGAATTGAATGAATGTTTAACAATGATTGACTTAGATAAACATAGATGGTTAGTATTAGCTATATGTTCCTTCAAGCCAACTTTGAAGGGACAACCAGTTTGACCAATATAATATATCCTGCATGAGCAGAGAATTTGGTAAACACCAAAACATGACATGGGGTCAGACTTATATTTGGATAACCTAAACATCTGTGAGGTTTAAAGGTGGTTTTAATGTTTAATACCAGAACATGACATGGGGTCAAACTTATCTTTGGCTAACCTAAACATCTGCGTTAGAGTTCTATGAGGTTTAAAGGTGGTTTTAATGTTTTTTGTTTTATAGTGTTTTAGAAATGAGGCCAGCTGTCAAACCACCTTTAAACCTCATAGAAATCTAAGGAAGATGTTTAGGTCAACCAAAGATAATTCTGACACCATGTCATGTTCCGGTCTTTACCAAATTCCTTATTCATGCGGTAGCTATTATATTGGTCAAACTGGTCGTCCCTTTAAAGCTGACTTGAAGGAACATATAATTGATATCAACCATCTTCGTTTATCTAAGTCAAGCATTGTTGAACTTTCATTCAATTCCAAACATAGTGTTTGCTTTGATGAATCCAAAATCCTAGCTAGTGTTTCTTTTTACAACACTAGCATCATGAGGGAAGCTCTTGAAATAGAGAAGCACCCTGATATTTCAATAGGGAAGAGGGATTTAAATTAAACCAATTCTGGAAGCTTATTATCCATCATCTTTCTCATTAAAATTTTTTGTTGTTTATTGCATTATTTATTCTCGTAGTATAAATTATTTTTATTTTATTACTTAATGATTATTTATCATTTATTTCCTCCTTTAAAATCATGTCGCCCCTTCTATTTATTTATTAAATTTAATTGTAAATTATTATTTTTTAATTCCTTGTTTATTTAAATCATTGATTTCATTACCATTTTAATTTTATATTACTTTTCATCATAAAAGGTATAATTATTATTTCCCCCTTGATTGGGTACTTATGGTCTTCTTTGCATATATATAATTTTAATGAAAATATTTGTTAATTATTTATTAGTGTTAATTTTAATGAAAATCTTTGTTAATTATTTATTGGTATTAATTTATTTTTAGTAGTTAATTATTTTTATCTTTTATTTTACTTATTTAAATAATTGAATTTTATTAGTTTATTATTTTCAATTTTTAATTTTTGATTCGTTATTATTAATAATTAATTTGTTTATTTTAATTTGTTTTTTTAGATTTCAAATTCATTTTATTTTTTAATTCAATAATTTTTCAATTAAAAAAAAAAATCTTTAAACATCTTTTAACCTAATTATCATTCAATATTCTTAGTCCCTCATGATGGGTAGAGGATCAACCCATCATTCAATAGTCTCTAGTCTTTGATAATGGGTAGAGGGTTCACCCATCATTCAATAGTCTCTAGTCTTTGATAATGGGTAGAGGGTCCACCCATGATTCAATATTCTCTCTAGTTCTTGATGATGGGTAGAGGGTCCACCTAAATGTTGAACAAGATATTAATCTTATATATAATTTCATCTTAAGAAAATCTTCATTATATTATTTAACCAATAAATCTTCATTGTATATCAAAATATTATAAATAAAAAATAAAACAACAATATTTATATTAAAACTATTTAAAAAAAAAACAAAAAAAATTCTATATCTCAAGGTCATCTTAAACTATTGGTTTTGGGATGTGAATATTTTATGTCTGTTTGTTTTTTTATTATTATTATAATTTAATAATTTGTGAGACTAAGATTTTATTATTATTTAATATATATATAAATAAATTTAATTATGTAAAAAATCTTTAAACATTTTTTTTCACAAGGAAAAAAACACTGTTGTATTAAAAATAAACAGTACATCCATCATTATATTACATTCAGCGCGGTTGTCACAGCAAGAAAGACGATGATTAATACGAACTAGCACACTATCCTATCAACCTCTTGTCTAAGAAAGAAAAAAGACTGTCATGAACAGTGGGATGGCTAATAAGCCAAAGAAAAACATAATAATCTAAATTCAGTGAACACATCATTTCGATAAAAAACATACCATTCTATATTTCCCTATTAAATACAAAAGCTACGCATGATAAGCAAGCCAGAAGTTATATTATATAATACTATCACTGCTATAGGCCCGCATGAGTCCAAAAACATAATTTATCGCAGCCTCGCTTGATATTCAAAAGCAAAAAGAGTACAGGCTCGCTTGCAGAAGAGTCTCGGCTATCTGGTACATATAAAAATTTAGCAGGCTCACTTGATGTTTTAAGATTAATATTATGGGATCGGGATCTTGTTGTTCCATACTTGTAATCCATCTTGATATTGAATAACCTGCAAAACCCCAAAGTTAGAACTGATACCACGTTTCAATAGACCATCCGTCCTAGTGTTGTTTTCTCTGAATATATGATATAATGGAGGCCTGTCCAGTTTATGTTATAAATTTAGGGTCCTTCTGATCCATTCTTGTAAACATGGAGTGGCTATGTTAAGTTTTCCAGATATGCATCCAATGGTCAACCTGGAATCACCATAAATGCAAACATCCTTCGGATTTATATTGATTGCAGCAAGAAGGCCATCAACTCCGCCTTGTTGTTGGTGGCAGAGCCCTCATTCCAATAAATATGAATTATTTCCTGTTGTGATATTTTTGTCCGTGCTCCACATCCTAAGCGACCCTCCCTACAGGAAGCCGAAAAGGTCTATTTTCAAAAATAAGTCCATTTCGGGAAAGCGAGACTTCCCAAATAAAAAAGAAGGGGAGAGATTGAAATTTTCCAGACAACTTATCCCAAATCATAGCCGTGCTAATGAAATCCACTGGTGTCCATTTGGGCTCCATATGATAACAACCGAAAAGCTTCCATAGTGAGCCAACGATGGGCCAATGAAAAAAAATATGTTCAACTGATTCCTCCTGAAGACAACATAAAGCGCACCTGTTCGGCTGAATGTGTTCTTCATCCGAACACATTCCTCCTGAAGACAACATAAAGCGCACCTCTCGCACTGATTCCTCCTTTTGATCAGGGAGTCCTAAGTGAGGATCTTCTTTTTCCATACTAACCACCCAAATAAAACCAATTTTGTGGGAATTTTCCGATGCCAAAAAGGCCAAAAAAAACCCTAGCGCGCTGCACCTCATATAATTTAGTGTTGATGTGATCATATATATGCTTGACAATCAAGGAGTTCCCATTTTTAGCCCCATCCCATACAATATAATCTCCACCAGGAGAGTAACATACCCCAGCCGCCCTGATGGCATCCGAGAAGGACCCCCAGTCCTTTGGAATCATATAACTTTTATAATTCAAATTTCTAACAAATTTCTATGTACTTCTCCCTAATAGAGTCTCTCCCATCAACCGCAACCGCTCTGGGTGTCGACTGCACACCAACGGACGCCTTTCTTGAATGCAGCTGACCCTTTATTTCTGCGTACCAACCAACCATTCTTTCCTCTCCATTATTGGTCTGCAAATCCTCTATTCAATCTCTCGTAGCTCAACACACTCCCTTTTATTTTTGTAGATTTCTGACAAACGGTGGTTGGCAAAAATTCGTTTGTTTAGACTTTTCGTTAAAGACAGACACATTGTTATTTTTTTTAAGTATGAAAAAAACGCTGTTATCAAAACAGTTAAACATTCAAATCAAAAGCTCATTACAGATATATCCCAATTGCAGTTAAAAGAACCTACAATTGTGTTCAAGTGTTGTCCCTCAAAACCAATCTAAATCAGGTCATCTTTTTATGCACCTTACAACGTTCCTCTCAAAACCTATCGATTAATCTGCAATAAAACTGATATCAGAGCATACAGATGATTGCCAGGTCCAACAATATTAGATTATGCAAATATCGTCAAAATAATCAGTATGCAACATAACTAAATAATAAGGAGATAAATAGAGCAATACACGCTCGCTTGATTTTTCGGGCTCTCTTGTACTGCATCCAGCTCGCTTGATAAGAACTGGTCTATCTGTTAAAAAAATACTGTCCAGAACTATACCTTTTTTCACATTACTGTCATTGACAAAACGATGAACTCCTGCAATCTGCTCAAAACCTGTAATCTTCTCTGTTAGCACCCCGAAACCATCAGATTGTTTAGAATTAAGAAAACAACACCGATCCCTGCGCACCCCTTCCCTCCACATCAAATAACTCATAGTGAATTTCTCCGAATCTGCCACTGTTATACCAACCAAGTGGAATTCCTACTGCATAATAAAAGCATTTCACGTGTCATGTGATTATAAAAGAACAAAGGATTTCTTATGAATCTCTTCCAGAGATTTACAAATTGTAGCCAACCATGATATATTAAAGTATTGGATATATTAAAGTATTGGATGAGAAAAATGTTCTAAAATACAAATCTACTTTACAAAGAGAAATGTATGCTATTAATTTCTTTTGAAACTTTATTGCCACCAAAATGATAAGAAATTTTATCACTTTCACTATTTAGAAAAACCAAAAACGTGAAGCAATATTTTTGCATAAATGGTTATTTTCCATGTAATTTCGCAATTTATATTCTTCTTAAAACCAAACAACGATATTTTCCTGAAGCTTATTGGATGCATAAGTAGCCAGAGTTATTAGAAATGTAGGAAGCTAATGCAACATAGAAGTATGGTTGTGCAACCATCATGTTTCATGACAGTGTACACTATATAGACACTAATTAATAATCTACTTGCCAAAAAAATTTAGCGCTATGTTTAAATGTTTTATATTTTTACTAAGCAATAAATAAATATATATATATATATATATATATATATATATATTTATTTATTGTAAAGGTTTTTTCTTGCTCTCTTTTAATATTTAAGTGATTTATAAATTAGTCTAGTTATATAAATAAAAATTATTGATAAATATAAATAGCTACAATCTATAATAAACATGAAAACACTTTATTATATATTTCATTTTTGTTAAAATTAAAAAAATAAATAATAAAAACTAACTAAATTATAATATTACTTTAAATTATTTTATTATTATTAATTATAAAAATAATTAATATATAAGTTAAATATGTATAAATTAAAAAAAATAAATTACAAGGTTCTTAAACATGGAGATAAACACTCACTTTGCCATAGAGATTATTAATATGCAAGTAGGTTTTGTTACAATATCATGGGCCAATATCATGGCTTATCAATACCACATGCCCAGAGAACCATAACTTACTTCATATGACACTTGCTCATATCACATTTTATTTTAATTAATCAATTTAATTAAAAAGGTATTAATACTTTTTTCTATGTCCTTGAATATCGGTGACAACTACGCCAAAAAAATAATGTACCAAGCTGATCTACCCAAAATAATCACTTCATGTCGGCTCAACCATGAAGCCTCATCCTGAGTGTCAAAAAAGGGTATAACTACTTTGGAGATAAACCTCAACCATTGATTGTGTATACTAATATGAATATTCTAGAATATTCTACCATCCACCTAATGAATGCTCTGACATTGACACTATGGCCAATATTGCTAGTGCATTTTTCTCTTATTTTGTTTTAAACCTTTTTTTCATCTTAAAATTTTTCAGGTTTTGATGTGCAGAAGAATAGGTGCATGGAGCCATGACTGTGTGTGGTGAAGGATGTGAGGGTGAAGGGGTATGTGCAAATATAAGGGAGTGAAAAGAAGCAGTTCTATAATTGTAGAGGGGTTGCTTGATTGATGCAGAGAAATTGGATATAGCATGCTTGAAGGAGACGGGGGTATAGCAGGTTTGAAGCAGGTTCCATAATGTTTCATATCTCTACATTCTTTCTCACATACATTCTTCTATAGTAGAAAGAACTACAAAATTTTGGGGCATAAAAAGTTTGGATTGTGTGTATATATTTACAACATATAACATCTTATGAATTTTATAGCAAGTGTGTGTATTATTATGTCGACGTGGGCTCGTTTCGTTGGATGATGAGATGCAAAAGACCTCAAAAAATTGCTTCACGAATGACGTGACACACGATTTAAGAACTAGTATTGTGCGAAAGGAAGGTGTGCAGGAGAACTACGCAGAGGGATAATGCATGCATGAGTGCTGAAATTTTTTGTTGTTGGTTATGTAGAGTCGATGCATGGACAAGATGGACTAATTATGTGATATGGAGAGGAAGGAGAAATGATGTGTGAGAGAAAGGGTGTGTAGAGAAACTATTTGCAGTGGAATTATTAAAGAGCAGGAACTTGTTGTACTATACAACACCCCCCATTTATTATTAAAAATAAATGGGGACCCTTTAAAAAATAAATAGATTTTAAGAAACATTATTTTGTTTAGCGTTAAGTTTTAAACTTTAGGAATAAAAGGCATGTTCCTTTCACTTTGATTTCATTGTGCTTAGCACAAATCGTAAAGCCCACAAGTTAACAAAAGTTAAAACACATATAAAAATTGTGAATTGCGATAAGCACTACAACCTTTTTGAAATTATATGAAATTCCCCGTTGAAAAACTTAGAAAACACTTAAAGTTATAAATCTCGTCGCACGTCCTTTAAGAAAAACTTATATCATTTCAAAAGGAATTGCGATCAGTCGGACCCAATAAGATTATAAACGAACAATGAAACATATTTGCAAAATCTAATAAAGCGCAATACTTTGAGTTTTTTTAGCACATATCGCATTCCGCAACATCAAACCGAATGAAAAGTTATATCCGCTGTGATAAATTGCGATGTGTGATTTGCGCAGATCACATTTCTCATACACCTGTGGTGATAACATATAGTATTGATATCTCTAAAAGTTGTGATTTACGCTATAACATTTGTTACTAAAGCGCTTGAAGTGATCCTTAATAAATCGATTCGTTAATAACATATAATGATTTAGATCGTTGGATTGGAAGTATTGTGTAAGATTTGATGAATGATTAAAGGGTTATTAATGACATTCATTGGGTACAAGGTTCAAAAATATCAATATCTTTCTTAAAGCATGTTTTAATTTATAGCGTCAGATTTTGATTTATGTTGATTTAACTCTATTCTCTATCTTTTTCTCTCCACATCTCAAATCTGAATTTAATTGTCTTGTTTGAATTCAGGAAACTAACTGGGTGAAAATGTGAAGTTGGGTTACACTTTTGTGAGAATCAGGGGTGAAAAACTTTTTTCCTCAATAGTTCGGCCGAACTTTCGAAATTAGTTCGGTCGAACTCGTTCTGCCGTTTATATTGAAGACATACTGACGGCGTGGAAAAACAGATTTTTGGCCAGAGATGGGAAAACCGACAACAAAAGTTCGACGAATTTTTAAAATATTTCAGCCAAACTCATATTTTATAAATATATCGCCTGCAAACTATTATAGGTTTAGTTCGGCTAGACTATTAGTTCAACCGAACTTTTAAAATAATTTGGCTGAACTCATATTTTATAAATGTATCACCCGCGAACTATTATAGGTTTCACATATTTCTCGCGCATTTCTTCTCTGATTTTCTGTGGCACTACTGCTTTGCTGCGAGCTCTGTTGAATTGCTACTCTGTTGCTGCTATGGAGTTGCACTGCGACGACTTTCTGCGAATTTCCAGGTAAGTGTTTAGTTTGATTGTGTGTATTCATTTTATTTATTGTTTCTGTGAATTTTATACCAGTTCTCCCTCAAGTTCTCCCTCAAGTTTTGAATGTTTGAATGTTCGTGTACTTCTATTTTCTGTTTCATTTTACACTGGATGTAGATATATACCTAGGTTTGCACTTCCCTAAATTTCTGAATGCAAATATAATTCTGTGTATTCATTTTTTTTAGGTTTTCACTTTCCTGAATTTTTGAATGCAAATATAATTCTGTGTATTCATTTTTTTAATTTTTTCTCTGAATTTTGTCCCTTTTCCCCCTTAAGTTCTCAATGTTCCTATACTTAAATTTTTTTTATTTCTGCAAACATAAAACATAATTCTTTTTATCCAATTTTTTATTGTTTATTGTTTGTGTGTATAAAAAAATATAAATTTATAAAATTTATATTATAATTTTCTCATTTACTGGATCGAATTTATTGGGCTAAATAATGCATGGTGTAAAGCTATTTCTCCAACTTGCAGCTCGTCACCACCTGCTTGTTGGTCATGTTTGGTCCCCTGCTCACCTTGCGTGGTCACCTATTCAACTTATAGTGCCTCCACCTCATCAATTCCTATATACAGATGCCAACAGATGACAGACTAATTCCTGTAAAATTTGAAAGGAAGTAATTCCTTTAAAATTTGAAAGGGAATAATTCCTGAAAATTTTGAAAGGGAATAAGAATTTTACAATGGAATAATTCCTGTAAAATAGGTGTTTTTCTCATTTACTGGATCGAATTTATTGGGCTAAATAATGTATGGTGTAAAGCTATTTCTCTAACTTTCATCTCATCGCCACCTGTTTGTTGGTCATGTTTGGTCCCCTGGTCACCTTACGTGGCCACATATTCAACTTACAGTGCCTCCACCTCATCAATTCCTATAGACAGATGCCAATAGATGCTAGACTAATTCCTGTAAAATTTAAAAGGGAGTAATTCCTGTAAAATTTGAAAGGGAATAAGAATTTTACAACGGAATAATTCCTGTAAAATAAGTGTTTTTCTCATTTACTGGATCAAATTTATTGGGCTAAATAATGTATGGTGTAAAGCTATTTCTCCGACTTGCAGCTCGTCGCCACCTATTTGTTGGTCATGTTTGGTCCCCTGCTCACCTTGTGTGGCCACCTCTTCAACTCACTTCCACCTCATCTATTCCTATAAACAGATGCCAACAGACGCCAAACTAATTCTTGTAAAATTTAGAAGAGAGTAATTTCTGTAAAATTTGAAAGGGAATAATTCTTGTAAAATTTTAAAGGGAATAAGAATTTTACAATGGAATAATTCCTGTAAAATAGGTGTTTTGCACTTTGTTTAGTAATGTTGTCTATTACACTGTGGTTTTCTGGAGTGTTTTATAACTGGGGTGCACATTTTTGTGGCTGTCATGATCTCTGACTGTTTTTCACATAATAAATATTCCACCTTTTCACGATCTTTTCATGAATTTAAGCCTCTGCAAAATAGATAATATTTCTTATGATATCAAAAATTTATTTAAAAAAGATAATATTTCTTATCATATCAGAATTTCATGAGTTGATCATTGCTAAAAAAGACAGAGTGGCTGTCATGATCTCTGACTATTTTTCACAAAATAAATATTCCACCTTTTCATGATCTTTTCATGAATTTAAGCCTCTGCAAAAAAGATAATATTTCTTATCATATCAGAACTTCCTTCAAAAAAAGATAATATTGCTTATCATATCAGAATTTGATGAATTGATCATCCCTAGAAAAGACAGAGTGGCTGTCATGATCTCCGACTGTTTTGCACAGAATAAATATTCCACCTTTTCATGATCTTTTCATGAATTTAAGCATCTGCAAAAAAATATAATATTTCTTATCATATCAGAAATTCCTTCAAAAAATATAATATTTATTATCATATCAGAATTTAAGCCTCTGCAAAAAAGATAATATTTGTTATCATAATATTTCTTGAACTTCCTTCATGATATCTATGATTGCTCGCAAAAAAAATAATATTTCTTATCATTATATTTCTTTAACTTCCTTCATGATATCTATGGTTGCTCACCTTCGTCCAATATTGGGTAAAAGGTCATGGTCTTACCTTACTTTCTATTCTAATTCCCTTTCCTAACTTTGATTTTCCTTTTGACATTTGAGATAAACCCAATCATTAAATATGATAGTCATCCCTTCTAGGGAACTTAGTATGGGTTGCATAGTGGTTTCCAACCCTTATGATGATGTGAGGTGGTGTTTCAAACATGGGAGTAACTTGTGTTTGCATGTGATGTTCACGGGCCATGGTTTCTTTTGTGGGTTATAGACGGTTTAGTTCTACCTCCTAAGATAAACTTTCTAATAAACTTCCCTTTATCCCTTAAAGTCAAAAAAGATCTATACTAAGGATTACTCTTTATACGTATTTCTACGATATAAATTCTAACGATAATTAATCACATATATGTTAAAGTAGAATATGAAATAAGCCCTTTTTACACTTGGCTTGGCTCTTAGATACATATATGGGTGGGTTTGGGAATGTGGTTCACATGAAAAGTAATAGGGTTGGATTTACTGGAAACCTTTTATAAGATCAGGACCCAAACAATGAGAGAGAGAAAAAACCTTTTATATTCAATGTAAAACACATGCATTAACATATAATTGTGATATTTTCCCTTCTTTCCAACTTAGTCCATCCTTCTAGAAAAATCCCTTTTAATGAAGCAGATATATCCATAGGGATCTATTGATATTTTTTCACCAACAACTATTCCATTTTGGACTTATATATTTGAAAACTATTCTCATTGAATTTATGCATCTATATCTTTAAACTACTCAACTATTTTATTACACCATAGGAATTATTTCGATATATCTCCTATTTTAATGGGGTCTATCACATTTCGAGAAAAACACATTAGCCATAAAAGTTCCCATTGAAACCAAAAGTGATTTGATTCAAAACATAGGTTTTAACCTTTTATATTTGATTGTTTCAAATGGATTTTTAATAAAATGAAAATATTCAATGTAAAACACATGCACATTAACATATATTTGTGATATTTTCCCTTCTTTCCAACTTAGTGCACATCCTTCTAGAAAAATCCCTTTTAATGAAGTAGATATATCCATAGTGATTGACTGATATTTTTTCACAAACAACTATTCCATTTTGGACTTTTATATCTCAAAACTATGCTCATTGAATTTATGCATCTATATTTTTAAACTACTTGAAACTATTTTATTACACCATAGGAATCATTTCGATATATCTCCTATTTTATTGGGGTGTATCACATTTGAGTAAAAACACATTAGCCATAAAATTTTCCCATTGAAACCAAAAGTGATTTGATACAAAACATAGGTTTTAACCTTATATAGGTAATTGTTTCAAATAGATTCTTAATTTAAAATGAAAAATATTCAATGTAAAACACATGCACATTAACATATAATTGTGATACTTTCCCTTCTTTCCAACTTCGTGGACATCCTTCTAGAAAAGTCCCTTTTAATGAAACATATATATCCATAGTGATTCACTGATATTCGTTCACAAACAACTATTCCATTCTGGACTTTTATATCTCAAAACTATGCTCATTGAATTTATGCATCTATATTTTTAAACTACTTGAAACTATTTTATTACACCATAGGAATCATTTTGATATATCTCCCATTTTAATGGGGTGTATCACATTTCGAGAAAAACACATTAGCAATAAAAGTTTCCCATTGAAACTAAAAGTAATTTGATACAAAACATAGGTTTTAACCTTAAATAGTTAATCGTTTCAAATAGATTTTTAATAAAATGAAAAATATTCAATGTAAAACACATGCACATGAACATATAATTGTGATATTTTCCCTTCTTTCCAACTTAGTGGACATCCTTCTAGAAAAATATGTTTTAATGAAGAAGATATATTCATAGTGGTCCACTAATATTTTTTCACAAACAAATATTCCATTTTGGACTTATATATCTCAAAACTATGCTCATTGAATTTATTTCCAACTTAGTGGACATCCTTCTAGAAAAATCCCTTTTAATGAAGCAGATATATCCATAGTGATCCACTGATATTTGTTCACAAAAACCTCTTCCATTTTGGACTTTAATATCTCAAAACTATGCTCATTTAATTTATGCATCTATATTTTTAAACTACTTGAAACTAATTTATTACACCATAGGAATCACTTTTAAACACATTAGCCATAAAACACATGCATTATTATACACCCTTGTGTCTACGTAAATTAGTGTGAGTGATTCCACAGGTCCTCTACACCCTTCATAGGGTATAATTGGGACATGTAGTGTTAACTTCTACAAGTTCAATATGCAGAGTCTGTAAAGGGCCAGGTAGCCTCTAGATCTTATCTTTTCTCAAAGGTGACATATCCAGTAAATGCCCCTACAGTAAATCTCTGTAACAGATCTAAATAGAAGTTCTTCATTTTAATATCCATAAACCTCAACCACTTTAAGGCAAACTGTGCACATGTGTCATTTCTCCCATAAATTCTTGGGCAAAGTTTTCTAAAGCACATGTACATGTCATGTTGGCTTTCCCCCATTAACTTTAAAGCATGTTTTTTGTAAGTGCATAAAATAATTTTGCAAAGCATGTAAATGTCATTTCTCTCAAGCTTTAAGGCTAAAAATTGAACCTAAATTGGCTGAAATCTCATAGAATTTTGAACTTCCATAGGATTTTAGTCTTTCTGTTTAGTGTTAACTTCTATAAGTTCTAAAGGCAGAGTCTGTAAAGGGCCAGGTAGCCTCTGGATCTCATCTTTTCTCAAAGGTGACATATTCATTAAATGCCCCTACAGTCAATCTCTGTAACAAATCTTTAAATAGAAGTTCTTCATTTTAATATCCATAAACCTCAACCACTATAAGGCAAACTGTGTACATGTGTCATTTCTCCCATAAATTCTTAGGCAAAGTTTTTAAAGCATCTACATGTCATGTTGGCTTTCTCCCATTAAATTTAAAGCATGTTTTTTGTATGTGCATAAAATAATTATGCAAAGCATGTAAATGTCATTTATCTCAAGCTTTAAGGCCTAAAAATTGAACCTAAAGTGGCTGAACTCTCATAGAATTTTGAACTTCCATAGGATTTTAGTCTGTCTATTGAGTGTTAACTTCTACAAGTTCTAAAGGCAGAGTCTGTAAAGGGCTAGGTAGCCTCTAGATCTCATATTTTCTCAAAGGTGACATATCCCGTAAATGCCCCTACATTCAATCTCTGTAACAGATCTAAATAGAAGTTTTTCATTTTCATATCCATAAACTACTACCACTCTATGGCAAACCTTGTACATGTGTCATTTCTCTTTTCTCAAAGGTGACATATCCAGTAAATGCCCATATAGTCAATCTCTATAACAGATCTAAATATAAGTTTTTCATTTTCATATCCATAAACCACTACCACTCTAAGGCAAACCTTGTACATGTGTCATTTCTCCCTTCTCCCATAAAATTTAAGGCAAAATTTAAGGCATGTGTCATTTCTATTTCATTTCTCCCACAAACTCATAAAGGTGTGACTTTTGACATAACTAGTTATTTTAGTAAGTGCATATAATTTATTTCTCCCACAAATTAAAGGCTTCCTCCCATTAATTCTAGATGTGAATTCTACCATAAAATTTTTAAGTCAAACTTTAAGATAAACCATGCACATGTCATTTATCTCATGATCATGTGTCATTTCTCCCATTCATTTGCAATAAATGTCAATTTAATATATATTTTTATTGAATTAGTTTTTTTTTTTAGGGATAAGAAAACCATTAAATATGGTTGAAAAATGGAAATTATGCATAGAATTTTCTTGCTATCCCAATCAAGGGAAAGAAGTGATTACATATGTGCTTTCCAATATTGCGACTAGCACAGTCGTCCAAAGGAAAATGAATATACCAGGAAGAACAACAAACAATGAGGCATATTATATTGGATTGATAAAAGGCTTGGAAACAACTATGGAGTATGGATCAAATGGAATTGTATTTTCATTAATTCTGAACTTGTGTGCAACCATATGAATGGCGTGTACCAATTTAAGAAGGAGAGGCTAAAATAACTGCATGGAATAGCAAACAATATTGTTAGCCAATTTCAAATTTTTAGTATAAGACATTGTTCAAATGTGAATAAGATGTCTATTGATCTAGTGCATGGGGCAATGCCAATTCAGGATTCATCTATCAAAGATGAATTAATAGATGAATTAGAATTATACGAGGCAATACCAAGGCAAGATTCATCTCTCAAAGATGAATTAGTTTTGAGACGCTCTTCTTCAAAAATTCAAGATTCATCTCTCAAAGATGAATTAGTTTCGAGATGCTCTTCTTCAAAAATTCAAGATTCATCTCTCAAAGATGAATTAGTGTTGAGACTCTCTCCTTCAAAATTTATTGATGGAAATTGTAACATATCTTGGATATGTGTGTGTTTTGTACTTATAAATGCGTCTTTTTTAATTACCATGTGATTTTTTCAATTATATACCAAGTGTGCTCCCACCACACCATGTAAAGCGCAACTTGGTGAACTTCACATTTGCAACAAGTGGTGAACTTCACATTTTTATAAAATTAAAATGCGGGGACTTCAAAATTTTTTTGTTTAAATGGAGTTTCACTTCTTTTTTAATGACAATGTGTTTTTTTCAATTTTATAACAAGTGTGCTCCCACCATGTAAAGTGCAATTTGGTGAAATTATCATTTTTATAAAATTTTTTGCTTAAATTGAGTTTCACACATCAATTAGTGCTTTGAAAGTTATGTTTTACATAATTTGTGTACAATAAATTACATTATTTTTTTGAAATTTATTTTGAATTTATTTTAAATTCTAGTCATTTAAAAAAATAATTGTAAATGTCCATCGTAGATATATATATCATGGAGGATGAATGAAAAATATCAACAGAATCCCATATCTCTACAAGAGGGGGGGATCAGGGATCGAGGGATGTTCATGGTATTTAAATATAATCTTAAATCTCCATACATGTGTGTACATATGGAATTGATTTTTTATCTACTTTGTGAGTTAAATTAGTTGTTAATACGTTTCTTTTTTTATTTTTTAGGAGATAAGAGGAGAAGGGTCTCTACTCCATCCATGGAGCATGGCCATGGTTCACCCAGTCGTGGTATGGTTTACAAAATTTAATCAATGAATATGTAAGTGTATTTATATGAAAGAATGTATTTTTCAATTGATTATAAATTCGTATTTGTTTATGAAGCTTCTCTCTCATCTCGAGAGGTTGGTGGTGGTTCAAATCCCCTTAGAGGGCCATCAATAAGTGCTAGCAGGTTGCGTGAAGGTGGTGATATTTATTCCCCTGGAGGTCAATCAATGGTTGGTGGTGTTGGTTCTTAGCAAGGTCGTTCTGGTTCTCAATAGTTTCAGGGTGGGGAAGATGCTAGCCAACCACATCGAAATTGCCATCAATTTGAATAATTTTTTCATAATTTGTTTACATGTGTATTTTCTAATATACAAAATTTTATATATTGATACAGAGGCTGAAAATGCTCCAAATTTTGGTCGAAATAGACGTAGGGTAGAATGCTTCATTCAAGAAGAAGGTTGTCCACCCACCACGACATATCTAGCCAAAATTTCCGATATACCGTGGGAAAGAAACATGCAGCAATGCACCTTAGAAAGGTGTCAACATCTTCATGCAATATTGCAGAGAGATCTCATGTCTTTGACTGTACCTGTTGAGAGTCGATAAAGCTTGGAAATAGTTACACATTCTTTAGGCCAACTGGTAGATGTGTACCAAAATCTTGGGCCAACCACGGATACTTTTGTGGATGTCATTAGAAAAAGAAAGGAAACAGTGATGGGACCCGATAAATGGGAGGCTTTTATATAAAGAGTGACAACAACAATGGAAAAGTCTTTTTTTATTTTTATTTTAAAGAAGTGCCAAAAAGAAAGATGCTGAAGGTGCAATATTTCATGCACCCTGATAGCTCACTATTTGTATGATAGACACCTTGTAGTTTATGGAAGACTCCCATGGAACGATGAGGTTCCACTTTATTTCGCAAAATTATTTTATGCATAATTATTTTTGGAAATGAAACCCAATTACAATGACCTTCCCTCTGAATTTTTTGGTCGTGGGAAAGGTCGATTGTGTGGCCATAAGGGCGCTAGGTGTGATGCTGAGTTGCCTTGTCCTGAGCCACCATTGGTTAGTCGACCTGCTCATGTCGAAACTTTGCGGTCAGAGATGGAAGCCACTTCTCAAATTAGTCGAGAAGTAAGGGATGCCATCATCGACAATGTTCATAGTGGATTGGGTGGAGTCGATGTTTATCCGAATCGACAAAGAGCATGTGAGAATGCACGTGCCAATTTTGTGTATTATACAGATGAAGAGATTGAAAACATGATTGTTGAAGATCTTGAAGCATATGCAAAGAATTGTCGCAATGGTTGGCATGACCTAATTGTTCATGAGGAAGAGGGCATGGGAACGGTATGTGTTAATGGTTAGAATTCAATTATTTTAACACATACATACAATTTGTCATATATATATATATATATATATTTGTGTGTACATTAATCTAAAAAAAATGTATTATTATATGTTAACACCATTTCCACTTATCACGCTTGATGAATAAAGAAAATGTTAATATCACGTTCGGAGCCTCAAGTTCAAACAATCAAGACGGGTCTCACCATCAAGATATGTTGGAAAATGTTAGTGTTTTTTAAACTTGATATTTTTAAAATAAATAATTGTGCACACATGTACATTTTGACATGTATATAATAAAATGTTTTAACAAATTCCGATTCCGTTTGATGTTTTTGGGATGGCGGTACCTTCTTCTTCCTTAGGATATGTACCTTCTTCTTCCTTAGGAGATGTGCCAGGTTCACAACAAGAATGGACAATTTTTCACTTTTAAAATTTATATGTTTTTAAGTTATATATATTCCACCTCAAAAGGTTCCATTAAAAAATGAGATATATCTATATCTTGAGTTGTTTTAAATTTTTTGAATTTTAGGTTTTTGGATATTTTCTTTTGGAGCCTCTCTTAGGAGATGTGCCAAATCCACCTGCAGAAGTATTCAATTTTTCACATTTAAATATATATATTTTTCAATTTATAATTTATAAATTGAAGTTTAAAAGTTTTATTATAAACTGAGATCTTGATCTTGAGTTATTTTATACTTAAAATATTTTTTTTTAAATTTAGGTTTCTATAGAAGATTTATTTTCTCCACGGACTCTAGCGATGGAGATAGGAACATCCACAACATTTCAACCATTTGAACAAGTTGTCTAATTTTTTTTTAATATTATTGAAAATAAATTTATATATATATATGCATTTTCAATTGAATTTTTTTTAATATATATCTATATATATATTGTACAGTTTACTGTTGGAGATGTTCCCATGGGGGAAGTTGTAGCTGACGAGCAACAAATGGAGAAGGAACCTCATGAGGTATTGCATGGATTTTTTTTATATTTTGTTTTTGACATGAAGTTCTATATATTCTCACTCAATTTTAAAACATCAAATTTTAATGTTTGTACGTGCATTGTGTACAAGTTCCCCATGCTTCGCAGGATAGCTTGCGGATTGAGACTTTGCTGGGAAAGACACTACATCCATCTGTATTTGATGGATGATTTCTAGATTTGATTGAGATTTCTAGTCTTAAATTTCATTTTTTATATATTATCTAGATGCAGTTATATATATAACTTGATACTTGATACTTGTGAGATCTACAAATTTTGGACATATTTTATGTGAACTACATTTGGATAGTTGAACTACTAGTAATGTTGTGATCTATAAATTAATGTTTTGCTTTTGAACTACATTTGGCATGTGAAATAATGTTGTGTTATAAATTTTTTTGTTTTTAAAACTTAAGTTTTGGATGGTTGAAGTACATTTGGCATGTGAAGTAATGTTGTGTTATAATTTGTTTGGTTATTAAAACTTAAGTTTTGGATAATTGAACTTCTAGTAATGTTGTGATCTATAAATTAATGTTTTTCTTTTGAACTACATTTTGAATGTGAAGTAATGTTGTGTTATAATTTGTTTTGTTTTTAAAACTTAAGTTTTGGATGGTTGAAGTACATTTTGCATGTGAAGTAATGTTGTGATCTATAATTTTTTGTTAAATTAAAACTTAAGTTTTGGATGGTTGATCTACATTTGGCATGTGATATAATGTTAAATGTTTTTATTGGATAGTTGAACTACAATTGGCATGACATGTGAAGTAATGTTTTGATATAATCAAAAAGTTTTTAAAACTCAAGTTTTGGATGGTTGAAGTACATTTGGCATGTGAAGTAATGTTGTGATCTATAATTTTTTGTTAAATTAAAACTTTTAAGTTTTGGATGGTTCTACATTTGGCATGTGATATAATGTTAAATGTTTTTATTGGATATTTGAACTACAATTTGCATGACATGTGAAGTAATGTTGTGATATAATCAAAAAGTTTTTAAAACTCAAGTTTTGGATGGTTGAAGTACATTTGGCATGTGAATTAATGTTGTGAAGTACAATATATATATATATATATATATATATATCATAAGATTCTAGGTCTTATTAGATGTGTTGAAAACAATCATAAAATTTTAAAAATGCAATCTATAATGTACATATATGTCCATTATTTTTCATCAATGCACATGTATAGAAAAGCTACTTTCAGTTAATTCCATTCTAGAACATATATATCCGTACAACATTTTTCATCAATGCACATAGAAAAGCTATTTGAATAGTTAATTGCTTTCTAGAACATATATATCCAGTACTTCAACATTTTTCATCAATGTCAATAGAATTAAGCTACTTTTCATCAATGGCTATAGAATTTAGCTACTTTCAATTAATTGCATTTTAGAACATATATATTTAGTACGTGAAACATTTTTCATCAATGCACATGGGAAAACTACTTGAACAATTAATTGCATTCTAGAACACACACACACACACACACACATATGTATATATCCAATACGTGCAACATTTTTCATCAATGCACATAGAACATATCCGACCATTGGACAGACAGGTTTTGTACTAGATTTTTAATCAAGAATAGAGATGTGGGTCAAATCCCATCAAAAGTCAGAGAAGTGCTCCGAGTCTCTTGTCTGAAAGGAATCTTCGTACAAAACTATAATGTGGATGATTTATTTACATTGTGGATAATTTTTACTAGAAAAGCCCACGAGAAAAATTGGGTACATTCAATTCGTGTATATATCCAGTACGTGCAACATTTTTCATTAATGCACATAGAAAAACTACTTTCAGTTAATTGCATTCTAGAACATATAGATTGAGTACGTGAAATATTTTTCATCAATGCACATAGTAAAACTACTTGAACAATTAATTTCATTCTAGAACACACACACACACACACACACACATATATATATCCAATACATGCAACATTTTTCATCAATGCATGTATAGAAAAGCTACTTTTAGTTGATACTAGAGTGTGCATGTACCAAAACAATTTGTACATGTGCAAACACTTGCACAGATAACATAACAAGGCAACTCAATTTTTAATTGAGTACTGGAAGTTCTAGAACATATAATCCAAAGAGAATAAATTGTTGGGCAGTTCAATCAAAAAAATTCCAATGGAATGCCATCTTCAATAATCCGTTCATGATCGGATTTTGACATTTTCCATTTCTTAATTTTCATTTTTTTCTTTGATTGAACCTCTATCAACTTTATGCGTGCTGCACACACCAAGTGACTATATTGACAACTTATGAAATTAGGTTCATAGTCTTCAAAGTAAACAAAATCCCCACTTTGATTAGTTTGTCTGAAAAAATAACCTTTCAGTATAATAGATCCTCTTTCATATGGAAATCCATGATCATTATAGTCTTCTAATAATTTCATTTTTCATTCAGTGCAACGCATCAAATAATACTTCACATTTTCATCGTTGTCAGTAGGTGCAATTACAGCAAAAACATCTCCTGTACAATAAAACAAACTTGACAAAATTATACATATATTCAAATTTATTTCTAGATCTTTATCATTAGAAAGAAATTCAAATGTTACCTTCTCTAACAAGATCAGAAACTCGATCACCATCGGATGATATTGTAGTCTCCTCTGATTTCATTTCTTCAAACATTGCAACGAACATTTTTCCCTTTGTATTTAGCTCTGTATGTTTCCAATCTTTTACATACATTTTGTTTTCACAAACGTCATTGGATTTTGTGTTGTCTATGCAAACATCACAAAAACAAGAATATTTTCTTTTATCCAATGCAAACACATTTTTGGACGACTTTGTTTTAATTGAATGCAATTTTCGAGTCCCTTTTATTGTTTCAACGTCATTTCCAATTGATCTATCTACGTCTTCGATCCCAATATGCCAAAAAAACCTTTATATTGAAAATTCAAATAAAAATGTAAATATGATATCAAAATACAATCAAAGATAATCATTGCACGATAAAAGTAGATTTCCAATAAAAATTAAATTGAATGTACCTTCGCACTTCCCTTGATGGGTTAGTCTCATGGCTTAGAGCAGCGATGCACCATTGAAAAACTTCTTTCGCGTCCACAAGTCGGCTTGAGAGGGGGTCATTTGATATCTTCGACGTGCTCGTTTTATGCATGATCGTGTAGATTTTAATTGACCTGCGCATCCGTCTGACCATATCCAATGTTCATTGAATGTTATTCCACGATTTTTCAAGAAATCATAAATTTTTCCAAAACAATGTTGTACAAAATATGTATCATGTGTACGATCGTCATTGATATAAAAGTGATATTCTTTAATGATATGTCGATTTTCACTCGTGCTTTCTATATGATCGACGTTTTGTTCAGCATGTCTATATAGAATATGGACGAGCATGGAGACTTGGTCAGAATGATAGTATTCACTCTGAATTTCTTTTTGTGGAACAAATGTGCAGTTTTCTGCAAAATCAATTACTGACAAAATGGTCCCTAGTGGAAAAACTTCACGGGATTTTTTGAATTGCAAGTCTTGCCATTGAGCTCTATGGGAATGCTTGGTGTATTTGTAAATTTCTGTCTCAAACTTTCTCAAAAAGTCTATCACAAAAATTTCTTCTTCTCGTAATTCAATTCTTTTAACACTATTTGCACCTTGAATCGATGTATGGATATATTCATATCTCTTCCATTTCACTTTCATGTTGGACAATGATTGATCATTTATATCAGTATGATATTTGTTTTTAAATTTAGTCAAATTTCCACAATCATCGCATTTTTTACCACCAACACATTTATTTTCGTAAAATAGTTCATCGCTTTGTCTTTCACATAGAATTTGAGATATGAAATCATGGATAGTGGAAGGAGGAGGTGAATCCTTCCAAAATTTTCTACCAAAATTAAGGAATGTGTCATAATATAACTCAAATTCCACATGATAACGACAACAACAAGTGTCGTGTATAGTGATAGGTTTTACATACCATGGTTTTTGTTGAACAAAAGCACTGATTGACACATGAATTTCATGATTCTCTTCTTTGAACTTGTTGAACAACTCTATTTGAGTGGGTTCCAAGAAATGTTTTTCATGTTGTTCGTACGGATTTCATGTTATTCTTCTTCGCATCACATCCCTTTCATTTGGCGAAACACGTGAATTTTTCTTCTAATATTCATATATTATTTTTTTAACATGTTCTCCAAGTCTATCTTTGTATGCTTGCCTACAAATAGCTCTCCAACAAGTGAGTTCATCATTTACATCTATTTGCAACCGAAATTTCCGATGTTTGTGTAAAGTTTTTCGTGAGGTTCCTAATGCTCGTGCCATAGATTTTACCAAGCGATTCTCTTCAGTACTTGATGAAACCACTACCATATGTATTTCTCTACGTACAACTGAAACATTTTTTTGTCTATATCTTCTAATTGAATTTATAGCACTATTTATGTTTTGTATCACATTTTCCTTCATTTTTTTTTATCTTTGGTTAATATTCGAATACCCAATAAAGTCGTAGCTTCTTTTAATTTCCTTAATTATAGGAGACTTTTCAACATTTGGGCTTGAACTGTCACATTTTCCTTTATGAAGTACGTATCAAAAATGTGGTTAACATGATATCGTATATAATGGTCAACTCTTTTATCTCCATATGTGCGAGTGTCAACATTTTCTAACATCTCATCATCGACATTGATTTCATCTGTACATATTTGAATGAATAGTACATAATAAGTTTACATATTCAATAAATAACTAAATTAATAAATATATGTATAATTTCAATAATACGTGCATGTGTTCAACATATATATATATATATATATATATATATATATATATATGTACATACCTTGTGATTCAATTTCTTCACTTGAATTTCTTTCAACATTTTCACCATCTTCAATCATTGGTTCAATATCTCTTTCACTTTCTCTTTCAAAATTTTGTATCTCATCATCAATGTTTTGAGGAATATCTCTATCTGTTTACATTGCAAAATATTTTTCAAATTAGTTCATCAAATAAAAATTAAGCTTCACATTTTACACTAGGAAAATTTTAAATGTATCAAACTCATAATATTTACATTTACATACCTGCTTCAACTTCTAGTTGAGGTTGATTTTCTCCTTCAATATTTGAGAGTGCTTCTATCTTTCTTTTGCGAGATTGTCTCGTCTCTTCTCTACGTTCCTCAGGGTCTCTTTTTAGATCATATTTTCTCGTACAATTCCTTCAATTTCCCATGACAATAGAGTATGAAGTTCAAAAAATTTCCCTCAAAAATTTAGACAAAAACTCAATTAAAAAAAAAATCACAAAAGATTTAATTTAAAAAAAACTCATTTTAAAATTTTTGCAAAAAATACATACTTCAATCCAAAACACTTACTTCAATAAATCTGAGAACAAAATGTCTTACAAAAATAAAACCAAGCTCAAAATATTTCCTTCCAAGTCCTACACAAAAATTTCATTTAAAAAGTTAGGAAAAAACTCATTTTAAAAAATCGTTATAAACATTTACTTCAACCCAAAACACGTACTCTGAAAAAATGTCACTTCAAAAAATGCCTCCAAAAAATTTCCATTGAAAATTAATTTGAAGTTCTTAAAAAATGCCACTTTAAAAAATACTTCAAAAAAGCCTCTAAAAAAATATCACTTTAAAAAATACTTCCAAAAAATGTTCAAAAAATGTCCTTTGAATATTAAGCCTAAAAAGAGTCCTTTCGAAATTAAGCCCAAATCCATACTTTAAAAAAAAATGAAGCCCAAAAAACATCCAAAAAATGTATCACATACCTCCAAGAAATGTCCTTTGAACATACCTCCAAGAAAAGGCCTTAAACCCAAAACAATATTTTGCAAAAATTTTCTTTGAATGTACCTCCAAGAAAAGTCCTTAAACCCAAAACAATTCTTTGCAAAATCAAACCAAGACCTTTGTAAAATCAGACCAAATTGTGTGAAAATATGTGAAAATAATTAATGATTTCATGGCAATTTATATTGCCGCGAAATGTTTTTTTAGAGGGGCTCCGCGATATTTTCTGGCCAATGGAAAATTGGGTAAAAGTTCGGCCGAAATTTTATGTTGTTAGACTTGACGGGCCGTCGGCGCAAAAAATAATTCAGCCGAACTAACGCATCAACAATTACGCAGAACCAAGCTCTGAATACGTACCTGCAACTTTGGACTGATTAAACTCCATGAAACATTCTGAATTAACTGTCGGAACCAAGACAAGCATTTTCAGAATTGAATCTACTTTGAGGAAATATAAATTTTATGGAATTTCATAAATATTTACTAATGTTAATTAATTTTGTAATAAAACGGGTGTAAACAATTTCTGAAGGTCATTATGATTCAGTGAAATCATAATTCTGTATCTTCCAAAATACATTGTAAAAAAAATTGAAAAAATTATGGTGCATTACATTGGTCTGTCGTCTCTAATGGGTAGTTTTTAGAATTTTATTTTATAACTTATATGTTAAGAAATTTCTTGTGTCGCGAAACATATTCAAAATATGCAGTTTTTTCATATTAGACCAATTCAAAAAATTCTAGTAATTATGATATGCATCCGTTGGCTTTGTAAATATGATGAAACCGAAGTAGACTCTGTCTAGATTGTTGTAACACATTTTTTTTCTCAAAAACACAAATTTTCAAAGAATACAACATTGCGTATTAACATGACTTCTTATGAATCCTTTGACTATTAAAAAACACACATTCAAATAAACGCTAAGTTGACATATCAAATGTGTATAAAAAAATTCCAAAAAATAAGTAATAGAAAGCTAATAAAATTTCTGACAACTTTTATTTTTATCGCAAAATGAAATTCTAAACAAGAAAAATTGTTTTAGCTTGTAGAAAGTTGAAGAACAGAAAAAAATCAAAGTTTTTTCTCAAAAAAGGGCAAAAAGTGTAACCGTGCTCTAAGAAAGCGATATCAACAAAAATCTCAAAGAAAGGGAAATAAGTTTCACAAACGTCCATTTCTAAAGTTATAGACATGCCTCCACTATTTTCAGACACTACGTGCAATAAGGACAGTGGAATTTCTTCATGGGAAGCCATCTATAATTTGTTTGAAGAAGAAATTCCAAGAGAACTAAAGAAAATAGCAATGTCGAATAAGGTTGTTTCATCATAACCTTCTTATTTCGAAGTTGCATGTTCATTTTTACATAGGATAGCTACAAGGCCAAAGATCTTACCATACACTGATATGGTAAGATGGGTCATCGACAATCTCAATATTGCAGACATGACATTCAATAATTCCAAACTGGAGAACATGGGTTCATTCACCATCTAGGATTTGCAAACAATGTATCATTTTCCTATGCCACAAAATATTTATGATAAATATTTCCTCAAAATCTTTACAAAAAGAATCAAGACCTAATGAAGGTGGTGAAAAGATGGAAGGAAGATCAAGGCAAGTTAAAGCTAGACAAATTTGGTATGTACCCAATAGCGCAATTGCCATCACCTTACTGTTTTGTAGCAGGAATGTTGTGTAAATTATTTTCTAGAGTCGATACCACTACATTTTCCATTAAATGGGTTCCTTTAATTGATGCAGTCGTTAATTATACTATCATGGATTAGGTAAAAAATTTATCTGATAATTTGACCAAAACAATTATGGATTATAAAACAAATAGATTCTTTTCAACTAGAACAATTCCTCCTTTTTACATGAGCGTGTATATCATGGATGCTATATGTTTCTGCTCGAAATTTCCTATTATGGGTTGGAAATGGACTAGCCAATACCCTAACCCTATTCATATTTATTATAAAGCCCTATGGGAGTCTGAAATTCATTCAAATTTCTGCAATATTTGTCATGGAGTTATGTTGCCCATTCATCAAACCATTTTTAATGAGAGAGCTCCTAGAATTTCTAAAGAAGCTAGTGCATATATTTTACCTGTGGCCAGATGGTTTGGAGAGGAGAATTTTACTTATGTCAGAGTTTTTGGGAGTCTTTATTCCCCTCATGTTCTACCCTACTATGTTCCAGATAAACTCTTGGCTAGAGAAATTGCATATAAAACTCTTGTAAATAGTATAACCAAGCAGCTCAGAGATTCCAAGAAAGCCATCTGGCCTACATTCCCATTACAGTGTGGTACCTTCACCCTTTTTGACATAGGTCATGCAGCGAAATAAATTCCAAACATTACTTCATTGAATCTGACTTTAATGCCAGGGAGATAATATGATCCTAATGATGTGATCCAAAATTTTACCACTAATCTTAAACTTAGACCTTTCATGAATGAAAAGGATATGTTTGATGATTTATTTGAAGGAGTAGAGAAATTTGAATATGTGTTAAAAATGGCATCCAATAAGCTTAGTCTATCAGACCTTAAATATTTTCATGAATACAAAAACAAGAGGTTGGAAACAGTCCCATTGGACTTGTTACTAATGGAAGATGTCAAAAGGCCAACTCCTAGCATCAATTTAGATGATGAAGAAAAAGGGATATCAGAAGATGAGTCACAAGAAAAATCAATTTGATATTTAGAGTATTCACAACACTGGTCTTAGAGTTCAAATCATTCTGATAATGAATCTGAAAGCAAAAATGAAAGCCGTGAGAAGATAATTGAAAATGTAATCAAAGGAATTGACATGCAAACTGAGAAAGAAACTGGTGAAGCTGAAATATTAAAAGCATCTTCAAAGAAGTTCAACATGTTCAAACTACACCTAAGAAGACAGTGAAACCTCAAGTACATAATTTAAACACAGAATGGAAAAAGTTTACTAAAGCACTGCAGACACCACCAAATTCTAATCTAGAAGGATCAACAAGTTTTCAAACTCCTAAGAAAACTCACTAACTAGTAAGAACAACAATGGATCATTTTAAATATGATCCTATGTTAACAATGAAAAAATAATATATATATATATATATATATATATATATATACATTTTAATGATGAAAAATAAATTTATCTTTTATGTTAAAACATGAAATTATGTTGGCAAAACAAATTAATTAATTATATATAAATTTTAATGATCGTTTAAAAAATGTTATTTGAAATATGTATTATATATATAATGTTTGGTTAAATATATTTTTATAAATGATTAGTAAAATTCAATAATGTCAATTTTTTTTAAATAATTTTTGTAATTTTTCAATATCATAATTCAAATTGTTAATTTATATTTTAATCTTCTTGATATAAAATTATTGTATTTAATCAGTTATTTCAAGAAAAAAAAAATAATGTAAAAAAATTATAAAGTTATTGTATTTATTCATTTAGTAATGTAAAAAAATTAAAAAATTAAAAAATAACTATGTATTTTTTAATATATCTATTTCCATTTCTCCATTTACCAAGTGAAGCATTTTACCTTTTTCAAAATTAGTTCAACAATTTTTAGTTTATTTAAGAGATTATATAAATCCCAAACTAAAAATGATCTCTACAACAAAGATGGTGTTATATTTTTTGTCATTCATCTCATACACCAAACATTTGAATTAAAATCTAATGCCAACTAAAAAGGATTGTGAGAACAAAAGGAAAGAGAAAAATTATTTAAAAAGAATAGGTGTTAAGAATAAAATTAGAGAAATTGGAGAATAAACAGTCAATATATACCTATTTCCCAAGTAATCTAGTCCTACAAGCAATAACCTCTCTTCACTCTCCCCCCAACATATGTTTAAGAAATGAAAAAAATTAAAACCATTTGGGCATAATATTGAACACTGTGTGATAAAGGTGATCTATTGTTATATTTAAGACCAATATTTTACTAGTGAATCTAGGTTTCAAGCTTTGTTTGGTTTCATAACAAGTCACATTTACCAAGTGGGGCATTTCAAGACCTTTTTCAAAATTAGTTCCTCTTAGCAACAATTTTCTATTTCTTCAAAAGAGTATATAAATCCAAAAGTAAAAGTGAACCCTACCAAACATATCTCATTTACCAAACATTTCAATTATTTAAAACCAATGCCCAAGTAAAAGGGATTGTGAGAAGAGAATGAACTAGATTTAAGTGATTAAAAAAGAATAGGTGTTAGGAATAAAATTAGAAGATTTGGAGATTTTACGAAAGAAGCCAAAAAGAGTGGCTCAAAAATGAGAAGAAGATGAAGATCTAGCAAAGTTGATGAATAAGATATTGTATAATAATTTGCAAGGTTCTTGAACTAAAGACTAATAGAAATTAATTTTAAATTCTTATATAAAGAAGTCTAAATACATATTTCAGGGAGAATTATTACTTAAAACTTAATGATATGGAAAAACTTTTGAATTTAAGAAAATAAAAAATTCGGAAGTCTAAATACATATTTTAGGGAGAATTATTACTTAAAACTTAATGATATGGAAAAACTTTTGAATTTCAGAAAATAATTTTTTTTTGAAAAATCAAGCTAATAATTACCAAATTAGAGTGCCAAATTTATTTCATAACATAAAACAAAATATATATCTATAAATTTATACAACTTTAATAAACTATAAAATAATTTGTAACTAAAAAACCATATAATACATAAATAGACATTCCATATTACAATAAAAAATCTATTCAACTAATTTTTAAGCATACTGATATTTAAAAATCTAATATACAAAATCAAATTATATTAAATTTAATTTATTTACATTCCAATTTTAAATTATATATTTAAAAATTCAAATTAAACCTTAAAACATTCAACCATTCAAAATTTAAAATAATATTTATATTACTTTCAATAATATATATAGGTAAACAAAATATATATTCCATACTTTAAATATTTATGTCATTTCCTAAATATATTTGTTTCTTACTCTATAATTTATCTACTTAATAAAAAAAATCCCCAATCCCATAGACTTTTGATAAACTAGTATAATCCACCCTTAATTGTATCATATATCATGGATTATACTCGTATAGATCTCGAAAAGCACATTAAAGTGACAAATTGAAACAATATAAATACACGGTTTCATTAGAACCATATAAACTACCTGGAAGCCACGGGGTAAAACAATGTCATGAAAAAATTCATTGATTGGAACCACATAAATATATGGTTTCAATATATTAAAATTAAAGCTAAAACTGATAAGTTGGAACTATGTAAATTATAAAAAAAAGAGTATTCAAAAGAACTATTATTTTGTTGTAGTTATCATACAACATATCATTTGAAGGATTTTATGGGAAAAAATTATCTATGCAGGGATGGGAATTCAAATTATTTTGATTACAAAAAAGTGATGTAGTTATTATACAACTTATTATTTGAAAGTTTTTTTTGAAAATTTATTTATGGATGCATGCAAATTCAAATTATTTTGATTAAAAAATTAATTATATAAACAATAAAAAATTTAAAAAATCATAATATTTAAAAAGTTATATGAATTATGAATGTTTATAAATGTGTTGTTTCATAATTTTATATATTAAAAATACAAGGGAAGATCAATAATCTTTCAATAAAGTTTTTAGACACTATTTGCTCTTTACTATCACTGTATCACCAAGAGAAAAAACAAGATGTGTGACTATTTATCAAACTAATTTATTGATGGTAGTGTTATCAAACTTAAAGTTAAAGAACTAAATATTATAATTGGTTTAGGTAATGGTGAAACTAAGCTTCTTTAGTGTTGTTGGAAGTGGAAGCAATATCTAAGATATTTGATTCACATTTGAACTTTCATACCAGAAAACATATAACTGAACACAACTTGATTTCTTGAATTCAATGTACATTTTGTCATAAAAGTATGTCTTTGTTTCAAAGTTTAGATCTCTTGAAAACATGATTACAAGTTTATAATGATAATTTATAAATTATATGTAACAAGATTCAATTCATATAAAGTATAATCCACCATTTTTTTTCTGGTTTTCAATCATATTTTCTAATGCATGCTACAATATGGAATGCAGATAATATAAAAAAGACAAATATAAGAAGTGAGACAACACCAATTACCTATATTTGCGTAATCTCGTTGTTCTTTCAATGCTTGTCTTCTTTTTTCATCATTTCTCTCGCTTTTTCTCGCACTTTATTCATGATTAGAACCTCCTTCTCCTTTTTGAGTTCGTAATCTCCAATTTCTGATATTTGTCCTGAATTCATGTGTAATTTCCACTTATTGTTATTTTGTTATACATACATATTCAAATGGCCAAACTTAGTTATATTTCTATTTGAATTTTTCAAAATAATTATACTTTTTTGAGTGACAGCAGGAGCTCGACCGAGCTATAAGCTCAATCGAGCCCCTATTATGTAACTTTTTAATAAATGCATTCAATATAATTAGTAACCGGATAGTGGGTAGATGAATTTTTAATGGCTTGATCGAGGTTATAATTCAATCAAGCTCTAGATCCATAGAGCCTTTGGCTAGATCAAGCCCTTTGTTTAACCGCGGTTAAATTTTCTATTGAGAAATTTAAATTTCAAATTTAAGCGTTAGATTGAGCTCTTGAGGACCTTAAAAAGATAGATTTAGCATTTCTTTTGCACATTTTTTTACAATATTATTTTGAACCCTAGCTGACTTAGCTGACTTAAGGTAGTATTTTTGCTTAAGTGGCATAATTGATCATGTTGGATTCGTGAAAGAATCATTTATACAATGACATATGATTTTGACATTTTCAAATTTATATGATATATTTTATCTAATATATTTTAAATATAGTTCTTGAATTTTTTTTGGACAATTTAAAAGGGGTTGAATAAAAAACCAATAACATAAAATATATAGAATGAAAAATTTTCAAAAAATACCAGTTTCTTTGTTTACCAATCCTCTTCAAAAAGGTACTCTTGCTTTTTATATTTATTTAAATAATAGAAAAAAACTTGTGTGCACACATGTTTCTAAAAAATGCAATTGGAATATCCATTTACCACTCCGAAAAATAATAAAAAAATATAATTTTGGGTAATTTTTTTTTTTTCTTAATATCAATGACTTAGTTCTCTTTGTGTATATCATGTTTATATATATATTACACATTTTAGGCAAAGTCATGCTAAGTGAACACATGCATACTTCTTAAGATTAATGAAAATTTACAAGGACCAGCATTTTATATAATGGAAAATTGGTAGTTTATACAACACTCATTTTTTTTGCAAAAATTATCATTAGGGAAATAACATAATTCTCCACAAATTGTCTTTTTATTTTGAATCAAAATTCACAATACTTATATGAATTTTGAGGGCTTCAATTCGATACAATAGTAAAAACTTGACCCAAAAGTGTAATCCATCATCATGCATTCACCCTTATAGCATACAAAATTATTTCAAGATGATTTTATTTTCTTTAGATACGGAATTCTTTTGTGATACTTTTTATTTTTCTTATACTTCCTTTCAAACTTATCAGGGAGAAATGTAGATCTACATGTATAATATTTATCATTTTTCTTGCATTAACGAACAATTTTTTTTTTAATTTGATGATGACAATTATAAGCACCACATCCCCATTCAGGAATATTCCCTACATTTTTGCACAAAGATGATGTAAATTATATTTTCAAACCTTCTGAAATCTTTGTTCACTCTTTTGGCCAAACAATGTTCTTGGATTACTATTCGGATGTGGCGATCTTCCATTTCTATGGACATACCTTCTAAGGTAATGCATTTGTCTTTAAAATATTGCTCAACTGCATCTAGGAGAGCTCCTGGAAAGCTTCTAGTATAACGTTTTATATATCCAGGATCATTAATTTACCCAGATCCTATTATTAGCTTCTGCATATACCAAAAATATTCGTCATGATAAGCAAGAATATAAATCATTTGGGTCATATATAAGATGGTCATGATCTATATTTGTCTCAGATCCATGAAATTTTGCAATCAATGCTTGTAATATTACTTCATATGCTTTGGGATCATTCATCATTTCATCTTTAGTCCTTTGTGGCAACCAACGCCACTAGTCGGCTGGAAGCCCTGTAAAACCATTGACCAATTGTGTGGCCATATATCTTGGGGTGATTGATGCATCTTCCGCCTTTTTAGAAGTAACCCAATTTATTAACAATTTATTAAAAATTGGATAGAAAACCTTATTTCTTCTGTAGTTTGACACCTAAAATTAATGATTGGATGTTCAGGCATTGCTGAGATAATTCTATTAGCCATATCAATTTTGCTAAAGATGGGAGTTATTTAGGGTGGGAAGAGGATGCCATTAGCATTGTTGTATCAAATTCTGGCTCATTTTTATGGACATTTCCTTCAGACATTTTTCTCTAACTTGTGGCTATAGAGGATGTGGCCAATTTTTCATGACAAACACTTCTGTGGCCAATTTTTGATGACAAGCACTTCTTCACCTATCTCAGCAAGGATGTCTTTTGTGGAACTATGCTTTGGCTTGGTTGTTCTTTGCAATGGATTTTCTTTTCTTTGAAAAGCCTTCACTTTGCATGGATTATTAGTTCATTTCTTGTCATAGTGTTAACTATAATCTGTTTTTGAATTTGAAGATGAATTTTTGGTGGAATCATAATTTTCGTTGTTAAACTACATTTTTGAATCATAATTTCATAATTTCTAGCAAAAAGTAGCTTGTGTTAGACTCTCTTCGTTAAAGGACAGACGCACTATGATACCAACTAAGTGGAATTGTTAAGCATTACATGCATCGAAAATCGTAACACGTCCCTTTGTTGTTGATAGTTGCGGAGCTTATATTGAACTATGAAATGAGCTTCAAAATTAGAACAGCCAGTGCTGCGGGGTAGCATAGTCTTTATCACTGAAGTGGAAATGGAAATTATGGTTTCTATGAAATTGCAAATTGTAAATTGATATATTTATCAATAGACAAGAATTCATATAAATTTTAGGGTATTAAGTGTATATTTTTACTTTTATTTATTAAAATGTTGAAAAACATATAAATAATAATGATGGTAATTATTGGAAATATATTTATTTATATCTTGTTTTTATCTATTTTTTTATGACAAATAATTGTTTAAATTATTGTGTACAAAATACTTGTTTAAATTATGGTGTGTAATAACAAATAGTAAATATGTTATTTGGGTGAGCTCTTTTCAAATATTTTAATATTTGGTAGTTTAATAATTAAAAAGCATTGCACAATTATCTAAAAGTGTTGGCCTCAATATTGCTACTACATTCAGAAATTATAGTGGGCCTAATGGTTAAGAGCATGTGTCTCTTTTTAAGAGGTTATAAGTTCAAAACCAGAGGGATAGAGTATGTATACCTTCATAGACTTAGCAGTGAAATAAAGGTGGGTTCCTTGTCCTATAAATAAAAGGGTCTCATACACCAATTTGGTGTCTGGCTTGGCCATGACCTTAAAATTGAATAATAATAATAATAGTAGAAAATTTTGAGGCAATTATTCACATGGCATTATAATAATAGATCTTAAAATTGGATAATAATAATAATAGTAGAAAAATTTGAGGCAATTATTCACATGGCATTATAATAATAGAAAAAATTAAGGCAATTATCCACTTTACATTATAATAATAGAAAATTTTGAGGCAATTATCTACTTGACATTATATTGTGCAAAGATTGCAATAAAACTTTAAATTATGATCCAATAAAATGTTTGGAAAAAAATATTCAATAATATTTAAAAATAAATATTAAATTTTCAACATAAAACATTATAAATTATATTACTCAATGCTAAAATAATAATAATTAATAAAAAAATAAATAATTAGAATTTTGTTTGCACTAATAATCATTCTGAGTTGTGTCAAACTGAGTGCCTAATTAATTGGTTTGTTTTGTTTAGGTCAAAAGCCTTCACCAACTGTCACCTAGACCATCGCTACCGCCGTTGAAGCAGTGGGAGATGAGCCATTCAGGCCAAAAGTTTGACCACACTCCATAACGCTGTCAAATAACTTTTTGAAGCCTTCATTATTTCACTCTTCATGGTTATAAATATCATCACTGGCAATGAGTAATGGATGTGTCAGCTTTCATGGATAATCAGTTTATTAAAAATAAAATTAAAATAGTATAAGTATTTGGCAATAGGGTAAGTATAAGAAAGATATTTAAAAGAAATAATTGATATAGTGATTATTTTTATAAGGAAACATGTTTAATAAATAATTTATAGATATTTAATAAAATTAAATATATTTTTTATATTTCTCTTATTATAATACAAAATTTTATAGAATCACTAATTTAGTTTCAAAAATTCTGATAATGACATAACCGTGGGCAGTGTTCACAGACGAGGACAAGTGGATTCACATGGTAGGACAAAGGGTGGCAATGTTGAATACTGGAGGACGCTAGCTTCCACATTTTTGTTTTTGGAAATGCAAATGCCTTCTAAATTTAGGTTTTCTCCTTGTATATTTTGCCATGCAGTAACAGTAACATTTATGTTATTCATTAATTTTTTTTTATTTAATTCATACTCACACCGAAGGTGTTTATTTTTGAATCATTCTACAGCTTATTATAGATTTTTTTATTTTTGTTGTTTTCAAGTAAACCACTATCACATTGTTCACCTTTGGATCTATATAATAATGGAGATGAAAAGTCATTAAAATTTGGTTAATAATTGTAGATAGAAAATGGCAACTAATTGTCAAAGAAATTTCTAATTTTCAATTTCAGTGTTATATTTAAAGATTTCTAAGACTAAAATATTATATTGTATAATGTTAAAATATTTAAAATAATGAGAATTTAATTAATAAATAAAATAATTTTTTTATTAAAATTAGGTAATATATTTTTAAGTAAATTTGTGATTTTATTTAATTTAAAATATTGTTATGAATATATAGAATTTAACATCCTAAAAACTTTTTAAATACTAAAACTTTGTAGATTAAATAATTTAAATTTATTAATTTTAAATTATTTATAAAAAATTGACCAAAAAAATCCAAAAAAATTAACTAATAAATAAATTACACTGTAAAATATATTATAAAAGATGTGTTTTACCTTTCCTCCATATTTTGAGTGATTTATAAATTTGAGACTACCCAAAAAAAAATGTAAAGTCAGATTAACCTTTGAACCTTTAGAAGCATCAATCAACTTCTAATAAAAAATTAAAAATCCATAATAAAAATAAGTTTATTAAATATTAAATTATGGAAATATGATATAACATAAAGCTTTTAAATCTTTAATTAATGTTAAAAAACATTATATACTTTTAAATAAAAATAAGTTAAAAATAATTTGTATATAAAGTAGTGAAAATTAAGTTTATTTATTCTTAATTTTAAAATTCACATTTTCACTATAATAGTAAATAATAAAAATAAAAATAAAATTAATATTTATAGTAATTTATGAAATAATGGAATTTAAATAAAACACTAATGAAATTTATTTATGATTTCAATATTTTATAGATGACATATTTTGAAATATTTCTAAAATTTAATAGATATGAATGAAATCAAATAATAGACATTCATATTCATTAAATTTAATCTTTCAAAAACATAAAGAAAACCAATATATCAAAAACATATCACTCTCATTACAGATGCATGAAAATATCAAACTCATATTTTTCACCAATATATCAAAAACATATCACTCTCATTGTAAATGCATGAAAATATCAAACTCATATTTTTCATTATTATTTATTCACTTTTAAATAGATTAATTTTTATATAAATCACAAATTTAATAGATTCGAGAGATTGAGCAAAGTTAAATTCCGTATATTTAAAGACATAAGCTCGGAGTTTTCTTTACAGATAATGATACCCTAAAAAAAACTCAAAAAGGGTACCAATTACATGGAGGTTTGCTTTGGAAAGAGCTGAAACAATATCGTGTGATATAAATGTTTACACACTACCAAATTCAGTGCATGTAGGCCATAGAATCAAAATATGTAAAAGAGAAAATCACATTACAGATACCACACATCTACAAGCACCCACATCTGTGTGCAAACACAATGATGTTAGTGCCAAAGTTACATTATTTTTTTCCATTTCTTGACGTAGAATCCTACCGGTCACATGGAGTCTTTATTCCATATCATCTTTAGGCTGTTCAATTAGACAGGTGGAATATTTTTTTAAAATTAGACAGAGGAAATTGTTTTCTTTCGAGAGACGGAGTTTACATAGAGTTGTGGAAATCACATTAATTAAAATGAAACAATTATCGAAATTTACATAGAGTTTCCGAACTCAATTAATCCATACCATACAGAGTTGTGGAACTCAATTAATCCATACCATACAGTTGCCGAAATCAAATCATATGAATCCTCTTTTTAATACAGAGTGGCAGAGATTAAAATCGCAACTATAGAGGAGCAAATATAAGCAAATAACAACGATAAGTGAAAATTCAAAAACACAACATACACATTCATATGGAGTTTGCTGCTCCTTCACCACTCTCTCTACTACTTGAACTTACATGTAAATTCTAAATCTCTTGTTTGCAAATTTATTTGGAAGCATGTTAGAAAAGAAAATCAGCAAGTGGGCAGAAGAAAGAGATTAACGTACTAAAGGGAAAACATGTTTTAGACCTAAACATTCCACAGTTGATCATTGTATAACTTTAAGGCACATCATTGAAAAAATTTGGGAAAAAAAGGAAGAGGTTTTTTGTTTCTTTGTTGATTTCAGAAAAGCCTTTGACACGGTTCTTAGGGATAAGCTTTGAGGAAGAATGGAGGAAATAGGGTTCCCAGGCATTTGAGAGCAGTTGTGCATAGGCTATATGAAGAGGTGAAAGGAAAAATTAGAACTTCAGCAGGATCATAGTTTTAGAAGCAATATTGGGGTCAAGTAAGGTTGCCCATTGTCTCCTACCCTTTTTGGGTTATATATTGAGAAGCCTGAAGAGTGGCTAAACTCGCAATGGGGTGATGGTATCCATTTGGGAAAGTTCGTTATAAAACTTCTTTTGTATGCAGATGACCTTATATTGATTGCTAAATCAACTCTTAGTTTGCAAGAGCACTTACGTTCCCCTGAGAATTTTTGTAGAAGGGTGGGAATGAAAGTCAATATTAGCAAAACGAAAGTAGTGGTTTTCTCTAACAAAAGAAAGCATAACCAGCATAAGTTCTACTTTGAAGGCAAAATTCTGGAAGAAGTTGCAAACTACAAATACCTCGGAATTGACTTCAACAGAAATTTAAGTTGGGATGGTTGTAAAAAGAAAATAAATTTAGGGGGTTGGAAAGAATTTTATGCTTTTCAAAACAGGTGTGGAGAGGCAGAGCTGTGGGAATGGAAAACCACTCTAACTCTTTTTGGGCTTCTAGTGATTCTGGTGATTCTCTACGGTTGTGAACTGTGGGCCAGCAGCACAACTGAGATGTAATGGAAACAAATTGAGAAAATTCAGAAGCATTTGATTACAAACAAATTCAAAATTAAAAGTGTAGTTCCTTATGCTATCCTGTTAAGTGAAACAGGGGCTTCTCCTATTGAAGAAATTTCTATGGTGCGAGCCATAAGGTATTTGAAAAAAAATGAGCAAATGGAAGAGCGTAGATGGCCTAAGGCTGTGTTTAGTGATAGATTTTGCAAAAGAAAGAAGACTTGGATGCAGCAAAATAAAAAATGGTTTAGTAAATGGGGTATTTGCTCGAGTACGTGTCCTACAAACAGTAAAGAGATAAAATATTTTGTTATGGATAAGTTCCACAAACATACTTGGGAGAAAGAGCTAGGGAGGAAGAAGAAGTACTACATTGAAGAGTTTAACCCCACTCATAACCATCAACAAAAGGCGTACATAGGGGCCAATATTTCTTGGAGATCTAAAATTCGTATTGCTCAATTAAGGACTAATTCTCATCAACTCTGTTGTGAAACAGGGCGTTGGAAAAGGCCAAAATAAATGTGGGAGGAAAGAATATGTATTTTTTTCTCTTCCAGAAAAGTGGAAGCAGAAAAACATTTCATTTTAGAATGCGAGGCCTTCAAAGACAACAGGGAAAATTATACAAGTACTCTAGTAGCTAGTTCTTAGAATAATCTATTCAGCGAAGAGTTTGTCGAGAAGCTGGGAGAGGTTATTGTAAAACATCACAGGAAAAGGGCTGAATACAAGATCCAAATGGATGTTAAAAATTCTTTCTCCCATAGGCTATTTTTAGCCTCGTGGATGTTAATAATACTTTCTTTATTTCTTTCTATATATCTAAGACATTTAATTCATGACAGACACAATTCAATACATAGTATGGGAGGACATCATTTTCTGAACATTATAGAAGTTGCGTGAAGTAAAAAATACTTGCGGATTAAATATTTGTCCATACACATTACTAACCATGCATTAAATTCTATTTGACTTTAATTATTTAAATCTATTACGGAATGGGTTATATACTCTGCTCATAACTTGTCCTTCTCTACAAACGCAATCCGCAACTTGCAAAACATTAACTAAGGTATGGTTGTTTCCAGTTCATTTAACACGGTGGTTGAGATTAATTTCCAACACTCCCCCTTAATCACAACTGCCACCATTGACCATTCCCAAACAATTATGAGATTAACAAAAATTTCACGTGCCAATGGCGTTGTGAAGATATTTACAAATTGTTCCTCTGACCTACAATGCTGCAACACAATTTCACCATTGTTAACTAATTCTCTTATGAAATTATATTTGGCATCAATATGCTTTGTCCTCTTGTGAAAAACATAGTTCTTTGATAGTGCAATTGCTGAAATGTTATCACAGAAAATTATGGTTGCTCCATCTTGTTCATGACATAAATCCTGCAACATCCTTCTCATTCGAACTGCTTGACATGCTGCTGCTATTTTGGTGACATACTCAGCTTCTGCTATTGACAATGATACCATCAGATGATTCTTGGAAGTCCATGAGATGGCTCCCGAACCCAAATGAAAAACATATCTTGATGTGCTCTTTTTTCCATCAAAACTTCCTGCTCAATCCCTATTAGTGTAACCAATCAGCCTAAAATCATCAGTTGCAGAGTACAAAATGACATAATCCTTTGTCCCATTGACATACTTTAAAATTATTTTTTCTGCTTGCCAATGTGTCTCCTTGGGTGTCTCCATGAACCTCGACACCAAACTCACTACATACATTATATCTAGCCTAGTTGCAGTCAAATACATTAGGCTACCCACCATGCTTTTATATAATGTTAGATTCACATTGTTGCTGCAATATTCCTTGCTCAACTTCAAACTCATGACTGTTGGAGTTGGTGATGGCTTTCTATTCTTCATGTTAAACCTCTCTAAAATGTCTGCAACATACTTTTCTTGAGAAATAAAAATTCCATTTTCTGTTTGCTTCACTTCTATGTCAAAAAAATATTTTAATAACCCCAACTCAGTGATTTCAAACTCACTTTTCATGACTGCCTTGAAATCAATGATGATGAAACCATCACTCCCTGTAAATATCAAATCATCTACATACAAAACAACAATAAGAAGTGTACCGTCACTTTCTTTGATGTAGAGAGTAGGCTCACCGTCACATTTGTCGAACCCACTTTCCATCAAGTAAGCATCTATCCTACTATACCATGCACGCGGTGCTTGCTTCAGCCCATAGAGATATTTCCGCAACCTACATACCTTGTCTTCTTTGCCTTCTACCTCATAACCAGGAGGTTACACAACATACACTTCCTCTTTCAACACTCCATTCAAGAACACTGATTTTATGTCCATTTGATACCCCTTCCATTTATGTTTCGTGACAATCGACAACACTATACGCACAGTCTCCATCATCGTGACTGGCGCAAATGTTTTAGCATAGTCTCTTCCATGCTGCTGCTTGTATCCTTTGACAACTAGCCCATCTTTATGCCTTTCAATCTTTCCTTCAATGTTGCTCTTGGTATTATAGACCCACTTCACTCCAATGACTTCTTTACCTTGCAGAAGGTCCACTAACTCCCATGTGCCATTCTTTTCTATTGCTCCCATTTCTTCATCCATTGCCGCAACCCATTTATCTTCTTTGACTTCATCTTCAAAGTGTATTGGTTCATCTACATGATAAAATAATACAAATAATGAATTCAGACCACCACCATTATCAACTTAATCTTGCTCATAAATTTCATTTAAATTTCTGAATTTTGGTCTTCTTATGCTTGCTGAAGATGAGCTTGGTGTTGCGCTTGAAGTAGATGGAGTTGAGGATCTTTGTGTTGTGCTTGGATAAGCACTTGCTTGGTTGCATAACACTATGCTATTATTTTTTTGTGGTGTGCTTTGTTGAGCTTGTGTAGGTGGAGGAGGAATCGCCGTTGAGGAATTACTTCTTGTTTTCAATTCCTCCTTTTATTCATGTGAAATACATGTCTTCACATTCACTGTCTTCTCTAAAATTCTATCCCATGCTTCTTCTTCTATGAAATGAACATCTCTGTTGATTATTACCTTCTTGATTGATGGATTTTAGAGCTTGTATGCCTTGTATTCATCACTGTATCCAACAAATATGCATTTCTACCCCTTGCTGTCCAATTTCTTCCTCAACTCATCTGGGACATGTGCATACACCGTACACCCAAACACTCTCATGTGAGTGATATATTGCTTTCTTCCACTCCATGCCTCTTCAGGAACTATGATCATCACTTTTGGTTGGACACCTATTTATAATATATGTTGCACAAGCGACAACTTCAGCCCAATAATCATTTGGCGTATGTTTTGCCTTCAACATACTCCTTGTCATTTCCATGATGGTCCTCTTCTTCCTTTCCACAACACCATTTTTTTGAGGTGTATACCTTGTTTTAAACTGCTTGTGAATTCCATTCTCCCTACAAAAACATAGAAAGTCACTTGAGATATATTCGCCACCTCTATCAGTCCTCAACACTTTTATGTAGTGTCCACTTTGCTTCTCAACAAGAGCTTTGTAGTTGCGGAAGCAATCAAACACTTCACTTTTCTATTTTAGAAAATAAGCCCATGTATTCCTTATGTAGTCATATATGGAGGTCAAAATATAGTGGATGCCACCAAATGATGGTGTTTGCATTGTTCCACATAAATATGAGTGGACAATCTCCAATGGTTCCTTTGTCCTTATTGACTTTCCTACTGGAAATGATTCTTTGTGTTTCTTGCCCAAGATGCATCCTTCAAATTGGCTGTCTAGTTTTTCTATGAGTGGAAATCCCTTCACCGTTCAGTTCCTATGCAACAAATTCAAACCTCAAAATTTGAGATTACCAAATATCAAATTCCATAACCAATTTTCATCTTTAATTTCCTCTTGAAAGTTTTCTTGTGTCACAACTGCTACAACACCTTCTTCCTTCAAATCTGATCTTAGCTTGAGAGGAAACATTCTATTGTTTGTTATATGAAATTTTGAAATCAGCTGTCTACTTGGAGGCTTATCCAAGATTGTGAATACATCATTCTTGAGAAATAAATTGTATCCATTTTTCATGAGTTATCCAATGCTTAGGAGGTTATGTTTCAAACCAAGGACAAAGTAAACATCTGACATGAAATTCTTCTCTCCCTTATTTGTTAGAATGTCTACTCTTCTTTTTCCCATGAAAAAGACTTTGCTATCATTCCCCAATGTCACTTTAGATTTTACACTTTCATCTAGATTAGAAAACATTTCTATGTTTCCAGTCATGTGGTTGCTACACCCTGAATCTAGAAACCATACATCTTCTTGTTTTTCTTGTGCTACATTACAAGCTAAAAACATGTTATCATGGTTATGATTTTCCTTTATGAAATTTACACTTGGTTTGTTACCTATGTCATATTGTTTCTTTCTACATTCATTTTCATAATGACCATACTTCTTACAATAATGAGATTTAACTTGAGATTTATCATACCTCTAACCTTGTGCTTGATTTTGGCTTGGGCCTGTTACACTAAAAATTGTCACCTTGACATTCTGCTAACTGTATGAGCTCATTAACACTCATACATGCCTCCTCTGCAAGTCTTACAACCTTTACTCCTCATGTCAAGCCCTGAAACAAGAAAAAAAACCCTAAAAACCTCTGAAGAATGGGTACGCATGTAACATGAAGCCTGCCTGCGTTCCTAGCTTGGGTACGCATGTAATACACTGCTTACCTGTGTTCTAGAACGCAGTTTTCCTTTGAAATGCCTGCGTACCCTCCTCAAAGTAAAAAAAGTGAGAAAGTAAAGTCAAAAAACTGATTTGAGGTCAATTCTAGAAGGTTTTAGATGAGAATTTTTGGGGATGAGTACGCTTTGATAAGGTGCATGTATCCCTCACCTTAAGGAACTAATCCCTTGATGTGAGGAGTATATCCCTTTGAAGGAGGATTCTATCCCTACAAAGGTGGAATCCTAACCTCCTCATCTGCTCTATAAAAGGAGGCATTGGGTAGCCTCAAATGGTTAGATTTTGGAGATTGAGAATTAGAGTTCAAGCTTTATGTGTGATTGAGTTGAAGTGTTGTTGAGATTTAGACTTCTTTCTGCTGAGCTTTTGAGAGGAAAGATCACATACCTCTTGGTGCTCCTGGAGGAAGAGTGTAAGACTTATCAAAGTAGAGGAGACTCCTGCTTCGGACCCCGGGAAGGCCTTTCAAACATCAAGGCTAAGATTGTAAGGTTCCTCTGTTATTTTAAGATTAATACAATCAAGTTTTGTTTTTCTCAATAAATTGTCGTTCGATTGTTTATTTCAATAAGCTGTCGTTTGATCGTTTATTTCATAGATTCCTTGATCACTATGATAGGTATGTTTTATAATTATTTGTTATACATGTGCTATTTAATATTTTCTTGTTTGTGATTGCAGGTTGACGAAAGACGACACTTTCTTGTGACGAAAGAATTCTTGTTGTGACGGAAGGATTATTGTTGCGACGAAAGAACTCTTGTTGCGACGAAAGGATTCTTGTTGTGACGGAAGCTTTACGACCACAAATAAGCATTTCGAAGGTAGGTTCGACACCTTCATAGCATTTATTTGTAAAATGAATATATCTAGAGAAAGACAAGATTAGTTGTTTGTTTGTTGCTAGATTGTCTTCTGACACTAGGGAGATTGGTCTTGTCCGCAAGAAAGATTTATCCAGCCAACAAATTGGCGACTCCACTGGGGAAAGAACTTGTTGTTTTTGGTTCTCTTTATTTTGATTTGAGGAAACGTTTTCCTAGTTTTTGATTGATAGACATCTGCCTGGGTAGCTTAGTTTTTCTCTGTTTTTGAAAATTTTGAGATCTTTTATGTTTTTCTCTAATTTTTCCAGGGACCGTACTTTGCCTTCTTTGCACAGTGCAGGCAGTTTCGCATCTTTGCTTGAGTAAATAGTGCGGTACCGCACCTGTTACTTCTGCAAGCCTGCGGACCCTGTTAAATTTTTGAAAAGCTTTAGATTTCTTTCTTTAGTTTATCTTTATTTTGGTTTAGATTTTTTGGTTTCTGCCCAGATTGATGATTGTTTCTGTCAAAAGCTTTCTGTAAATGAATCTTAGCAGTATTGGGTGTTTTAAGTCTCTTTTTTGAGAAATTCTTAATTTGATTTCCTTTGGTCATTACTTGGAGGTTTGTCTCAGTCTTTTCACAATTTTGCATCTTTTTGCTTTTGTTTTTGCAAAAACATTCCCCCCTCATTCACCCGGGGGGGGGGGCTAAATTGTGTATGAGTGTTAATCGCCTTTGAGTGTTTTTTGATCTTTGGAACTCTCACTCGATTTTCTTGGCTTGCACTTGATTGTGTTTGAGAATTCTCTTGCATATATCACATTTGCATAATTAGAATTCTCATTTTCAGAATATGAATGAAAAATGTGCATAGATTAAATTTGCATAATTTTCAAGTGAATTGTGCATAGATTACAACTGCATAGTTTACATTCTGAAAAATCAATCATTGATTTAGATTAGTTTTCTTTGATTTGAATCTAGATGTTTATATGCTTATTTTAAAAACAAAAAAATATAAAAAATTGTTTTGGAATTGATTTGCATTAGTTTTTCTTGATGAAATTAGTGCATTAGAAAATTTGTTATATTTTCTCTTAGTGATCAATTTTTTGCATTGTTGGAAGTGATGGAAACTCTCTCCTTACTTTAGCTAGGATTCATCGAATTGAAAAGATTACATCATCATATTCGATTGCATTCAGTTTTGGTTCGGGTCATAACACCATTGGTTTCATATCCACTTACCCTTTTGAGTAATAACAACCTAAATAACACAACGCTTAATTAAAATTCATCTAGTAATTTTTACATTTTTAGGGCTCTTTCCACCAATCTAGATCAGGATTAGTGCTTTGGAATAGGTTGTAGTTAACTTTCCAAAGCAACAAAAACAAACAGTAGATAAATCTCGCGGTAGGAAATAAATCCAATTGTAATTTGTATAATCTGGGAAGCTTCTCTTAAAGAATTCAATCACGAGATCATGTCTGAACCTTTGAGACATTCAATTATGTTTCATTGGGGAAGATAGAAGATTTTCCGCACATTACAAACGGTAAACCTCGAATTAACCATGTCGAGGAACCTTCAAGGGGATTGAGCTTTGTTACTCTGCCCTTGCGTGTGGAATCGGATCGTAGACTGTTCCCCCAGTTGTATTTGTTACTATTGGTAACCTTAGTGTCCATAAGCTTAAGATTATTTCCTAAGGTGATAGTGAAGGAAAGATCTCACTGTACCTGGAGAAGACGTCGACTAGACTCACTTGGACTCTCTGGGGGGTTCTCTTCACTCGAGATGGTTTTGTGAAGAAACTTGTGCTAGTCTGTTTCATTAAGCAGGTTGTCGGGGTAACTGTTCCAACCGCCCTTTCTGTATTATATTCTACGATGTTGGATTTCATCACCAATTAGTGTTTTTAGTACGTGAAGTTACTGTTTGTGTGTGGTTTGACTCCTATATTTGATAGCGCGTGTTAATTTGTTTTTTTTTTACTTTTAGTGACCATAGGTGTGAATTGTGAATTTTAATTGTTAGGTGTGAATTGTGAGTTGTTAATTTTAGTTTTAAATTGTTAATAAAATTCACTGAAGTTGAATATAATGGCAACTGTTCCAGAATTTACCAACCAAGGAACCCCTCTTAACGAGAATCCTAGTACTTTTCCTTGCTTTGGAAATGTTTGTCCTCCTTATATGGCTACATTGTCATTACCTGGATTTACAATAGGTTTACCGATATGGTTATTTTCAACTTCGTTGGCCCCGAATACTCCAATTGTTCCACCTCAACCAGATACTTCACCTCAACAGAGTTCACCATCTCAACATCACCAACCTTCTGTTGACCCTTTACCTTCTTCGCCTAATATTTCTTCCTCCATTTCTTCCTCTTCGCTTGGTAAAATTCTTGACGCTAGTAACCAGGTGGCTAAGAAGAAGAAGAAAGGGAAGAAGAAGAAGAAGAAGAAGTAAGATAAGAAAGAAGTCAACCAACCAACTATGGCTGTAAGTGTTAGTTGTGTTGAGGAAACCTCCAACATGCATCGTAAACCCAAATAACCTTGCAGGCTTTGTAAGGGTGACTACTTCCTTATAAATTGTCCTGGTATTCCAAAGGTCTTGGAAGTATGGTCAGAAAAATCTCATCAACTTTCCGTTGATCCATCAACCAGAGATAGTCAGGTTCTTGGGAAAAAGGGTAAAGTTAGGTTTCCTTGTAAGTTATGCAAAGGGAGTCATCAAACTCACATTTTCCCTCACATGGATGAAGCCTCAAAATTTTTGGAAAACCTTACTGTTCCACAGCAAGAATTTCCAATTGGTTACCATAAACTTTCTCCCAACCTAAAGTCAACTGACGAAGTGATTGATCTAATTTCAAGTACAGTCGATCCCACTCTTCCATTGGAGAGTGAAACTCATATCACTCAAGTTGATGATCCATTAGTTGATCAAGTGGTCGATTCGATTTCAAATTCGGTCGATCCCACTCTCCCTTTAGAGATTGAACTTCATACTGCTTAGGTTCTTCTTGTTACATCAGATTCTTCTACGCCGAGGGGCATTTCACCTGTTTCTACAGAACCCCCTCCAAGTACTGAGGTCTTTTCCTTTGATTGGAATAGACTAATAGAACCTCGTCTTCCTTCCTCCATCCCTTTCCAAATCATTGTGAAGTTGGGTGGTAGGGACATACACCGTACACAGGTAGATGAAGGTGCTTCTGTTAGTATTTTATCCTCAACTGCTTGGAAAGCTTTGGGTTCCCCTCAGCTTGTGCCTATTACGCAGAATCTGAAAGCTTTTAACAGAACCATTAGTGAACCTTTAGGGATCCTTCCTAAGTTTTCTATTACTTTGGAAGGTAAAACTATCTGTATTGATCTTATGATAGTTCAAGGTCCCTTGGATTTCAATTTACTCCTTGGGCGAGACTTTTTTTATGCAATGAAAGCTGTAGTATCGACACTCTTTCGCGTAATGTCTTTCTCTCACAATGGAAATATTGTGACTGTAGACCAGCTTTCGTTCCCTAGTCTTGTTTCGACTACCAATAATATGACACCCCTAAATGTTCCTGATTCTAAAGTGGTATCTACCCCACCACGAGTTAATTATGTGGCAACTAGTCCCGTGTTTTCAGTTACCGATGTAAGCGAGCTTCTCACTGTTTTCTCATCTTCCTTGACTTAGATCCGGTAATTGACATGGAAAAATCTATGGGATTATTTGAACGTGATGTTCTTATCCCTTTTGAGTCCCTTGACATGTGTTCCTTCCAGAGAACTATTCTTCCTTCTGATGAAGACCTCTTGGAAGCCATGATCAAGGTGTGTCCATTGACATGTGTTTCTTCTAGTTGGAAGCCATGATCAAGTTGCCGAGGAGAGTTCCTTTTACTGTGTCAACCTCGTTAAAAAATGAATCAGTGAGTCTAAGGATGGTTCCTTTTACTGTGTCAACCTCATTAAAAAATGAATCAGTGGGCCGATGATATTTCCTTTTACTGTGTCAACCTCATTAAAAAATGAATCAGTGAGTTTGAGGAGAGTTCCTTTTACTGTGTCAACCTCATTAAAAAATGAATCAGTGACTCCGAGGAAGGTTCCTGTTACTGAGTCAACCTCGTTAAAAAATGAATCAGGTATGAGGAAAGTTCCTTTTACTATGTCAACCTCGTTAAAAAATGAATCAGTGAGTCTAAGGATAGTTCCTTTTACTGTGTCAACCTCGTTAAAAAATGAATCAGTGAGTGAGGACAGTTCTTTTCCTGTGTCAACCTCGTTAAAAAATGAATTAGTTAGTCGAGAGCATAGTTCCTTTTCTTGTGTCAAGCTCATTTAAAAAATGAAACAAGCTTCCATGAGGACAGTTCTTTTCCTGTGTCAACCTCATTAAAAAATGAATCAGTAGGTATATTGTAGAGAGTAGATTAATAGATTAGAAATAAGTAGTTTATGAGGATAGTTCCTGTTACTGAGTCAACCTCATTAAAAAATGAATTAGGTATGAGGACGATTCTTATTACTGAGTCAACCTCATTAAAAAATGAATCAGTTATGAGGACAATTCTTTTCCTGTATCAACCTCGTTAAAAAATGAATCAGTTGGTCAGAGGATAGTTCCTGTTACTGTGTCAACCTCATTAAAAAATGAAACATGTTGCCATGAGCATAGTTCTTTTCCTGTGTCAAGCTCGTTAAAAAATGAAACAAATCCTCCCCCAATTGAGTCGAGTCTTTGACTAGATCTTGTAAATGTTAAGTCATATATTTAGGTTAGTTATTTCATTTTTTTGCATAATTTTCTTACAGTTTTAGGTCGGGTCTTTCATATGATCTCGTAAATGAACCTTCATTCCATCCAGCTATTAATTACCATTCGTGTACTTAGTTGAATGAAATGAAGCTGAGGGGGTATGCGCTCTAGCAGTTACACTTAGGGGGCATCAAGCACAATTTTCTCTCTGTTTCAAGCTTGTGTAAAAATGAAACCACTCTGAAGCATAGTTTTACTCTGTTTCAAGATTTTGTAAAAATGAAACCTATCTTAAGTCAATTTCAGTTATTTTCAAGACTCGTTAAACTCATGAAAATCCCGAGATTATTTTGCTATCTTTCATTCTCGTAAAACACATGAAAATGCCGAGTTCTTTCCGTCTTTTCCTGCTCGTAAATTAAATTGAAAGTCAGCCACATGAGTACATTTTTATCCCTTTTTCAAACTCGTTAAAATTTACAGAAAAAGTGAAACTACTGAGTATACTTTTATCACTTTTTCAGACTCTTGAAAATTATGAAAAAGCGAAACCATGGAGTCCTCTTTTAAGCCCTTTTCAGACTCTCTAAATATGAAAATATTTCCGATTACTTGATTATTCGAACTCGTTAAAGTAAATGAATGATCGTCCCTTCAGTATAAGTTTACCCCTTTTACGGACTGAAATGGACTATTTACGAAAAAGGTATACGTTGACTAATTACGGTCAATAGAGTTCTCTCCCACGTTATTTTATCCTTTTTCAGGCCTGAGAGACTAAATTTACAAAAAAGTACACCCATGGAGTTTTCTTAATTTTTTTCTTCTGACTCCCTAAAATTGAAAAACACCGAGTTTCTCCTATACTGGACTCGTTAAAATTTAAACAGTAAAGGACCTGTTAAATTTTTAAACAGGAATGAACCACTCCTTCTTAGGGTTCGAATCTTAAACTAAGTTGGACTCATCCGAAGGATGAGCTTATAAACAAGCAAATGTTATCCTCCTCAAGCTTGTCAAAAATAAAGAGGTACTTTCCAGAAATGGTGGGGGAAAAGAGAGAAAAATGAACCTGTTTGTTGTATTTTGATTATTTGGAAAATCGTTAACCACTCTTGAACACGACACTTTTGTTCACATGGGTTGGTAAATCCTTTGCCTAATAGTTAATCAAACCACATTGAAAGTTTTCAGTCGGTTTCTGGGTATTAGCTTTGGGTCAATTGTCACCAAGCCATCTGTAGTGTCGTTATGTGTTCAAGAGGACAGTTCAAATAAACCATTCATCTGAAAAATATCTGTCATCCATTTTTGACCATCCCTGAGTCAGTCCTTGCCAATATATTTTCAAAACTTGATCTATGATTTCGTGTTGTGGGCTTTCCTACGACGGATCACTTTCTATCGACAACAACTCATTATCTAGGAAGTTGGTCTAGAGATCGTCAGTACCTTGAAATTTGCATGCATCAATGGTAGGTTTCTCGCCTTCGACGACAGGTTGCATCATTGACCTTTGATCGAATGATTCCGTGACATGTTCGACTTCAGCTCATTCATTCACATTTCATGGATTGTACTGAGTACTTTGAGAGCCATTGACATTACTGGTGGTTTCTCTCACACTTGTTAATAGTTTACATCATTGATTGGTAATCAAGTGGTTTCTACCATGTTCGACTTCGATACATTCATTCACATGGATAGAATTGTACTAGTTCGAGATGCGAAAATCAAGACCCTGGATCTAGTTTCTACCATCCAGGCTGCGAGGAGTTTTATTATTATACAGTAGACTATTCATTACAGATGGTTGTGGCCATGTTGTGTCTACAATATTGATGTAATATTAAAATCATTTCTGTATCAAAACAAGTTTAGTTAGTTTTGATTTGAGTATGGGAATTCCTACCTCAGCGATGATATATTTACATATATATGTTTTGCATTGAATGTTTTTACAGGTTCCGACTGGGGTGTCCACAGGATGATCCTTGAAATGATAAAGTGCTTCACTCTTCATATATGACAGACTTCATCTTCATCTATTTCAGACTTCGCACTTTAGGGGGCAATCTGTTACACTAAAAATTGTCACCTTGACATTTTGCTGACTATATGAGCTCATTAACACTCATACGTGCCTCCTCTGCAAGTTTTACAACCTTTACTCCTCATGTCAAGCCCTGAAATAAGAAGAAAAACCCTAAAAACCTCTGAAAGAATGGGTACGCATGTAACATGAAGCCTGCCTGCGTTCCTAGCTTGGGTACGCATGTAATACACTGCTTACCTGCGTTCTAGAACGCATTTTTCCTTTGAAATGCCTGCGTACCCTCCTCAAAGTAAAAAAAGCGAGAAAGTAAAGTCAAAAAACTGATTTGAGGTCAATTCTAGAAGGTTCTAGATGAGAATTTTTGGGGATGAGTACGCTTTGATAAGGTGAATGTATCCCTATCCTTAAGGAACTAATCCCTTGATGTGAGGAGTCTATCCCTTTGAAGGAGGATTATATCCCTACAAAGGTGGAATCCTAACCTCCTCATCTACTTTATAAAAGGAGGCATTGGGTAGCCTCAAAGGGTAAAGTTTTTGGAGATTGAGAATTGGAGTTCAAGCTTTTAGAATATTTTGAAGTTAAGTGCTGTTGAGATTTAGACTCAGTTAACTAAGACTTTTGTGAGGAGAGATTGCATACCTCTATTTGTCTTGGTTGGAGGAGTGCAGAGCTTATCAAAGTAAAGGAGACTCCTGCTTCGGACCCTAGAAAGTCCTATGCAACATCAAGGCTCAGGTTGTAAGGATTTTCTTCTTTTGAAATTAATACAAATATACTCATTTTTCTCAATAAGCTTTCAATCAATGGTTTATTTCATAGATTCCTTGATCGCTATGATAAGGATGGTTTATGATGATTTCTATACAGGTGCTATGTAATATTTTGCTTGTTTGTGACTGCAGGTTTACGAGGAAAACTCCTTCAAGCGCGCGAGGGATAACAACAACTTCAAACAAGCACTGGACAAACGGTAAGTCTTTTACACCTATATAGAGCTTTTCATAGATCATATATGCTTAGAGAAAGATTATTCTATTTGGCTGTTTGTTGCTAGATAGTTTTAGTACTAGGGAGATCGGTCTTGTCCGCAAGACAGATTTATCCGCCAACAGGGCCTTGACTTGGATTTTGATTGTTGCCCCTTCCACTTGAACTTGAAGGGTTGCTTCTTCCACCTCTGTGTGGGATTCTTCCTCTTCCTCTGTAATGTCATCTTACTCGACCTCTACCTTGACCAAATGAAACTTGTATCTTGAATGCATGCTCAAATGATGAGTTTGTTCCTTTGTTCAATCTATGTTCATGAGACATCAGTGATGCATGAAGCTCATCCACTGAAAATTGTGAGAGATATTTTGTCTCTTCTATTTCCACAACTGTGGCATCAAATCTTGCTGGCATACTTCTGAGAATTTTCTCAACTATTATTATTTCCTCAAGTGTCTCACCATGAGACCTGATTTGGGTAACCAACTCAATTACGTGTGTAAAAAATAAGTCTACATTCTCAGACTCTTTCATACAAATTGTCTCAAAATCTCTTCTCAGCATTTGTAGTTTTGTTGTATTCACCTTTTCCATGCCTTGGTAGGTTGTCTAGAGGGTATCCCCTACTTGATTGGACTTTGTTGTTGTTGCAATCCTTGGGAAGATACTTTCATGAACTGCTTGAAAAATATAGAAAAGGGCTTTGGAGTCCTTCTTCCTGTTGTCCCTCAACAAATCTCTTTTTGCTTGTGTCAAAGAATTGTATGTTGTTGCATCTGCTGGTTCTGGGAATCCATTCTCCATCAATTCCCAAATTTCTTGTGAAGAAAACAAAGCCTTCATTTTAATAGCCCAATAATCGTAATTATTTCCATTAAACTATGGTATTTGTGGATTATTCAATCTTGTGCTTGTTGCTACCATTTTTACTGTGTAAACAAACTTTCTTATTGTGTAAAATTTTTCTCACTGTGTGAAAAATTTCTCACTGCTGGAGAATATGTTCCACAAAAAATTTTCAAAACTTCCTTTTAACTCCTCAGTAAAAACACTTCCTTTTACTAATATTTTTAAACTCGCTGTGATACCATGTTAAAATTTTTAAAAGACAGAGGAAATTGTTTTCCTTCAACATACGGAAGTAACTATAGAGAGGAGAAAATATAATCAAATAATTTTAGTCACTATGAAACAGAGTAAAAAAAAGTGTTGTGGTAACAATGATAAAAGAAAATTCTTGAACCAAATAGAAACTAACCAAAGTTTATATTATAATTAAAAAACACAACGTACACATGCATATGGAGAGTGTAGCTCCTTCACAAGTAAAACAACTGTTCTTACTGAGAATTACATTCACTAGGGTTACGAAGTAACACATAATAAAACCTGTAACTTGTGTTTTCACGTTCCCACCAAATTTTTCTCCGCGATTTTGTCCCCTTTGTCTTTCTAGACTTACATCTGCCACTTTACACAACACTCTCTCTACTACTGAACTTACATGTAAATTCTAAACATATATATCTAAGAAATTTAATTCATGACAGACTGGTGCAACCATAAGGCCGCAAATACCCAAAGATGTCGGGTTAGCGGAATTAACCCCACATTACCTCCATTAACCTTAAATGTTCATCTTTTAATCATATGCACACGAAAGCTTAACAATAAGTGGATCTTGATTTTATAACTCATATAACCATATAATAAATTTTTTACCTTTATGCATTAGCTACCCCTTCACATTACCTTATCCCATACAAACCCCACAGACATGTGGCTTATGGGCCCACACACAAGCTAACCAATCACAACGAATCACACTTCGCAACTTATATAACTTAGCAGATGGCAACCCACAACAAATAACTTTAACAACTAAACAATCCCAACGCCGATGTGAAATCTCTCTGGAACTTCAATGTAATCTCCATCGTTGGTCTATGCCAGATCCAATGGTCCCGATGTACCGTCTAAAACTTCCATCTCTTGTTTGTATTGCATCGCAATCAAAACAACTCAACATGCGATGTTTAAACAATAAACTCTAAAATCGCCATTGTGCGATATGCGATTGAACTCTCCGCCTGACAGGTGTCCACTTCGCAATTTTCTCAACTTACTGCATCGCAAATTAAATCATTTGCCTTGCAGTGTCGTTAACAATAAACACTAAAACCATCGATGTGCGATATGCACTTGCATCCTCCGCCTGACACATGTCCACTTCAATACTTTTCAAACTTAACTTTGCGATGTAATCTGGTCCGTCCATATCTCACTTCAATTTTGCGATTTAATCCTCACCGTCCGGTCGCCTCCTTTGGAAATATTCTAAAGGTTTTCTGCCTTAATAAATTTCTCTGTTTCTTTGGCTATCACCGCTCTACAGCTCCATATTATCCACGCTACTCCCTGTGATAGTTCATTCAATGAATTCATGTGACTCCATATTTATCCACAGTGTTAAAACCCTCCTGAGCTTTATTCTAGTTATCCAATCATTCACAAAATGATTTCGATTGCTACAACACCTTTGCACACTATTCTCAATCCATAATTCGTAATTTATTCATCTTCAACCTACACAACTATTTTAATTGCACTCATTCTCTCCAATTAGCTTCTCTCACAACCAATTGCTCTAGAACTGGAATCATTCATGATTCTACTCAGTTCTTCCACTATAAATCCCTTTCAATCAGAAAGAATTATACACTCATCAAAATTCAAGTAATCAGTAATGTATCATACAGAAATCAGATTTCTTATTTTACGGATCACTCAGCACATAAAAGAACAATCACACAGTTTGTAATTTATTAACACTCCGCACTCCACATAAACTCAAAATTGAGTTGTATATTTACAAAAAAGTAATTACAGTAATTAGACCTTATCTCAGCCTGATTTTATTTATCAGTGGCCTTTTCCCATCCCTCTCTCTATATCTAACTATGCCCATAGGCTTACAATCAAATCCCCTATCAAAGAATCATTCATTGTCCTTTATGCCTTTGAGGCTTACAAATTTATAAAAAAAATTATGTAACCACTTCTGGTTCAGATCCATAGGTTACTCAACTAAATCCTAAGGATCCTCTTAAATCCATAAAATCATCAACTAATTCCTTAAGTCTAGGATTCACAATCCCTTTGAAATCCCTACTATCCTAAATCTCTCATGTTATCCTACATCCGAGAACATTTACAAGTATGCCTCACAATATTTAATTAAATCCTATTCTAAATGTCTCACGTAAAATCAATCAAAACATTGCAAATGAAATTAATTAAATACTTTAGAAAAACAAGTCCCTTGAAATATAAGACCCCCTAGATTCTACTAAATGTACAAAAATTTGGAACCATGATGCTCCTGCATCACAGACACAATTTAATACATAGTATGGGCGAACATCATTTTCTGAACATTACAAAAGTTGCATGAAGTAACAATACTTGCGGATTAAATATTTCCCCATATGCATTTACTAGCCATGCATTAAATTCTATTTGACTTTAATTATTTGACTCTGTTGCGGAATGGGTTATGTAATCTACTAAGAACTTGTCCTTCTCTGCAAACACAATCTACAACCTACAAAACATTAACATTAACTGAGGTATGGATGCTGCCAGTTCATTTAACGGGGTGGTTGAGATTAATTTCCAACAATATTCAGTTTATGAATTGAATAAGCCACAACACCCAACCTTCAAAGGAAAAAAAAAGTGTGGGGGTAACTAGAAGTAAAGAATAAAGCAGAAACACATAGAGCCATTTTGAATCTTCCATGATATTTAACTAAATCACTTATTAAGCTATACCAGAATTGAAAGTGCGTTTTGATTCACAGTTAAAAGAAACCTCAAGTACCTTAGCAATATTTATTAAGTAATTCAATATGTTATTTAATTATATTGAATGTATTCTTAAATGGATTTAATTTAATTTTGTTTTCTTATAAATTTTTAATTATTTAATTATTCATAGTTAGTTAGATAAAGAAAATTAATTCTTCAAAATATATGGTTATTGTTTTAAAAAAAATTAATATATAGCTAAAATGCCTAGTAAAAATGTTCAAAATTAAACTAGTTTTGAAATTCATCATTTAAACATGGACCATTTTTCAAGAGGAATGTCAAAATAATAAAACCAATATATTTCTTCAATGATTTTAAGAAAAATTTTCAAGTAATGTTTATAAATAACTTTTGAAATGGATTATAAAATTTAAAAATTATTCTTGAGTTAAAAATTATTGTATTAAAAGATTGTATGAAAATGTTACTGTTAGGTTTAGGAATACTAAAAATTAGCTTGAAGATATTTATTGTAATATATAGGAGTTAAGTGAGGTTATCACATGTTCCCTATAATATATGGTATCTACATTAACAATCTATAAACATGTTTGTAAGATGCAAGTTGTGCAAGCACTACTTTAACTAGGATAATCATCATCCTTCTTCTTTACACTCATCATATTATTCTTATGGTGAGGTGTCTCTCCTATTTGAACAAGCAGTTATTATTTCTCAAGCATTTTTATTCTAGCACAGATATGGATTAATTCATATGTGATGTGACGGATAGATAGTTGAATGAAAGAGGCGAATGTTCATAACCTCCTCGGTCACTCAATTTGATAACCTCCTCAGTCACTCCTCCCTCTTTCATATGCCCCAATATCATGCCACTTCATCTCCACCTATGATATAACCTCCTCTATTACTCCCCCCTCCTTCATATGCTCCATCATCATGCCATTTTATCCCCACCTATGCTTTGAAAGCCTTAACAAATATTTTGACTTAATTCGAGATGACCCTCACTCCTCTTTCCAAGGAGCTCTCCAAGTATAACATGGAACTTAGGTCTCTTAGGCATGAGCTATCTGGTTCTAGTATATAGGATTCATGTAGGAAGTTCAAGGTTAGATGCTTCTAGATGCCACATTACCCTTCTCCTATAGCCAAGAATGATAAGATGGGAAATTATGTATCTAGTGGATACTATTTATTGGTTAAACCTAACTTTTTGTTCTGGAATATGAAGTAAAAATGCCTCTAATTGACTAAGACCTTGTATTCCTTTCATGTAAGGAAACAAATTAACAACCCAAAAACCAGATAAACCTAGTAGGAGTGGAAGTTTACCTTACTATAAAAAACCAATAAGTTATTTCATATAACTTCATTTTCTTTACACATAATGATGTTAGTGTATATCAAAATATTATAAATAAAAAATCCAAATAAAAAAGTAAAACAACAATCTTTATATCTAAGCTATTTTTTCAAAAAAAAAAAAAAATCATATATAATTGTCATCTTAAACCATTGGATTTGGGAAGTGAATATTTTATTTTATTTTATTTTAACAATACAACTATTTTTTTGGTGAGATTAGGTTTTTTTCATTTTTGTAAGCTTGGTAAGACTGCATCTTCATCATGTCCAATATATCACCCTGATAAGGGCGGGGAATTGAACAGGTGACTTCACATCAAGGAGTGCCTTAACAGAGCACCGAATGGATTGTTTTTTAATTATTTAATATGTATAAATAAATTTAATTATGTATAAAATTTATTTAAACATTGAGATCCTATAAATTTTTGAGGTGATGTGCTCATTCTACAACCTAGTATGAGGGGGATGTGTAATTTTATGTGAGTTGACATGTGTCTCTTTAAAATAAAAAAGAACTATGCTCTGAATAGAAAAAAAATATTGGCTATAATAAAAAAAAGTATGATGTAAAACCATTGGAATTAAAAAAAATGTGTGATTAAGATATTTAAACTTTTCAAAATTATTTCAGCAAGAGATTTAAAAATAAACTATATAAAGATCTATATTAACTAATATCAACTTCATATATATTTATATATAGAAAAAAAATGTTAAATAAAATTACACATTATATTTTATATTCTACAAATTTTGATCTCATATTTAATCTTAGGTACCACTTATTCATGGACATTTTAGAGGACGTGCCCCCAATCAGGGTGCCAACTGGCAAGGTCAGAGCCACGTCACAGAGAAGGAAGGTGAGTACGTGGCGAGAGCACGCGACGAAAGTCTTACCAAAGCCAAGGACGCGACTCCCCCAATGGTTCATCATGACAACATTAAAGCGGAATGGAGAACAACCTGACGAGTTAGGTGGGCTGTCAGGGCGAAATTGGAATGTGTGCCGTCAGGCTCGATGGATGCGGGTATTAACTTAGTTTGGGTTATTCTTTGTTTCTTTATTCTCTACAAGTTAGTTGTCCCTTGCATGGTTGGGCTCTATCGTGAGCACCCCTGTTAACTGCACACACGACGCCAGAGGCCTTTGTGAGATGTAGCTATGAATTGGTACGTACCCAATTCTTCATCTGCCATAACGTTGAAACGTGTTTCCGCATACTGGTGCATGCGAAGAAAGATTCTAGTTTTTCTTGATTTTATATACTTGGTCTGCAATTCTATCATTTGTTGCATGGATATGGTCTGCAATTCTGTCATTTGTTGCATAGATATGGTTCGCAATAGTCTGTTTAATGAATATTAAGAGGAATGTATGAGTCGACAATTCCTAGTAGAATTTTTGATAGGTTTCTATAGGTCTTTGTTTGTGTATCATCTATTTTTCATGTCCTCCATGCTCAAATTTTTTAGGATGGGGAGATGTGAAGTCATACCAGCTTTTTCTTTCATTTTGAATTGTCCCTATTTTAATTTGTATGACAGTAATTATGTGTATCCCTTTAATTCATATCTCCAGAAATGGGAAATCACCTATATGGATTATAATGATGTTAACGCTAGTGGGGGTGGAATATGAGGCTGTGTTGTCACTCGATTAGTTGTTTAACTTATTTCATTATGTCTCCTTCTGCCAGTTCTTTTGGGAAGGGTGATTGGGTCAGATGCAAAATGGGTAACTGGATTAGGGGTGGTATGGTCATAGCTTTGGTTATGTTTCTGCCTTTTCGTTTTATCTAGTCGTATGGGTTTAATGTCTAGAGGCACAAATACACTCTGGGTTGTGATAGGAATTCTGTATTTACTCTTCTTTTTTAGAGCCTCTTAAAGCAGCATCATCCCATTGTTGTTGGTATAAATATGGCCTCTTTTAACTACTAATTTATACTCAATTAGGATGTTTTAAATTTTTTTCTGCTACAGGTCTTCCAGGAAAACCCTTCCGGCTGATAATATTTTCGGAAGACCGCTCTATAAAAACTATGGCCAAAGGAAAAAAGGGGAAAAAAGATATCAAGGAAAAATGAAAGGCCAAAGTCTGAAAACCTCCAGCCAAGTGTGGGAGGAAGTCAAGTCAGGAAGTTATGGAAATTTTGTTTCAAGCATATTTCGAGGAGACACCATGTTTCATCAAGTCCCCGATTCATGTATGGGAGGGAAATGCTAGAACCAAGCTGGAGGAAGAAGAATAAATTGCTGAGGAAGAACTCAACCAAATTATGACTGACCTTGGTCACACTTGAGGTAGAATTTCATTGTTCCATCATTCTATCAGAACATATTGGTTGATGAAATGCCTTTTGGTCAAGGAAATAATGTCGGTTCAAGAGGCTGGGGGGTGATCCCAATGCTGCAACAACTTTGGCTGAAATCAACCGATCCATTCCAGAAATGAACCTTCGAAAACACCATCAATACGTTTATCTAGGCAAAATCGAGGACTTACAATCCATGCACCAGGTTGATATGCCTGGTTCCATTGTCAAGGATCTGGTTCTTATCGAGTCAGATGATGATTGAGAAATGATCAACCTACGTTAATTTTTTGTTAATGATAGAAGATAGATTTTATTTTTATCTTATGTTTATGCATGCAAATACTGATACTGATATTAGATATTTGAAGATAGTAAGTGGTAGACTTAAGATGTATATGTTTTGGATGGCTTATAACTCGCTAAGAAGGCCAATAGGCCTGGTTTACTACGGGCATGTTGAAGCCTAAAGTTGTATCTTCTCACCTGCTTTTGTTTATAAATAGAAAATAGCAAGGCTCTACAAAGTTTACAAAAAAAAAAGACATTTTAGAGGATGTGAAATTGAGCAAGAATTTGTGGAATTCCCTCAAGACGTTGATTGGTATTTTGGAAAGAGAGGATGAACCTATTATTACCTATATCTCTGAGAGAAATCCTCAGCAAGTAAGAATATGAAGGAGAGTGACGAGAAAATAATTCTGACTAGATGCCTAGTGGGATAGATACGAGGTCAAAGAAGTCATACTAGATCTAGGATCGGAAGTCAATATCCTACCCAATCAATTATGGGAAGAAATGGGGAATCCAACACTACTTTACTCACCCCATAAGTAAGATAAATCTAGAATGATATAATTCAAATTTATTTTTTATCTGACTCTCCCCTAATACGAGTATAAGGACTACACACCAACAGATGCCTTTCTTGAGTTCAACTGACCCTCTATTCCTGCGTGCCAACCCATCATTCTCTCCTATTGTTCATTGGTTTGCAAATCCTCTATTCAATCTCTCGTACCTGAACACACGTCCTTTTGTTTTTTTAGGATTTCTGGCAAATGGTGGTTGGAAAGAAGTCACTTGTTTATACTTTCCATTAAAGACAGGTGCACTGTCATATCAACCAAGTGGAATTCCTACTGCATAATAAAAACATTTCATGTGTCATGTAACTATAAAAGAACAAACGATTTCTTATGAATCTCTTGAAATATTTAAAAATTGTAGCAAGAAGGTATTCGATGATAGAAATCTTCTAATACAAATCTACTTGGCAAAGAAAAATGTATGCTATAACCTTAAACTGAAGCAATATTTTTGCATAAATTGTTACTATTTCCATGTAATTTCACATTATATATTCTTCTTAAAACCCAACAATGGTAGTTTTGATCTGGATTTATGCAGGAACACAATAAAATACAAAAATAGACATAAACATAGAGATGCAATGGAAATAATGCTTTATTTCATTGATATCAAATAACTGAAATATGCTTATAGACATAATGGAAATCAAATAGCTAGGGCACTGGTAGTTGATCTCTGAGAAGATATGTGGCGGCTACATGCCTCTGAACTATGTTACAATGAGGCTCGAGGCCTATTTATTATTAAGAAACAATGGAAAACTCTAAACGTCCCAAAACCTGACCCTAGGAGATGAAGCGCCAAAACTATGGGCCCCGTTTGGGTAAATTGGTGTTTCAACTTCCTGGGGTCGTAACTTTGGCATACTATCTCCGTTTGATGCACATGATACATCGTTAGAAAGATCTATTTGAGGGCTAAAATTTCTAATTGTGACTATTAATTTGAGTGTGCGATGCCAAAAAAAATGTCGTTTAGAGCCTCAAAATGGCTCCGGAAGTTCAGGACCCAAAAAACTGCTAAAAATAGTAAGTTGTGATGAAACTGAAAAATTGAACGAACTAATGGTGGAATTTCAAATGGAATAGGTGGGTGGACACCAATATCTACCTGGATCATTAGGGTCCCAAAACGGCTCTGGAAGTGCAGGACCCGAAAACCTGCTAAAAATAGTAAGTTGTACTGAAAGTGAAAAGCTGCAAGAATTGATGGTGCGGGTCCAAATGGAATAGGTGGGTGGCCACCGATATCCACCTAGATCATTCCTCCCCCCTTAGGAATCAGTGGTCCCCATTGCATTGAGATCCTCCATGAGATGAGGAAAATTCTATTGAATTTTGGTATTAGATTTGTCGAAGACGTCATGGACCTGCGGGAAGATATGCTGGATGCATTTAGTAAATTTGGTTTCTTTAATAGCCTGAGACAGTACATGTGTGGATTATGTTTTTGTAGTTTTATGAGGTATGGCAACATCAGGCGGTGGTGCGTCGGGGGTCAGATCAATGGAGTGCTTGTCCTGACAGTGTAGAGGAACCTTTGTGAGTGAGGAGAAAATGTCCTCATATTCCTCCATGACTTTTTCCATTTGCTATAGTCATGCATTGGAGCCCTATTTCAAGGTTGTGGCCACAATATTCTTCTTTCCCTGTGAGCGAGTTGTAAGGAAAATAAATTTCCTGGTTTGGAAAACAATCTTACTGCGTTGTTTTGCAGTAGTCAAAGAGATGACATGAGGTGGTACTACCTCTAGTATCCTGTACAGGTTATTTCCCAAAGTAATAATAACATCACAAGGCCTAGAATCATACACAACATGTCGCTTCCATAAGTATGGTTGGCCCAATAATACATCAGCTACATCAAGAGGAGCAAAATCACACACTACCTCATCCATGAATGGCTTGACACTGTACGGAAGGAGGCACTGTTAGTTAACGCGTGGATCTCTCCCTTGGTGAAGCCACCCGGTGGTATAAGGCTGCGGGTGTGCTATGGTCGGTAGGCCAAGCCACTTTATGACCTCTGGTGAAATGAGGTTCTTTTAGCTTCTGCTATCGACAAGGAATTGTAGTGGAGAATCCTTCACCCACATCTACGAATGGAAGAGGTGCTCCCCCTCCTTTGGATCCTCGAGATCCTCCCTCTGGATATTGGTGGTGGCAACAATGGCACTGGGATCCACCTCAATGATCTAATTACCTTTTCCATTTCCTTTCTCTAGTTTTGACTTAGGATCAAAACATGCATCTGATTTGGGTGCCTTTAGTTCGACCACCAATGACTGTTTGGCCCGACACTCGTTTGTGCTGTCAGTGGGGCTATTATGAAATTCACACCACTTCCTTGTGTCCTTCTTTGGATTTTTGGTGTTGTTCTGAGTCATCCTGCTTTGGCCTTGCCCCTTATTCTGCGGTTTGGGGGCGCCTTTTCCTGGCTTCAGATTCGCGGATCCAAAGTCTTGCTTCTTCTGCTTAAATTTCTATTCGATCTTGGTGACATAGCGATATGTCATGCTGAGCGATGTAATGTTGAGAACTCCATTTCCTCTTGAATGTGTTTTTGTATACAACTGTAGTACTTGAGCACCAAATGTCTCTCTGAATCTTTAATACCCAACTTTGTGCCCAGGGTATGGAACAAATTCATCATTTCGTGCACATATTGATCCCTTTGTTGTCGCAGCGTGGTCCATTGGATGTACTTGTTCTCATAGCTCCCCAGGGGGGTAGTATTGTTCCTTGATTCCATCTCGGAACAAATTCCAAGTGGGTACAGTCGAGAACAGAGAGGGTTTTGTCCAATACTTTTTCTCACAGTAGGTTTCCCAACAATCTTTGACATGGGGGGCGGCTTTGAGGAGTGCAAAAATAATCTTTCCTCGGTCGGAGAAATCATGGACCGAGAAATACCCTTCCAGAAAATTCAACCATCTATCTACGACGTCTACATCTATCTAGCCTTCAAATATATGAATGTCAAAGTTTACCTGCACCTTGAAGGGAGTGGTGCCTCCAGAGTGGTTGTTGGATCCCGATGCATCATAGGTGGGCAGTCGTTGAAGGATCTGAGAAAAGTTATTCATCATTGCATTCCTTTATTTCTCGAGGGCCTGCTCGAGAAATATTTTGATTGGATCTCCTGCTCTCTCGTCTTTATTTTCTTCCGCCATGGGGGTCGTTGGGGTTTGCGAGAATGATCTTACAAGGGTTCAACCAGATCGAGCCCTAACTCCTTATACCCTAAATGCGTTGGGGACATGCAAAGAAAAACAAAGAAAGAGTAGAATTTCTCTGATACCACTGATCAAAATTTATGTAGGAATACAATAAAATACAGAAATAGAAATAAACACCGAGATGCAGCGGAAATAATGCTTCATTTCATTAATATCAAATAAAAAAAATATGCTTACAGACATAATGGAAATCAAATAGCTAGGGCGATGGTAGATTATCTCTAAGAAGAGATGTGGTGGCTACATGCCTTTGGACTGTGTTAAAATGAGGCACGATGGCCTATTTATTATTGAGAAACAATGGAAAACTTTAAACATCCAAAAACCTAACCCTAGGAGATGAAGCGCCAAAACTATGGGTCCCGTTTGGGTAAATTGGTGTTTCAACTTCCCGGGGTCGTAACTTTGGCATACTATCTTTGTTTGACGCACATGATACATCCTTAGAAAGATCTATCCAAAGAATACAACTGATGATCGTGAATATCAATTTTGGAATGAAATCATATTCATCGAAATCGCGGTGCCAAAAAAAAAGTCGTTTAGGGCCTCAAAACGGTTCCGGAAGTTGAGGACCCGAAAAACTGCTAAAAATAGTAATATATGCTGAAACTGAAAAACTGAAAGAACTGATGGTGGAGTTTCAAATGGAATAGGTGGGCTGCTACCAATATCCACCTGGATCATTAGGGTCCCAAAACGGCTCCGGGAGTGTAGGACCCGAAAACCTGCTAAAATAGTAAGCTGTGATGAAAGTGAAAAGCTGCAAGAATTGATGGCGTGGGTCCAAATGGAATAGGTGGGTGGCCACCGATATCCACATGGATCAATTTTCCTAGAGAATATTGGATGCATAAGTAGCAAGCGTTATTATAAATGCAGGAAGCTAATGCAACATAGAAGTATGGTTGTGAAACCATCACGTTTCCTAACAATGTACACTCTATAGACACTCATTAATTATTAACTTGCAAGAAACATTAGAGCTATGTTTCAGAATTTCATAATTTTATCAAGTATATATATATATATATATATATATTCAAGTGTAATTGTAAAGGTTTTTTCTTACTTTTTTTAAGTATTTGAGATATTTATAGACTAGTTTGGTTATATAAATGAAATCATTGGTAAACATAAATAGAGTCAATTTATAATAAACATGAAAACACGTACTTTATTATGTATTACACTTTGCTAAAATTATAAAAAAGAACATAAAAAATTAACTAAATTATAACATTGTTTTAAATTATTATTTTTATTATTAATTATAAAAATAATTAATATATAAGTTAAAATTATATGCATTTTAAAAAGCATTTAACAAGGTTCTTAAACATGGATATAAACACCCACTTTACTATGGATATTATTAATACAAATTAGGCTTTGTTACAATATCATGGGCCAATACCATGGCTCATCAATACCACATGCCCAAAGACCCATAACTTCACATGACACTTGCTCATATCACATTTTATTTTAATTAATCAATTTAATTAAAAGGGTATAAGTACTTTTTTCTATGTTGTTCACAGTCCTCTGAGATCGGTGACAACTACGTCCACGAAATAATGTACCAAGCACATCTACCCAAAATGATCACTTCTTCGGTGACAACTAAGTCCACGAAATAATGTACCAAGCATATCTACCGAAAATGATCACTTCTTCTCAACTCATACATGAAGCTTGACCGTGAGAGTGTCATAAAATGGTATAGCTACTTTGGAGATAAATCTCAACCATTGATTTGTGTATACTAATATGAATATTCTAAAATATTCCATTCTGGTTAAGTCCCTACCATCCACTTAATAATTACTGGTAATTAAATTAAAATTCTAGATGCCCTATTAAAAAATAAACATTTAAAATAATGTAAAATTAAATTGATATTAAAATCATTTAAAAAATTAATTGATTAGGTGTTCTCTTAAGGCGCTCCATGGTATAAAGGTCATCAATTCGAAATTCCGTATGCCAAATTCAGCCACGCTAAGGATTGGTGTTGCCTAGATCAGATGTGATCCCCGAGTGATTTTTACTGATTAGATGTCCCTAGGTGGAAGCTACTCAAAATAATATGTTGGTAATCTAGAGACTCGCATAAGGTAACAAGAAAAAAAAATATTAATTGATTTTAAAATTAAATTAATATTAAATTGATTTATAACATTAATTGATTTCAAGATTGTCAATGTTATTGAAATTTATCCTTTATTTAAAATTTTAAAACAACTTTATATATTATATAGATTAAATTTACTCAATATTAACTAACCTTAATATGGAATTGAATAAAACATCTTCATTTTTAATTAGTGGATAAATAATATTTATATGATTTTAAATTAATATTATTTAAAATAACTTCTATATAAAACCATCAGAATCATTTCAATTCTATTATATAGGTTAATTCTCACACATGAAAGGTGGTTGAAATTGGTAAACATAATGAATGCTCTGACACTCACATTGACACTGACACTATGACTATTATTTCTAGTGCGTTTCGCTCTTATTTTGTTTTAAAAAAAAAATTCATCTTAAAATTTTTCAGGTTTTGATGTTTGGGAGAACAAGTGCATAGAGCCATGAATGTGTGTGGAGATAAGGGAGTGCAGAGAAGTAGTTATATAGTTGCTGAGGGATTGTTTGATAGATGTAGAGAAATTGGATATATCAAGTTTGAAGGTGACTGGGGTATAGTAGGTTCGAAGTAGGTTCCACAATGTTTGTATCTGTGCATACTTTTTCACATACATTCTTCTATAGCAGAAAGAACTATAAAATTTTGGGGCATATGAATTTTGGGTTGCGTGTATAACTTTACAACATATAACATCTTCTAAATTTCTTAGCAAGTGTGTGTTTTATTATGTCGACGTGTGTTCGTTTTATTGGATATTGAGATGCAAAAGAGATCTTAGAAAATTACTTTACAAATGACCTCACACACAATTTAAGAACTAGCATTGTGCAGAAGGAAGGCGTGCAGGAGAAATATGCAGAGGGAGAATGCATGCAGAAATGTTAAACATTTTTGTTGTTGGTTATGTAGAGTTTAGGCATGGACAACAGAGACTAATTTTGTGATATCCAGAGGAAGGAGAAACGATGTGCGAGAGAAAGGGTGTGCAAAGAAATTGTGTCTTGTGGAATTTGTTAAAGAGTGAGGACTATATCAAGTCAAGCTTTCTTCTCGACACTCTATAGAAGGTGAATTTAATATGCAGATAAGGGAACAAAATATTTAATTTTTAATTTTTTTCATCTCCAACTACATTTTATCATAAGGGTGGATCAACGTGGGCATGATTTATTTGATATAGAGAAGATTTGACAATTCGATGTTCGGCTTTCAAAACTATGTTCAAGGTTTCCAAATAATTATTATGCAATATTAAATGCATTTGTGAATTAAATATTTATTATGCAATATTCAATGAAATTCCTTGTGCTGTTGTGTGGAGCAAGGAACTTGCGCGGTTGTGCATGGTTACGAAACAAACACAATAGAAGATTTTTCTGCACATCTTTACTCCGCAAAATTCATCTTCTTCTCCACAATTTGCACGGAAAATTTTAGTTGATACATTATGTAGAGTGATTAATTTTATAATAACAATTTAATGCAATAACATATAATATGAAAACTATACAAATGGTTTATGTTGAGAATTTGTGAAAATTTTCATTGCACAAATTTTCATAAGCAAAAAAAACTAATTAATTGATTAATATGTAGTATTGTGCAAGAGGTTGGTGGATGGAATAAATGTTCAGTGAAGTTCATGCAAAGGTATAAAATATTGAACATGTGCAGTTGTGCACAGTTACAAAAGAAGAACAATGGAATCTTTTTCTGCACATCTATATTCTACACAACTTCCTCGACTTCTCCGCACTCTGCACAAAAAATGCTCGTTGATACATTGTGCCAAGTGATTAATATTATAATAGAAAATTAATATAATAAAATATAATATATAAACTATAATAATGGTTTACATTGAGAATTTGTGAAAATTTTCATTGCATAAATTTTCATTAGCGAAAATGGCTAACTAATTGATTAATATGTAGTGTTGTGTGGGAGGGTGGTGCACGGAATAAATGTCTGGGGAAGCTTATGCAAAGGTACAAAATATTCCGAAAGAGAGTTTATGTTCCTTACTCCATGTAGTTGTTTATTCAAACCCACATGCCAGGTAATTCGTAATTCAAATTTGGTCCAAAATTTTCTTTTGCAATTTGATATCAAATAAAACAAATGGAAAATGACATAGTGGTGGGGACCAACTTAAACATCAAGCCGATTTGTGGAAAAGGTAGCTAAGTGTGTATTTGCATAATATTTTTTTGTGATTGTCCTTGCACAATTTTCTATTTACAATATTTATTGACAGTCTGTAAGCTAATTGTCATGATGACAAATAATTCATATTTATTTTATATCGTAAATTTGTATTTCTTATGACACGTATGTCAATGATGTTAAAGCAAGAGAAAATTATGAAGTAAATGGACAAGATGGGTTTGGAATCCAGAGATTTATTTTCATTACTTCTCTTAAACATTGATTTTGGTATTTTCAATTGCTCTTTATTAAGAGTGTTGTGTGTAACAACTTTCACATGAGAAATATTAATAGTTACTGATTCTAGAGGGAATCAAGAATTATAAATTTAAATGATATTGAGAACATTATTGATTGAAAATTTATTTTTTAGTACAAAGTGAAAATGGGTAACAAGGAAAGAGGTTATTGCACTGATACGATTAATTCATTTTCTCTTTGTGATGAGAACACTTAGTAGTCGAGCATTATGTGAATCTCTCAATTGAAGAGAAAAAAGCGACAGGGTTTGGAGCAGCTTATTGGTCGATGATGCATGCATTCCAAAAGTCTTTGATTTCAAAAAAAAAAACTATATGTGCACAGACAATTTTTATTCAAGAAAAAAACAATGTGTGGTTTTGAATACTAATGTACAAAGCTAATGTGTTTTGACCTGACATGCCATTTTAGTGGAATTGATCATTTAAAATATAGTATTGTGCAGAAGGAAGGTGCACAGGAGAACTGTGTGAAGGAAGAATGCATGCGGAAGTGCGAAAATTTATGGAAAAAAGATTGTGTTTTTAATTGCACACACTTGTTCTCCAGTACAAATAACAAATTAAAAACACATTTCATTTAATGTTCGAAAATAAGTGTTCAATTCATAACTGCTCAAAGAAATATTAGCTTTATGAAGATTTTATAATTGAATTTTAACAAGTAACATGTTCGTAGTTGAATTGGCCAAGTGTTTATCATGCATTTTTTTACATGCACTTTGCAAACACATACTCAATCAATTCTCGAGGGGGCTTGTTAGGAATGTTTTTTCCCAAATTTATTTTCTACATGCTTTGCTAAGTTTTCATTTTGCTAGTTATCTGAATCAACAATGAATAATGTTGTGCTAAGCGTTGCACACTTTTTTTCTTAGCATAAGAAAATAGGCATCAAATACTTGATTCCTTATGTTTTCACATTCAAAAATAAATTTCTCTAGTCTTTTGATTCTCTAAGACCATGCAACTTTGATTTGCTTCATTTGATTAGCTTTTGGTTGTTCCTGTCTTTTTTTCTATAGAACAAAATGTAAATAAAGCCTCTAGATAAAATAGAATAATTCATTGTTTATGACACACCTGTCTCCTTTGAGATCACATTCAATGCAATTGAAAAATGACTTAGTTCTTTGTATTAAATGTTGAAAATCGAAATTTTATTGCCATGCATGTTCAATAATTTAAAATATTTTTCACATATTACTGATAATATTGTTTACACTACATAAAGGAGATTTATAGGTTTCTCAAAATCTAGGTGATGCGTCAGGGGTAGAAATTTCCAACGACGGTGTCCATATTGTCGATGGAGTCACCAACAAAGGACTCATATTTACAACACGTTCTAGTTCTTTTATTCTTGTTTTCAATCTCATGTTTTCTGCTTCTTGTTGGACAACAAACTAAGAAATTAAACCATTGGTAGCTTGATGCAATTTCATGATCCACGTGCTTCCAACCCCAAACATATCAACATGCATTTAGGTTTGATCATGTTTGCATTGAGAAAACTCGTGTCCTTGCTCAAAATTGACCACTACTTCCACATAAACTTTAGAGAGACCATTGAAATCAATAAACATCCTAAAACCCTCAATAGGGATGATGTATGATCATAAGAGAAAATTGCATTCCCACATTAACATCTAAATCTATATCTTCATGAACCCCCTCACCTTAATTCTCATTAATCATCAATTATCCCTCTATGTTTATTTAGTTAATATTATTTATTTAATTATTTAACACAAAACATAATTAATAATAGATATACTAAGTATTTTTAATATACTAATTATTTTTAATATTAATAATATATTAATTATTCTTATAATATAACAACATATTAATTATAATTTTTAATAACATATTAATCAATATTTGAAAAACAAATCTTAATTAATGTTTAATGCATATCAATTTAATAATTTTATTACTAACATTATCACTCAACTGATAATATATATATATATATATATATATATATTCTTAATAATTTTCATTATTAGGTAATTTACAGAAAATCCTAGAGAAGAACCATAGATGTGGGTTCGAACTGTCGATCTTCAAATTAACATGAATGTGATGGATCTGGAAAATCAATTGGAACAAGCTAACAATCGCAAAAAACTAAAACCAGAAACCTTTTTGTTATCAACCTTTACTTTTTCAATCTTTAATTTTTTACTACCCTGTCATACTTTGAATTTTGCAATGTGACATGATAGTCATCGAAAGTAGTAATTTCTTTAGCAATTTGCTGAATTATTTTTTGATTTTATGCCAAACAAGCACTAACCCAATCAAGTGGCACAATGTTGTCAACTTCCATGTCTATAGCTTCTTCAACGCTTCCTGTTTTGATATGACTTCTAGATTTTGCTAATTCATCCATGTCCACTCTTTTTGGAGTCAATCTCCAATGAGTCTTTTTTTCATTTTCATTACCAGATAGCCCACCGTGAATCAGTTTCATACTTGCAGTATATTTTGTATTTTTTTTTACTTGAGGATGAACTCGCATCAATATTGGCTATAGAAGGTACATATTGAACTCTAGAAGTATTGATTCTTGATTCTTCAATAATTTCTTCAATGGCTATTATTTTATGCATTCTAACTTTCCTCACTTTTCTCTGTAACTCGTGGAAACACGTTCGCATACCCAATATTTCTAGGTGTGTGATAAATAGATCCTCGTTACTAAAGGCTTTAATGACTTTAGCTTCAATTAATCATAGAAACTTTTAGGGGCTAATATTTGCAGGTGGGCTAGTATTCCATGTTTTTTCCAAAAAAATGATTCGCCAATTTCCCTTTTTTTCTAAAACCAATTCGCCGATTTTTTACAATATAAAATTATTTTAACTTAAAAATTTCCAAAATTATATAGATATTCTATATAAAATCATTTGAAGTTTGAATATTTTTACAAATATATCAACAAATATTGATAGTTTTCATATTACAGATTAGTTAATTTCACCAAGGTTTCTAAACTTTTTAAGATAAATTTCCATCCTTAACATTTTCATTGTGATTAAGTTAAAAGCATGTAAAGTCACTACAAGATCTGTAACATGAGTTGCAATATTCAGTGTGATTTCTCCAACAGTAAATAACAAAGAAAGAAATTGTATTTTGCTTTTTCTTTCAAATATAATCGGTTAGTCACAATATTTCCTACATAATTCAGCAAGAAAATACCTATCTATAACAAATTTTGGCAACAACAATGATGTACCTTCAAATCCATAAATTCAAATTAGGGTATTACTTTCTCTTTCTTCATGTATACCTTTTCCCCATAGGAAAACCCGAGCTTGTGTAGATATTCGATGAAGCTCTTATCTAATTATCATGCAATTGAATTTCTATACAAAGAAATCTTGAATTAGATTTTTTTTTTTTTTAAGAAACATTATGCTTCCATAGTATAGGATATTAGGACTGCATTGGTTCTTTATTCACATTGAATTTAGGATTATATGGCAAGTTGTGAAAGACATGGCTAGAAATGAAATTTTTTATGAGATATGCCATGATGAGGAACCTATTGGACCTATAAAATTTGACTAATTGAAAAGATAATACATTAGAAATTATATCAACCCATTCGAATATACAATATTTTTTGCATGTTTGATAAATCATATATAGGATTTTTGGAACATTTGTTGTAGTTTCTCGGTCCATCACACAGGCACAAAGCCAAAAAAAATCCCCTAAATGGTTGTTTAAACAAAGGAATATAAAGAACATAAAGTTTAGAAGGAACCTAAGAATTTGGTGAAATGAGTTCTCCAATAATGTTAGCCTCGCCTACCTCTAACTTCGGGAATTTATTTTCTTCTGAAAATTTTAAGTTCATATTAGGTTGTAGTAGCTAGAATATCCATCTGAATGCCTTCATATTGAGAGGAATAATTTTTGTTGGAATCAAATTGTTCTTGTTCTTGAATCAAAATTGTTTGCACCCAAATGAACAATTTCTCTAAATAAAATTTGTTTGGAACACATGCAACATTTGCTAATATGCTAGTCCAAATCTTGTTGGTGTTCTTCTCTTCCATTGGAATATTCACATACCGCTCATACGTAGTTGACTATTGAAAGTTCTCATCGACACAAGAAAGTGAGTTAATCATGTCAGTGCAAATAGATTCTCTTCTTCCTCTATTTCCCATCCCTGTATTGTACCTAAAAATATTCTCTCAATCACTAACATTCTCAATCAAAATTAGTTGCACAAATTTCCGGTTCCCTATATAATCATCAGTTGTTATTACTGTAATTTTCAAATCAATTGTTACTATTTCATGTCTAACATTTGTTATACAATACATTTTAAATAAATAATAATTGAAGATACCAAAGCTACAAATTCCAAAACCATCTCATCCATTTATTACACATCTTTCTTCTTCCATAATATGAATTCTTTGTGTTGATGAAAATTATATTACAGGTTGTTGATAACAATTCTCAGTCCAAAATACATGTTCAATTATCTCTACTATGAAGTGATTTTATTGCTTGGATGGTCCCCACTACTATGTTGTTGTCAACTTTGATTTATGAATAACCTAACACACTGATTTGAAAAAGTTTAGAGACACATACAACTTTGGTCAATCATTGCAAATTTCTTTTCTCTCTTATCTATTAACCATATTTCGCCCTTGTTTTTAAATACATAATCTACTATAGATATGCTCAAGGAAAATTATCCCTAAATAAAATTTATTTCAAAAATTAATCGCACTTAAAAAGAGTTCATGACTGTATGGAAAAAGTTTCATGCCATCTGGAAGTGTGTGAAGTGACAAATGTGTACAAAGAAAGGAAGATGCAGAAAAAACAACAACACCTCTGCATATTCCGCACAACACTTGTGCATCTTTCGCATCTTCTACACTTGTGCGACTAGAAATTAGTTTAATTTATGATAATATAATTAACAAATTTGAATTATCAAGCATTGAAAAAAATTCTTAATTTAATAATACTCATACCTCAAAAGTATATGTGATTCTTACAATCTATGGACCTTATCGCCTTGTAACAGTTAAATTAATTACATATCTATTTTGGACTCCGCATGAAGACGAAAAAAAAAATATGCCATTTCAACCTATATGAAATACGTAAGATTTACAAAAAATTGTTGTATTACATTTATAATTTCCATCAAAGTTTACTACTTCAAAACAAAATGCATAACTTATGTAGATTAGAATCACACAATGTGTATCCAACCATGAATTGCATCATGATCACTCCAATATGAATGTGAAATATGAACATGACATTGTTGAACATGAAATTTTTTCCAAATGTGACCAATATTTTTCGTATTCTTGGAAATTAAATTTCTTGTTACTTTATGTAATTGTTTGGAGTTCGTGTATTCTAATAATTGTTTTCTTTGTTTTATAAATTTGAATTGGTGTCAATACTGAAATATCTAATAAGTATAAAAATTTAATAGCTAGCCGTGCATTTTACCTTGGCTATTGCTATTGCTTCAATGATTGTTGAAACAGATACAAGTGGCGCAACATATGCATTTATTATGCATATTCAGCATTGGAATTAAACCTTCAACAAAAAAAGTTCAATTTTTTTATTGCAAACATTATGTTTTGATATGAATTATTTATTTTCTTCTATGAAAGTAAGTACTCCATGAAGACTATTGATACGTTGAAATTGAATTTTCAAAATTTACTATTTGACAGTTGAAAGTTTAGATGTGTTTCCTAAATACAAATATTCATAGCATTTATTAGATCTTCATCATGCATAATGTCAATGAAATGAGCATGTAGAATCTGTGTACTCGAAGTTACAATCGTTAAAGTATTTGCATTTGCTATTGGATTGTTATGTATTTTGATTTCCATGACACTTTAGTTCTTAAGTGTTTCATTTCTTCTAATATTTTCTTATTCACACTTAAGTTATTTTGTGTTATTTTCTAAAGAATACACAACTATTCCATGGTTCTAACACGTGACAATGTTGTGTAAACTAGTACATGTTTCGATATACCACTTGGATCAAGTGTGATTCCATTCAATGTTAAATGTTGTGATCAATGGATTGTTCTAGCACAAGATAACTATATCTGAAATTGTTTTCACACTATACTTTTAAATCTCTTACTATGACATGCAAATGGTTTTGCAACACATAATATTGGAGTCAAATTCAAAGAAATTTTTCCGTCATATAGTTCATGATACTTGTTTCTTTGCAGTTTATCAATCTATGGATTTTAAAAATATATCCATAATAAGTAAGCACTTTTCCTATTTTTTGTATATTTTTTTCAGATTCCATCCATGCCATTAACAAGGCCATCCTCTATATTATAGTTTCATGCATATAGATCAATGAGAACTATGATTTTAACAAGGATTCTTGAAGGTAATCTCATTTTTTAATCATATGCTACATAGTCTATTTCCTTACTGTCATTCTCCTTAATCACATCAAGAACTATTAGCTCTTCCTTTACATGTAACAAAATTTTATAATTATGCTTTTTTACATCCTTTTTCTTGTGAAATAGATATGAAAATAATGGTTCTAGAAAAGTGGGTCTATAACACTTATTGTTTATATATTCTATGTCTTCATCGGATTTTTATTCAGTCGCGTTCTATTAAGGATTTGAACGAATTTGTTGTCTTTTTTATGGATTGTGGTATGTAACTCAAATTATTTTACTTTTTCCTTCCAGAAATCGTATGTTGTTTTTTCCTTTGCTAAAATTGGTTGCTAAAAAAATAGATAATATTTGATCAGTTGCACTTGGAATAAGTCAACTAAAACTATTACATCAATATTTCCAAAATAATCTAGTGGAGTATGCTTTATTTCCCATAAACATTTTTCAACTCAATATAATATTGTTGCACATATCAAAGACGGCTCATCAATAAGCATAACAAAAATTTGTTCACAATGTTTTGTCAATGTGTCTAAATTTTCACATTTAAGAGAAAGATATTATGATTTGTTAAATGATAAACGAAATGCAGAATGCAATGTTATACCACAGCACTGAAGATTTAATTCCCTGTATATTTTGTTGTACATGTGAATAAATATATAATAATAAATATTTTTCCAATGCCCACACCACTCATTACAAGTATGTACAATGACCGATATGGATTTTGTTTTTCCTGTCACTATTTATTTCACTATTTTTGCTTGCTCTAGGTTGAGCATTCTCATTATTTTAATTTTGTTTCTTCTAGTATATGTGGCTATTTTACAACTTGATGAGGTATCCCATATATTGATTTTGCATTCATAGCCTTATTCAAATATTGACAATATGATTAGATATTGTATTCTTGATAAAAAATTTCATTATCTATTTATTATATGTAGGTATATATCTTTCGAACAATTCACTCTATCTATTTTCAAACTCAGTTGTTATGTTGTCAATATCATTCCACATTGCATTGTTTCGTTCACGAGCTTTCATTCATTTCATTTTATGATTTCTTTAAATAATAAATATGCATTTTTCCAAGTCAAATATTGTTCTTAAAAACTATTCTCCTCCATATGATATGGGATATATAACATTAATCATTCTCTGTAATAGTTATCAAGATCAATATGCTTATTATAATTTATGTATCTTATAATGTATGGTTTCTCAATGCCTCCACTTTTCCTGCCTTGTGATGTATCACATGATGCAAATTCTGCTAAGCATACATGTTCAATGTTTTATGATTGTTGTACATAGCAGTTGATAATTGATAAACATGCTATGTTTTCTTAATCATGTGGTTCACATTCTAGTTCTTTTCATTTTTTTAGTAAAAAATTTAATCATATTATGCTGAAGTAATTAATAAATATATATTATTGAACAAGTTTCAGTGGCAACGAAAACACTATATATGCAACTTGATGTGCAGAAATTTTTTGTAAGTTCAATAAATCTTTTCCAAGTCTTTCTTTCTATGATATCACTGTCGATTTTTTGACATTCATTACATATATGTTTAAACATTGTCATTTTTTTATATATATTTTTCATATATGAACTACAAAAAGTAGTTGTAGCATGATTCAAGTACAAATTGAGCATCAATATTTGCACCCCATATTAATGGAATATGTTGAAAAAAAATATTAGTCCATATGTCTATTGGTTCTCTTTTCAATAGAATTGTTCTTCGTTTCAGAGTAAATTGAATTCCATGGATGTAATCATATTCAATTATACCTAATTTTTCAAGAAAAATATCAAATGTATATGTCTCACCATATTTCGTATATTCTAATGCATCAAATATCATTTTTTCATTCACTTTTGTTTTTGAATAATAAAATTCCATAGGCTCAAGTATTTGCATCTTTTGCATTAGTGGAATTACAAAATTGAACCTGCAATGCATCTGATTTCCTTTCCTACAAGATTTTGTATGAAAATGATGTTGAATAATTTTCATATTTTAAGGTAGTTTACTTGAATCACAACTAAATTACTTGTCAAATAAAATTTCAATTACAAGGTTTTTACGTACTACATAGATAGGATAATTTTTTATCCATAAAAATCAATGTATATGTTGGCTTTTTTGGTTTTGGGATTTTGTTACAAAGAAATAGTCAGCTATGTCACTAAAACACTTGGATTCATTTAAAATTTACTATCATGGATCATTCATTCTTCTTCTATAAAATTGCACACCAATAATAGGGTCATTTCTAATCAATGTATCAATTCCATCTTCCTCTTCTTTATTTTCAATCGATGGTTTTTTTCTCTCGATGTGTTTGTTTCAAATCTTTTGTTAAAGTCTTCCAGATGTGTTCAACACTACTAAATGAGACAAAGAAAGCCGTTGGACCCACTATTGGATAATTTCATATAAGTAAAATGAAAAAATAGTCTGACAATTTCTCTATTCAACTAAGATCCATATATCCAATGTTTGACGCCAAAATTCCTTACAAATGTTTTTTTGTTCTAACGTATTTAGATGTTATATTTTTTCCTTTTAATTCTACTTTTCTTATAAAAATCCAAATACAACTAAATAATCGACTGATGATAATTTGTACTATTTTGTAAAACAAATTAGTTATATGATATGCAAAATAAAGATCTTGATGCAAAACTTCTCATCTAGAAATATCGTGATATGTAAAGTTTTTCTAACAATTTTTGATCTCTTTTTTGTATAAAACAATGTTGGAATGTTGGAAAGGTCATCTCTTCCAAGTATCTATCTCTCAATATACTCAAAGCCCTATAGCCTTCACTAGGGGTAATTATTATTTAATTATTACGAGGATCATAAATACTATATGAATTGTTAAATCCCTGTAATATGTATTTGTAATTGGCTCATAATCATAGTGATCGTTATCATCATTTCTTTTTATATCTGTCGCACATGCATATACATTTTCATTACCAGATAGCCCACTGTGAATCAGTTTCATACTTGCAGTATATTTTGTATTTTTTTTACTTGAGGATGAACTTGCATCAATATTGGCTATAGAAGGTACATATTGAACTCTAGAAGTACCAATGCTTGATTCTTCAATAATTTATTCAATAGCTATTGTTTTATGCATTCTGACTTTCCTCACTTTTCTTTGTAACTCATGGAAACAAGCTCTCGTACCCAATATTTCTAGGTGTGAGATAAATGGATCCTCCTTATTAAAGGCTTTAATGAATTTAGCTTCAATATATCATAGAAAATTTTAGGGGCTAATATTTGCAGGTGGGCTAATATTCCATGGTTTTTCCAAAAAAATGATTCACCAATTTCCCTTTTTTTCTAAAACCAATTCGCCAATTTTTTACAATATAAAATTATTTTAACTTGAAAATTTCCAAAATTATATAGAGACGCACTATAAAATCATTTGAAGTTTGAATATTTAAACAAATATATCAACAAATATTGATAGTTTTCATATTACAGATTAGTGAATTTCGCCAAGGTTTCTAAACTTTAAGATCAATTTCCATCCTTAAAATTTTCGCTGTGATTAAGTTAAAAGCATGTAAAGTCACAACAAGCTCTACAACATGAGTTGCAATATTCACTCTGATTTCTCCAACAGTAAATGACAAAGAAAGAAATTGTCTTTTTCTTTTCCTTTGAAATATAATCGGTTAGTCACAATATTTCCTACATACTTCAGCAAGAAAATACATATCTATAACAAATTTTGGCAACAACAATGACAAACCTTCAAATCCATAAATTCGAACTAGGGTATTACTTTCTCTTTCTACATGTATACATTTTCCCCATAGGAAAATCCGAGCTTGTGCAAATATTCGATGAAGCTCTTATCCAATTATCATTTAATTGAATTTCTTTACAAAGAAATCTTGAATTAGATTTTTTTTTTAAGAAACATTATGCTTCCATAGTATAGGATATTAGGACTGCATTGGTTCTTTATTCACATTGAATTTAGGATTATATGGCAAGTTGTGAAAGACATGGCTAGAAATGAAAGTTTTTATGAGATATGCCATGATGAAGAACCTATTGGTCCTAGAAAAATTGACTAATTGAAAAGATAATACATTATAAATTATATCAACCTATTCGAATATACAATATTTTTTGCATGTTTGATAAATCATATATAGGATTTTTGGAACATTTTTTGTAGTTTCTCAGTCCATCATGCAGGCACAGAGCCAAAAACAATCCCCTAAATGGTTGTTTAAACAAAGAAATATAAAGAACATAAAGTTTAGAAGGAATCTAACAATTTGGTGAAATTAATTCTCCAATAATGTTAGCCTCGCCTGCCTCTAACTTCGGGAATTTATTTTCTTCTGACAATTTTAAGTTCATATTAGGTTGTAGTAGCTGGAATATCCATCTGAATGCCTTCATATTCAGAGGAATATTTTTTGTTGGAATCACAATTGTTCTTGTTCTTGAATCAAAATTGTTTGCGCACAAATGAACAATTTCTCTAAATCAAAAATTTTTGGAACACATGCAACATTTGCTAATTTGCTAGTCCAAATCTTGTTGGTGTTCTTCTCTTCCACTGGAATATTCACATACTGCTCATACACAGTTGAATATTGAAAGTTCTCATCGACACAAGCAAGTGAGTTAATCATATCAGTGCAAATATATTATCTTCTTCCTCTATTACCCATCCCCATTTTGTACCTAAAAATATTCTCTCAACCAATAACATTCTCAATCAAAATTAGTTGCACAAATTTTCGGTTCCCTATATAATCATCAGTTGTTATTACTGCAAGTGCCAAATCAATTGTTACTATTTCACATCTAAAATTTGTTATACAATACATTTTCATTAAATAATAATTGAAGATACCAAAGCTACAAATTCCAAAACCATCTCATCCATTTATTACACATCTTTCTTCTTCCATAATATGAATTCTTTGTGATGCTGAAAATTATATTATAGGTTGTTGATAATAATTCTCAGTCCAAAATACATGTTCAATTATCTCTACTATGAAGTAATTTTATTACTTGGATGGTCCCCACTACTATGTCATTGTCAACTTTGATTTATGAATAACCTGACACGCTGATTTAAAAAAGTTCAGAAACACATACAACTTTGATCAATCATTGTAAATTTCTTTTCTCCCTTATCTATTAACCATATTTCGCCCTTGTTTGCAAATACATAATCTACTATCGATATGCTCAAGGAAAATTATCCCTAAATAAAGTTTAGTTCAAAAATTAAACGCACTTAAAGAGAGTTCATGACTATATGGAAAAATTTTCATGTCATATGGAAGTGTGTGAAGAAAATGTGCGAAGTGACGAATGTGTGCGAAGGAAGGAAGATGCAGAAAAAACAACAACACCCCTGCATATTCCGCACAAAACTTGTGCATCTTTCACATCTTCTACACTTCTGCGACTAGAAATTAGTTCAATTTATGACAATACAATTAACAAATTTGAATTATCAAGCATTGAAAAAAAATTCTTAAAGATTTAATAATACTCATACCTCAAAAGTATATGTGATTCTTACAATCTATGGACCTTATCGCCTTGTAACAGTTAAATTAATTACATATCCATTTTGGACTCCGCATAAAAACGAAAAAACAAATATACCATTTCAACCTATATGAAATACGTAAGATTTACAATAAATTGTTTTATTACATTTATAATTTCCATCAAAGTTTAATACTTCAAAACAAAATGCATAACTTATGCAGGATTAGAATCACACAATGTGTATCCAACCATGAATTTCATCATGATCACTCCAATATGAATGTGAAATATGAACGTGACATTGTTGAACATGAAATTTTTTCCAAATGTGACCAATATTTTTTGTATTCTTGGAAATTAAATTTCTTGTTACTTTATGTAAGTGTTTGGAGTTCATGTATTCTAATAATTGTTTTCTTCGTTTTCTATTTGAATTGATGTCAATACTGAAATATCTAATAAGTATAAAAATGTAATCACTAGGTGTGGATTTTACCTTGGCTATTGCTATTGCTTCAATGATTGTTGAAATAGATACAAGTGGTGCAACATATGAATTTATTATGCATATTCAGCATTGGAATTAAACCTTCAACAAAACAAGTTCAATTTTTTTATTGCAAACATTATTTTTTGATATTAATTATAGATTTTCTTCTATGAAAATAAGTACTCCATGAAGGCAATTTGATATGTTGAAATTGAATTTTACAAATTTATTATCTGACAGTTGAAAGTTTAGATGTGTTTCATAAATACAGAGATTCATAGAATTTATTAGATCTTCATCATGCATAATGTCATTGAAATGAACATGTAGAATTTGTGTATTCAAAGTTACAATCGTTAAAGTATTTGCATTTACTATTGGATTTTTATGTATTTCGATTTCCATGACACTTTAGTTCTTAAGTGTTTCATTTCTTCTAATATTTTCTTATTCACCCATAAGTTCTTTTGTGTTAGTTTCTGAAGAATACACAATGATTCCATGGTTCTAACATGTGACAATGTCATGTAAACTATTACATGTTTCGATATACCACTTGGATCAAGTGTGACTCCATTCAATGTTAAACATTGTGATCAATGGATTGTTCAAGCAGAAGATAACTGTATCAGAAATTGTTTTCACACTATAGTTTTAAATCTCTTGCTATGACATGCAAATGGTTTTGTAACACATAATATTGGAGTCAAATTCAATGAAATTTTTCTGTCATATAGTTCATGATACTTGTTTCTTTGCAGTTTACCATACGATATATTTACAAAATATATCCATAATAAATCAACACTTTTCCTATTTTTTGTATATTTTTTTCATAGTCAATCCATGTCATTAACAAGGCCATCCTCTATATTATAGTTTCTTGCATATAGATCAATGAGAAGTATGATTTTGACAAGGATTCTTGAAGGTAATCTCATTTTTTAATCATATGCTACATAGTCTATTTCCTTACTGTCGTACTCGTTAATCGCATCAAGAACTATTAGCTCTTCCTTTACATGTAACAACATTTTATAATTATGCTTTTTTACATCCTTTTTCTTGTAAAATGGATATGGAAACAATGGTTCTAGCAAAGTGGGTCTATAACAATCATTGTTTATATATTCTATGTCTTCATCGGATTTTTTATTCAGTCGCATTCTATTAAGGATTTGAACAAATTTGTTGTCTTTTTGATGGATTGTGGTATGTAACTCAAATTATTTTACTTTTTCATTCTAGAAACCGTATGTTGTTTTTTCCTTTTCTAAAATTGGTTGTTAAAACAAAAAGAGAATATTTGATTGGTTGTACTTGGAATAAGTCAACTAAAACTATTACATCAATATTTCCAAAATAATCCACTGGATTATGCTTTATTTCCCATAAACATTCGTCAACTTAGTATAATAATGGTGCACCTATCAAAGATGTCTCATCAATAATCATAACAAAAATTTGTTCACAATGTTTTGTCAATGTGTCTAACTTTTCAAGTTTAAGAGAGATATTATGATTTGTTAAATGGTAAATGAAATGCAGAATGCAACGTTATACCACACACATTGAAGATTTCCTTCCCTATATATGTTGTTACGGTTCCTTTTAGTTGAGTTGGGTCATATTCCAATATGTTGTTGTACATGTGAATAATTCTATAATATTAAATGATTTTCCAATGCCCGCACCACTTGTTACAAGTATGTACAATGACCGATATGGATTTTGTTTTTTCTGTCACTATTTATCTCACTATTTTTGCTTGCTCTAGGTTGAGCATTCTCATTATTTTAATTTTGTTTCTTCTAGTATATGTGGCTATTTTACAACTTGATGAGGTATCTCATATATTGATTTTGCATTCATAGCCTTCTTCAAATATTGAAAATATGATTCGATATTGTATTCTTGATAAAAAATTTCATTATCTATTTATTATATGTAGGTATATCTCTTTCAAACCATTCACTCTATATATTTTCAAACTCAGTTGTTATGTTGTCAATATCTTCCAAATTTCCATTGTTTTGTTCACGAACTTTCATTCATTGCATTTCATGATTTCTTTAAATAATAAATGTGCATTTTTCCAAGTCAAATATTTTTCTTTAAAACTATTCTCGTCCATATGATATGGGATATATAACATTAGTCAATCTCTGTAATAGTTATCAAGATCAATATGCTTATTATACTTTATGTATCTTATAACATATGGTTTCTCAACGCCTCCACTTTTCCCACCTTCTGATGTATCACATGATGCAAATTTTGCTAAGCATACATGTTCAATGTTTTATGGTTGTTTTACATAGCAGTTGATAATTGATAAACATGCTATGTTTTCTTAATCATGTGGTTCACATTCTAGCTCTTTTCATTTGTTTAGTAAAAAAAATTGATCATATTATTGCTAAAGTAATTAATAAATATATATTATCGAACAAGTATTCAGCAGCAACGAAAACACTATATATACAACTTGATGTGCAGACATTTTTTGTATGTTCAATAAATCTTTTCCAAGTCTTTCTTTCTATGATATCACTGTCAATTTTTTGACATTCATTTCATATATGTTTAAACATTGTCATTTTTTATATATATTATTCATATATGAATTACAATAAGTAGTTGTAGCATGATTCAAGTCAAATTGAGCATCAATATTTGCACCCCATATTAATGGAATTTGCTGAGAAAAAATATTAGTCCATATGTCTATTGGTTCTCTTTTCAATAGAATTGATCTTTGTTTCAGAGTACATTGAATTCCATGGATGTAATAATATTCACTTACTCCTAATTTTTCAAGAAAAATATCAAATGTATATGTCTCACCATATTTCGTATTTTCTAATGCATCAAATATCATTTTTTCATTCACTTTTTTTTTTGAATAATAAAATTCCATAGGCTCAAGTAATTGCATCTTTTGCATTAGTGGAATTACAAAATTGAACCTGCAATTCATCTGATTTCCTTTCCTACAATATTTTGTATGAAAATGATGTTGAATAATTTTCATATTTTAAGGTAGTTTACCTGAATCACAACACAAGTACTTGTCAAATAACATTTCAATTACAAGGTTTTTACGTAGTACACAGATAAGATAATTTTTTATCCATAACAATCCATGTATAGGTTGGCTTCCTTGGTTTTGGGATTTTGTTACAAAGAAATAGTCAACTATGTCACTAAAGTACTTAGATTCATGTAAAATTTACTGTCATGGATCATTCATTCTTCTTCTATAATATCGTACACAAGAAATAGGGTCATTTCTAATCAATGTATCAATTCCATCTTCCTCTTCTTTATTTTCAGTTTATGGTTTTTTCTCTCGATGTGTTTGTCGCAAATCCTTTATTAAAGTCTCCCAGATGTGTTCAACACTACTAAATGAGACAAAGAAAGTCGTTAGACCCACTATTGGATAATTTCATATAAGTAAAATGAAAAAATAGTCTGACAATGTCTCTATTCAACTAAGATCCATATATCCAATGTGTGATGCCAAAATTCCTTACAAATGTTTTTTTGTTCTAACGTATTTAGATGTTATATTTTTTCCTTTTAATTCTACTTTTATTATAAAAATCCAAATACAACTAAATAATAGACTGGTGATAATTCGTACTATTTTGTAAAACAAATTCGTTATATGATATGCAAAATCAAGATCTTGATGCAAAACTTCTCATCTAGAAATATCGCGATATGTAAAGTTTTTCTAACAATGTTTGATCTCTTTTTCGTATAAAACAATGTTGGAATGTTGGAAAGGTCATCTCTTCCGAATATCTATCTCTAAATATACTCAAAGCCCAATAGCCTTCACTAGGGGCAATGCTTATTTAATTATTACGAAGATCATAAATACTATATGAATTGTTAAATCCCTGTAGTAATGTAATTGTAATTGTCTCTTCATCATAGTAATTGTTATCGCCATTTATTTTTATATCTGTCTCACATGCATATGCATCCTTGTTTTGATCAAAAACTTGTTTCTAGTCTTCATTTATTTTGAAATTATCTAATTTATAAATTATAGTTTTACACAATCATTTCAATGCCTTCATAACTTTATGAAAATGCATTCGTCCAATAAAAAATATTATTTAAAACATTAAAAGTGTTCTAATTGACACAACCATTGTACTAGATTCATTTATGTCACGAGGAAGTGTAATTTGAATTGGATATTTATCGACATGTACATTAATTGGTCCACCAGTCAATGCCAATTGTGATTTTCTAAAAGGCTAACCAAGTTCTAGTATACAAAAATGGTAATATTAGTGGGATTTCAAATTGACAACACTTATTAAAATTTGACTATTTCTGCAAATCTAGTGTCAACTCTAGTATAAATTTAATAATTTTACTAAAAAAAATTAACAGATTTTGTAATTTTTTTTACTGTATTTGATAGAAAAAACACCTTGTAATTACCTATCAAATTCCATCCCCGAGTCCCGCTTCTCCTGTTTAGTCAACGACTTGGTTTCAAAAAACTTCCATGAACTTTATTTGCCTACATGGTTGTTGCATCAATGATACATATTTATGCTGGAACGCAATAGAATACACATATAACCATAAATATAAAAGTGCAGTGTAAATAACACTTCATTTTATTAATATCAAAGATCTAAAATATGTTTACAGACAGAATGGAAATAAACTAGCTAAGGCGCTGGTAGCTTATCTCTGAGAAGAGATGTGGTGCCTATAGGCCTCTGAACTCTATGTTACAATGAGGCTCAAAGGACTATATATTATTGAGAAACAATAGAAAACCATAAACATCCAAAAAGCTAACCCTAGGAGATGAAACACCAGAATATGGGCCCCATCAGGGTAAATTGGTACATCAATTTCCTGGGGTCATATCTTTGGCATATTATCTATGTTTGACGCACATGATACATCGTTAGAAAGATCTATCTGAGGACTAAAAATTCTAACCAAGAATATCGATTCTGAAACAAAATCATATAAGCAAGAAAAATGATTCCCAAAAAAACTTCGTTTAGGGCCTCAAAACGGCTCTGGAAATTCAGGACCCAAAAAACTACTAAAAATAGTAAACTATGCTATAATTAAGGAAACTGAAAAAATGGAAGAAACAATGGTGGGGCCCCAAGTGGAATAGGCAGGTGGCCACCAATATCCAACTAGATCATTCCCCCCCTTAGGAAGCAATGGTCCCCATTGCATTGAGTTTCTCTATGAGATGAGGAAACTTCTACTAAACTTGGTCCCTGGTGAACCACTTGCCTTGGTGCAGGAGTTGGCCAAATTTGACCACCCGATACAGTTGGATCTTATGTTGGAGATTGTTCTTGATTTTCATGTCCATGATAAAATCTTTGGTGGGCTGTTCCATGCAGTCTAGGTTTAACTCTATTGGTGTGAGTTGTTCTGCAATGTCAGAGGTCTCCAATAGAGGTGGGAAATAGGGCTGAAGGAAGTCCACATGGACTACTGGGTGCAGATAAAGGAATGGTGGAATAATGAGCTCTAAGGAATTGTTACCTACAACCTTGGTGATGGTGTATGTCCCATATCGGAGCGGGCGAAGCTTGCTGTGGGGTCTAGTGAGGCGCTCCTTCTGCAAATTTGCCCACCTAGAAGTGGTGTGACACCTGATGTTGATCATGTCGTTGCTTGTACTTAGCATTGGATCTGTACAATATGTCATGAACCTTTTGAAGGATGTGCTAAATGTCCTCAATGAAGTTGTTCGCTTTGTCAGCTTCAGACTGGAAATGAGCCGAATCGGCCTGAGTAGCCACCAATGGCATGACTACATCAATGGGACATAGTGGCTAGAACCCCAGGACCACCTGAAAGGGTTTTTGGTCAGTTGAGTTGTGGAGAGCTTGATAATAACTGTGTTGTACATAGGGAAGGCTCTCATCCCATATATGTGGATTCTTTGAATTATATATGCGCAGAATGTGTACAATCATCCTGTTGACGACCTTTGTCCGGCCATCAGTTTGGGGATGGAAAGTTGTGGACTTGGTGAGCTTGGTGTCCAACATTGACCAGAGGCTGGACCAAAATGTGCTGAGGAACCTGTTGTCTTGATATGAGATGATATACTATGGGATCCCAAGTGCACCCACACTCATTCAAACAAGAGTTTAGCAGTGGCTTCTGCTATGATATTCTTCTTGTAGGCCGACATAATGGCCATATTCGAGAATCTGTTGACGACCATGAAAACATAGTCATGTCCATGCTTAGTAGAAGGAAGGTCCAACATGTAATCCATGGATATGAATTCCCAAGGTTGACTAGGGGTAGGTAGTGGAGTATAGAGGCCTTTCTTCTTGATGTTTGGTTTGGAAATGGAGCAAGAAGTGTAGGATCCGATTTATTTCCCAACATCTTGTCGAAGGTTCAGCTAATAGAAATACTTCTGCAGTACTGCCATTGTTTTCTCGACCCTGTAATTCCCAACAACTCGACTGTAGGGTTCTTACAAAATCATCTTGGCACGCTCACTTGAAGGAACAAAAAGGTGTCCTAGTTGACATAGCAGTGCATCTTGGAGGTGAAAATTTGGAACTTGTGTACCCTCCAAGAGTGTCTTGTATGTGTGGCTAAATTTTGGATCAATATTATAGAGAAGCGGCCAATCAGAAGTCTCATGACCAAAAGAGTTGAGAACATTGGTTAGCATCACTATTAGTGGTCGACTGAGGAAATCTGCAAAATTATTAGTGTTTCCCTTCTTATACTTGATGTTCAAATAAAATTGTTGCAGATATGTGGATCACTTCTGATGGCGATCGTTCTATAACTTCCCTTATGTTTGTATGAACTGCAGGGGTCAGTTGTCTGTGTGGATGACCGTTTCCTTCCCCAAAATGTAATTCTTCCATTGGCATCACGTCTGCACAATGGAATACATTTCTTTTTCATAAGTGGGATACTTGTGGATTGTGTCAGACAGTGTCTCACTGTGATATGCCACTGGATGCCCCTATTGAGTATGAATTGACCCAATAGCATATTCAAAGGCATCTATATTGATCTCAAATGGTTGGGTTGTTGCAAGTCTGTTAATGTGAGAACTGGGGCAGAGCAGAGGTGATGTTTCAATTCTATGAACACCTTCTATTGAGATTTCGACCAAAATATTTTTTCTTTCCCTCGGGCCTCCCTTGGTGACTTGACACAAGGGCCAAGTGATATGAGAGAATCCCAACACGAACTTGCGGTAGAAATTATCAAGACCCAGAAAGCTGCGAAGCCCTATTAGAGTGGTTGGGGCCAGCTAATCCCGAATTAATTGGATCATAATGTATCCCAGATACTGAACCTAGGTCATGCCAAAAGTGAACTTCTCCAAATTAACACACAAATTGTGTTGCCGCAGTGTTTGGAGGACCTGTCAGATGTGGTGGAGGAGCTCTTCCCAAGTCTGGTTGAAGATTAGGATTTCATCCAAGTAAACTACTAAAAATGAGTTGGTGAATGTCAGCAAGATGTTGTCCATCAGCCTCATGAAGGTTTTAGGAGCATTCGTCAACTCGAAATGCATGACCAGCCATTCGAAAAGGCCCTCCTCAGCTTTGAAGGAAGTCTTCCACACATCGGATGGTTTGATTTGTACCTAGTGATACCCAGACTTCAAGTCGATCTTGCTGAAATATTTAGCCCCTTTGAGTTGATCCAAAAGGTCATCAATCTGTGGGATCGAGTACCTATTCTAGACAATTATCTTGTTCAGTGCCTGATAGTCAATACAAAGTCTCCAAGTCCCATCCTTCTTCTGCACTAACACGATTTGGCTCCCACAAGGAGATTAACTCAGCTGGATGTGACCACTCTACAACAATTCCTGAATATTCCTCTTGATTTCATCGTTCTCTAGAACATAGCGTCGATAGATCGGTCCATTGGGCAGCAGCGCACCTAGGGTTAGATCGATGGGGTGCTTGACCTGACAGTGCAAAGGCATCCCTATGGGTGAGGTGAATATGTCCCCATACTCCTCCATGACCTTATCCATTTGTTGTTTTCGTGCGGAGGATTTCTGTCTCGAGGTCGTGGCCATAGTCTTCTTCTTTCCTTGGGGGCAGATCATCAAGAAAGAAAATTTCCCGGTTTTGGAAATGAGCTTACTGCATTTTTTTGTAGTAACCAAAGAGATAGCCATAGGCTGTAGTACCTCTAGTATCCTGTGAAAATTATTGCCCAAAGTAAAAATAACATTGCGAGGTCGGGACTCATACATAGCATGTCACTTCGACAAGTATGGTTGGCCTAATAATACATCACAAACATCAAGAAGAGCGATGTGACATAATACCTCATCTGTGAAGGGATTTATGCTATAGGGAAGGTGAAACTGTTGGCTGAGGCGAAGATCCCGCCCTTGGTGAAGCCACTCGATGGTGTACAGTTGTGGGTGTGTTGTGATCTGCAAGACCAAATGCTTCATGACCTCTGCTGAAATGAGGTTCTTTTGACTCCCACTGTCGAAAATCAACTATAGCAGGGAACCCTTTACCCACGTCTAAGAGTGAAAGAGACGCTCCTCCTTCTCAGGATCTTTCGGTTCCTCCTCCTGGATCTTTGCAGTGGGAATGGTGGCATTGGGCTCCACATCAATAATCTACTTCCCTTTTTCATTCCCTTGTTAGGTTTTTATTCAGAGTCAGAGCATGCATCTGATTAAGAAGCCCTCATATCGGCCACCAGTGACTACTTGGCCCGACACTCACTTGTGTTGTGAGTGGAGCTCTTATGGAACTCACACCACTTTTCCTTGTCCTTCTTTGGCTTCATGGTTTTTTTCTTTACTTGTGGATTTGGTAGGTTATCTTGGGCTGCCATGCCTTGGCTTTGTCCTTTTTTCTATGGTTTGGGGGCACCTTTCCCTTGCTTTTGATTCGAAGATCCAAAGCCTCTCTTCTTCTATTTGAATTTCTGCTCAATCTTCGCAGCATATCAGTATGTCATACCAAGCGAGGAGATGTCGAGGAACTCCATGTCCTCCTGAATTTATTTTTGAAGACAATTGTGGTACTTCAGCACCAAATGTTTATCTGAATATTTTATACCCAACTTTGTGCATAGGGTATCGAACAGATTCGTCAACTCATGTACATAGTTATCCCTTTATTGCTGTAGTGTAGTTCATTGTATGTACTTTTCTTCATAGCTCCACACGGGATAATATTTTTCCTTGATGGCATCTCGAAAATAATTCCAAGTGGGTCCAGTCGAGAATAGAGAGGGTTCCCCCTCGTCCTTTTTCTCACAATATTTTTACCACCAGTCCTTGACATGGGGGGTAGCTTTGAGGAGTGAAAAAATAATCTTCTCCTGGTCGGAAAAGACATGAACTGAGAAATATCATTCTAATAGATTCAAACATCTATCTATGACATCTGCATCTATTTTTCCCTCAAATATGGGAATGTCAAATTTTACTTGTACCTTAAAAGGAGTTGCACCTCCAGAGTGGCTGCTGAATGCAAATGTGTCGCCAGTGGGCATTTGTTGAAGGATCTGGGAAAAGTTATCCATCATCTCATTCCTTTTTTTTTCGAGGGACTCCTTGAGCAATATTTTGATAGGATCTCCTACTCCCTTATCTTTTTTTTCTCCCCCATGGGCAGTTGTCGGGGTTTGCAAGGATGATATTGCAAAGGTTCAACCATACTGAGCCCTAACTCCTTATACCCCAACCTCGTTGGGGACATGCAAAGAAGGAGCGAGAAAGAGTAGACCGCTCTAATACCATTGATCCATATTTATGCAGGAACACAATAGAATACACATATAACCATAAATATAAAAATTCAGTAGAATTAACACTTCATTTCAGTAATATAAAAGAACTAAAATCTATTGATAGACATAATGGAAGTAAACTAGCTAGGGCGCTAGTACCTTATCTCTGAGAACAGATGTGGTGGCTACAGGCCTTTGAAATTTGTATTAAAATGAGGCTAAAAGGCTAATATATTATTGAGAAACAATGGAAAACCATAAACATCCAAAAAACTAACCCTAGGAGATGAAATGCCAGAATATAGGCCCCGTCGAGGTAAATTGGTACATCGATTTTCTGGGGTTGTAACTTTGGAATACTATCTCCGTTTGATGCACATGATACATCTTTAGAAATATATATCCGAGGACTACAAATTTTGATCATGAATATTAATTCTAAAATGTAATCCTATTCACCGGAGAAGCGATGCCCAAAAAACGTCGTTTAGGGCCTCAAAACGGATCTGGAAGTTCAAGACCTGAATAACTGGTAAAAATAGTAAATTGTGCTATAAATAAGGAAACTGTAAAACTGAAAGAAACAATGGTGGGGCCCCAAGTGGAATAGGTGGGTGGCCACCAATATCCACTTGGGTCAATAAACCTCTCTCTATGTCTTCTGTATATAATGATTGATGTTTTTCTTCATTGCAACTGACCCCCTATTTTTGTGTCCCAACCAACCATTGTCTCCTATCAGTCAATGGTTTGGAAATCCTCCATGCAATGTATCGTACCTGGACACATTTTTTCAAATCCCTAGCAAATGATAGTTGGAAAAAATTCTCATGTTTAGAATCTTCGTTAAAGGACACACACACTATGATACCAAGTAAGTCAAATTTCTAAGCATTACATGTATTGAAAATCATAACATGTCCCTTTTTTTTTTATAGTTCCGTAGCTTATATTGAAGTATGAAATAAGCTTCAAAATTAGCATGCAGGGATACATAGGGTTAGGCTAGAATAACCAGCATGGCAGGTGTCGGGACCTTTGTTTTTGGATAAATGATAAAACTGGTTTTGAGTTGTGGACTGTCAGTTGTGGATGAGGCAAGTTGCGGAGAGCCGTTGTGAGAGGCAGAGAGCCATTGCGGGTTGTGGATGGTTTTTGGGCAGGTGGAATAGTGTGAATAGGCATCGACACAAGTGACAAGAACAAATGACAATAAACATAAGGAAAGACTCTAAGAAGCAAAGTGAAGTGCGGAACAAAATGAGGAACGATGGAGCGCAGCAAGTCAACCAAGTGGAAAATAAGCAAAGATTGTCAGTGTCGTGAGAAGTGATAGATAAGTAAGGAAGAGAAATAAGGAGTGAGTTAGTTTTGTTTTGGGTTTTGTTGTGGATCGAGCTCTACAGAGGCTCTGAATATATTATGCTAAAATGGAAGATTAAAATATAGAGATGTTTTATGTGGTCCTGATTCATGTATTGAATTAATTTATGTTAATGTATGGCGTTTTATGGGATTACTTAAAAAAAATTGATATCTCTCTTTGATGTATTCGTTATGATAGTTCCATTCATCAAATGTTATGTAATAAGGATTGTTTCAAGCATACTCATAGTATATTGATGTTATAAAATAGAGGGCTAGATTCACTATGATGTTGTGGTTATACTTCTCCATTCTCAGTAAAGTCATGACATGCCTCGGGTGAGACTCCTTGCTCTCCTTTGAGCAAGGTGAAAATGGCAGTGTCTTGCTAGACTACAGCGGGATCTTGTTGGCCTCTAAGCCCGAACCTGGGTCTTACCCAGAAGTCATATTTTCTCCAACAAATGGTTCTGTTTCCTGGACCTAAAACTATATCAGAGAACTAGATCATGGTGTCAAGAATATATTAAAGGCAAATACAAAGTTGGTGGGATAATCATGTATATTGGTTCATATCGTAATAAGTTAATCTCCGACATCAAAAGGAAAGCAATATCAAAGATCATATCTTGTTTTCTGAACCAGCGAGGGACTTGTATGAGATATTTTGGGGAAAATTTCTTGAGGATCTCTACAATTGGTTTTGAAGGCTCCAGTCAAAGAAAACTCTGGATCATTGCGCCGATCCATTCACAATTAGACGCACGTAGATCTAACAACATTGCATAGACTAGATATTGATTTAACGTGAGCAGTAAATTTTTGGGTTCAGTCCATCGTAGAAGGATATATTGTGGAATTTGAAACTGAATGTCATCAATCCTTTGCTACAGAAGAAGATATATTTAAATCTGGGCTGTGGGGAAAAATACTAAAGGAAATTCCTTTATGGATTAAAGCTCTAATGGTGTACGAGGGACTAATGGCTTTCCAAGGTCCTGCTATGGAATCGTAAACCCTTAGTACTGGGGGAAAGACTTAAGGGAGAAGTGATACGGAAGGGGAAAAGGGGGAACTAGGGAGATGGAAATTGGGAGTTTGAGCAAGTTAAGAAATCTAAGAGGATATCGAAGGGTGTAAATCACCGAGAAGTGGCAGGAGAGGGAAATACAGGAGTTTGAGAAGCAGAAGAGGAACATACACCAATGATAAGAGGCGCCATAGATGATAGTGGAGAGAGGAGATAAGATAGGGCCCAGAGGAATGGAGGGCTCCGCCTGAGAAGTTATACAGGTTCATAAAATCCCATCCTGAGAGGAGAAGGGAAAGATGTCCAATGGAGAGGAGGACACAAGCCCCGAGAATGATTCAGATATTGAGTTTCACGTTGAGTTGAAACGATTGTTTCAAGAAGTACTGACGAAATCAATGAAATGTAATCCTATTCCCAAAATTCCAAGTAGCATTTTTCCTAACCTCCCACTGGTACTCTATCACCCACCGAATAAATTTTTGATAAAGTTGCGAAGGTAAAGAAAATTACATAGTATTCAATCTAGAGTGCAAGTAAATATTAATAGTAGTGCTAGCAGAGGAATCTCTCAACCAGGAACTAGAGGGTGTGTACGACTTCCACCTACACAGATAGAAATGGTAGGGTCATTTACTAGAAATCCCGAGTTCTCTGGGAAAGGGAATGATGATGTAGAACAACACTGGTATCTGTGTGAAGCAATTTAGAGATCTCGTCAGATGCCATATGCTATTAAGCCAATTTAATTCCAAGCTATTCTTAGAGAAAAAGCATTACGGTGGTTCATCAAATGGTCTAAGGTACATCAAAATACAGTTGTAGATGACGTTAAGAGAGAATTTTTTCAAGAGTTTAAATTATCGTAGACTAACCAACAAGGGTTATCAGAGTTATGGGAGATCAAGAAAAGAGAAGGAGATACCTCTTGGGACTTAATGATAATATTTAAGGATGCAATCAGGAAACTGAGTTAGGGCCGATAGACCCAAATCATCGTGACTGGTTCAGAAAGGCCCTTATACCTCTTACCAGGACATCGTTAACACCTCACAATATTTATACACTCCAGGACGTGCTGGAATAGGCAATGAAAATCGAATAAATGTTCGGGTACCGACAAGAATTCGTGGGAGGGGTAACCTCCCAGGATCCTTCCATACTAGGACTACAACACCAAATTGCGAGTCTGACAAAGAAACTCGAGGATATGCAACCAACACAACCATCACAACCCAATGTATGGTGCACACATTGCTTGCTAGAAGTTGTTGGAAATGTTGTCATTGATGGCAAAGGAGATGACAAAGGAGCACCTGAAACATCATTCAAGGAGTAGAGGAGGCAAAAAGAGAGGTAGAAAATACAACAAAAAGAGAAGTAAGGAGAAGCATCAGTCAAGGAGCAGAGGATATAAAAGAAGCAGAGAGCTATTCAAGGTGCAGAGTAGTGAGGAAAAAATGAGGGCCATTGGATTTTGAAAAAGGGGCGGAGTTAAGAGAAGAAGATAATTGGGAGTATAAATGGCTCCTATGTGCAATTGACTGTGCATGGATGATTGTGAGTCTATCAAGGTTTATAAACAGATTTTAATAAACCCTGTGGCAAAGGAGAAGTACCTAAACCAACAATAAGGCAATGGAGGAAAAAAAGACAGAGACAGACAAAGGAGGCAGAAAAGAAGTGAACAAAGGAAGCAAAGGAGACAGGCGGAAGAAGACTGTCGAAATGTAACAGTCAAATAGCAGGGCAGAAGCAATGGCAGAGACAGAGAAAAAAAAAAAGCACAGCTAAGGCAAAGGCAAAGGAAGCGAATATAGAGGCAGAGTCGTTATCAGAGGTAGAGGCAGAGGCAGAGCCGTTATCACAGCAGAGGTAGAGACATTTTTTTATGGAATGGAACCATGTGCAAACCTAAATAATATTCCGAGAATCATTAACCAGTTGGAGGATAAATAAACTCAATTCTGGGAATATTAACCCAATCGGCAAAGTATATATATATAAACCTTATTCTGGGAATCGTAACCCAGGCGGAAGCGGAAGCTTATATATATGCAGTGCGTTACATATATTGTGCTTTATATACAAAGGACCAAAGCAGATATATATATATATATATATATATATATATATAGATATAGATATGTATATCTATATGTAGTGCGAGATCTAAAGAACCAAAGGTTCTATGAAAGGCAAAGTACCATATGGTGGGACCCTTATCAATCGCATGGAAAAAGGTGATTAATATATGTTTGAGTTACGGCATAATAGTGTTACATTGCATCGGAGAAAAGTGTGGCAGCAAAGCATGACAATAGAGGTTGCGATTGCGATTGAAGTTCTGGACCCGATATGGTTTAAACAACGATTCATATATGTTTGAGTTCCGGAGATTTGATAGCTAGTGGGACCCTCATCCAGTCGCATCGGAGCATCGGAGCATAAGAATATTGGAACATGAAAATGCAAATTGCGATTGCGATTGAGTTCCGGACCCGATGGGTGTATAAACTATGACTTTATAGGTTTGAGTTCCGGTCTAATCGCATCGGCACATTTAAATGAACAGTGGTCAATCGCATCGGAGTAAAATCAGGACATCGGAACATGCAACTAAAAGTTACGATTGCGATTAATCGCAATCGGAGTAATCGCATCGCATCGAACCCATCGCATCGGCACATTCAAATTAACAGTGTTTCATCGCATCGGAGAAGAAGCAGGGCATCAGAACATGCAAATGCAAGCTGCGATTGCGATTTATCGCAATCGGAAGAATACAGTTGTGATTATTGCATCGGGTCTTTCGCAAGGGAAACAATCGCATCGAAACAAATACATCAATTGCAATCGGAAGTGTTCAGTTGCGATTACCGCATCGGCAAATAGATTAAGGGTTTAAAACATTTGATTTGAGGAAATGTCGATATATGTTGATATATATTATGGTTGGCATGTAATAATAAATCCGTGAATATATGTGAGAACGATAAGCTGGGAGCATTATTATATTAAGTTGCGATAAAAGCCAAGAGCGAAATTAAAGTGAGTCGGCGTGAGAATAGATTCTGATGGGTCTTAAAATATGGTTTCATAACCATAGATTCTGAAATAAAAACTTCCACAATTAGTTGCCATTTTATGAATTATAACCGCAGGATGTTAAGGAAAAGAAAAGCACCCATGTATGCTTGTAATATGTGGGTTCTTACCATAGTGATAAAACATAGGAATTTAACTTCCGCACATAAGGCGTATTGTGAGTTTTTAAAAGTAGAGCTATTAACCGTGGATGGATAAGCTACCGCATACATACCAGCGCAGGGAAAGAAAATGGAGAGGCATTTTTATGTTTTCTAGACTCTGATTTTATTTGGGGTATTTAATTAAATTTCCAGATCAACAGTTATATATATACAACAAACACACAATCACAGTGAACAGGAATATGCACAGGAACGAATTTGACAGGTGTACAATCATAGAAAACTGGAAAATGTGCAGAAGACAATGAGCAGAAGAAGGCAGGACAGTTACCTAACAGCAACAGAAAAGACAAAGCTAGCAAAGCCAAAAGCCAAAAAATGGGCTAAGTAAAATTGTTTTTATGTAACCGAAAATGTGAATGTTGTAATTAATTTATATTGTTGTGATGCATTGGCAAGTCTCCGGAAGAGAACAAATATCCCACTGTAATTTTAAATTGGTACCTACAGTTATATTTTCTGAATGAGCGGATAAAAGAGATGAGAAGGAAAAAGGCAATGAGACATGGCTGTCCATTTCAAATTCCCAGTAGAATACAAACAGCCATGAAGCTATTTTGTATAAAATAGGGTAATATCAAGGGGAGAAGGTTGACGAAAACAGAGTGAGAGTAGAAGAGAGTGTGCAGCAGAATTGAAGAGAGTTGAAGAAAACAAGAAAGATGCAAGAGGTTAGAGAGAGTGAGTGTAGAGAATATAGAGTATGGAATTGAGGCAGAGAAGATAAGAAGAAGGGGGAGCAGAACGAGATGCTGTGAAAAGTCAGAGAATGCAAAAATGAAGCAGTGAGGCAGGGTAGAAGGAGGAGCTGAGCTAAGAAGAAGGAGAATTTGATAGTGAATCTGAGAAGATGCAGAAATGATATAAGGACAGATATGAGGACTGTTGAACAGCAAAAGAGAAGGTACAGAACAGAGTTGATATCCAAGATAAATCAGCAAGTGTTTTTCTTTTGAAAGAGTAAGGAAGTTGGAGCTTTTATATCAAGTTGTAGCTTGATAGATGTCAGTTGTAGCTGACTGAGGTAGGAGCCTCCTGTGGGTTGGTGCCTGCAGAAAATAGAGGAAGTTGGAGCTTCCCTATCAAGTTGTAGCTTGATAGCTATCAGTTGTAGCTGACTGAGGTTGGAGCCTCCTGTAGGTTGGTGCCTGCAGAAAATTGAAGGGATTTGGTGCTTCCTTGCAAGTTGTAACTTGCAGAATTGAGGTAGGAGCCTCCTGTAGGTTGGTGCCTGCAGAAAACAGTGGTGAGAGGGAGTTGGAGCTTGCCTTTGCATCACAACAATAATAAGATGTGGTTTTCTCCCTTTATGGGTTTCCATTTATATCTGGTGTCTCTGTGCATGATGTTTATGTGTTGATCTGGTTTGTATCATTTGCTTAATACTTGTTGCTCTCATATTAATTCTACTGTTACATTATATTAATGCTTGCTGCTCACATACTAAGATTTCTCACATGTTAAGTTGAACATGAAATGAAGGTGTAAACAAGTGTTAATGAAAAAGTTTTTTAAAAGTCCATGAATGTGTTAAAATGATTCACCCCCCCCTCTCAGTTTAACCAAGGGTTCAACAATTGGTATCAGAGCCAAGTTCCTTTGGTGTAAGCTTAAAGGCTTGAAGGAGATCCGGTTGAGTCATGGACTATCAAAATGTACCTATGTTAAATACAACAAACTTTCCTGAATGGAGAGATAAGGTTAAAATAGGTTTAATGGTTGATGAACCTGAGGTATGGAAGCTTTTTTGTGATGGTTACTGCTCAGACTCCCCCACGGTGAAAGAACAACAGAGGAATGCCAAGGAAAAATGTGTGATATATAACAGTATTCATAACAAGGACTTTGAGTTGATAATGGATCTAGACTCTGCAAAAGAAATTTGGGACATATTTCATTTCATGCATGGAGTAGACACTGAGGATTGCATTGTCAAGAAGGAGAATAAAATTAAGAAGAAGAAAAATTCATGTCAAAAGGAAAATGTTCAAACACATGAGGTACCTGCTAGTGTGAATGGTAGTAAGAACCATGAAGAAATTGCAGCTGAAGAAAAGGCCAAACTAGACACAGCCTTGACTGAAATAGAAAGACTAAAGAATGAAAACAAAGACCTTAAGACATTGGTGCAAATATGTGATGAGAGATAATATGAAGATAAGAAAGAAATTATTGGCCTGAAGACACAACTTGAAGAAGCAAAGAAATTAGAAGACACTCCGCTGCAACAAATGAGAGAGAAAAGTCAGGAATGTGAAAGATTGGAAGAAGAAGTAGTGAGTCTGAGAAAGAATTTAGAAAAATCCCAAAGAGAACTATTAATGAATACACCTCTAATGAAAAGCACTAGACAATTGGACAAGATGCTAAATTCTCAAAGATCACCTCTCATAAAGGCAGGCTTAGGATATGTAGGAGAAACCAATAAGTCCAAAACAGAAGATAACAAGAAAATCATCTTTGTAAAAGCTATAAAGGACAGTGAAGCAGCCCAGCAGATTACTACAAAAATAGAAACCAGCAATAACAGGATTTGTAAAGAAACAAATAGAATCAAGCAACAACATGGAAGAACAGATAATGAGAGGATGAAACAATCAGCTGCTAAAGGCTCATATGCTCCTGAAGATGAATTGAATAAATTTGGAAGATGTCAAAGGATATTCTTTCCTCCTATGAAAAATATCACATGTTTTACCTACCACAAACAAGGACATACTGCAACATGTTGTAAGAGAAAGCAAACCCAGTCCAACCAACAAACGATGCTGCAAACAAGAAGAACACCTCAAGCAAGCAAAGGGAAAATACAATCTTCCACCAGGTATACAAATAATTTCCATGGCTATTGTTATGCATGCAATAATTTTGGACATAAAATTGTTGATTGTAAAATGTATTCAAGAAGAGGAACAAAATATTATACATCAGCTCAAATGCACCTTGGTAAAATAATATGTTATGTATGCCTCAATTGTGGTCACAAAGCAAAAGACTGTAACTTGCCATATATATTAAAGAACTCCAGACAGATGATGAAATCCAATCCAATCAAACAAAACTATGAATCAGAAAGGAGTGCAGACATTATGATGAACCCCAATAGAGTATGGAAATAAAATATCAAAGGGGAGCCTATCATCTCAATAACATAATAAATCTAGCATAGTCTCAGGGGGAGCTGCTCTAGGAAACAAAGAAAATATCCAACCAGTGATAGATATGAAGCAACATCTCAGGGGGAGAGCAGTTCATATGTAGTCCCCACAAAAATCAGTCTAAGAAGAGCTCCTTGGAATAAGGACAACTATATGATCAAGAATGCACAGGACAATTTTCTCCAACAGAGAACTTTAGAGGAAGAAGTACACCTAAAGAACACAATATCCAAACAGGTTGATGGAAGGAGAGAAAGCAGCAAGAAGCCTTGGGAGTAGAGAGAACATCGGCCATGAACATGTAAGCTAAGGAAAAATCAGCACATTAAGTGATGATCACATTGTGCATCATTTTGCTAGAATTAACAAATGAATCACATCAAGAAGGATTAGTAAGAGAAGTGCCTATCATCATTATGTCATGAAATCATTCATCTATGAAAATTCCCCTTGGAGGTAGGCAGTTAAGTGAGTGATTAATCTCTGAGTAATATGTCCATGAAGATTCATAGTATAGAAATTGAAGATTTCCTTCTAAAGATCACTATGTTAGAACAGTTGAATTGTATGTAAAGCAGCAATGGTTCTGGAGCAATCCTAGAAAAGAAAATGATGTGACTTCCTCTGAATAAAATGACAGAAAAAGAAAAAGATTAATGATGCCAAGATCAGATTCAGTATATTGATGATTGTTGTTGAAAACAATGGAGATCTCAATAATAGAATTTATGAAGGATGTCTTAATTATGGGTAAATGTGCAAGCTAAAGTAAAATCTCTGCATGGTTTATAAAAGTAATATCAATTGGTGTTTAGGTACAAGCGACATGCTTATTACCAAGCATTATCAGTGGAGCAGCAGTATGATACAGGTCCACAGGATCAAAGAACTATGGCAAAAGAACCTCAAGGTAATATTCCCAGTATTATCTGCATTCAGCATGAAAAGGTCAGTAGCAGAGCAAAAATAACATTATCTTGCTTACACTTGAAGTAGTATATTGAGCACTGAAGCAATATCTTCTTCTATATATATAATTTCATGCCTTCCTGAATTTGGTACATGTATATCTTCAAGGCCTCTTTCTTAAGATCAGTTACAAAACAGTGTGAAGTCTATTTGCTAAGTTTTCAATTAAACATCTTGAATATGCTCGTGTGGAAGTTCATCCTGATAGAACAGTCAAAGTATCTAAAGAATAAAGGACTAGCTGTGATTACCATTTGAAGCTAAAAAGTTTTTTTTTATCTAAATACTACTCCAGCACAAAGGATTTGCTGATAATTCACCTTTAAATGAGAGATTGATCATAGACATACATACCTCCTTATGTCATAAATGAATTGCATGGTTGATAAGTGAGATTGAAAAATACATTGAATGAATCCTACCTCAAGGTTTTGTTTTGAAAGTACATTATGCAAGCAGTAAAGGCATTTGATATCTTAGATCAAATTCTGGTTAATTCATTGATCACAGTTGTAACAAGAACCTTCAACTATTAAGGATAATATCAACATCCTAGCTCATATCATCACCAACAGGCAGAAAAGGTGTACCACAGCTATAAAATACATATTGACATCGTCACAATTGAACAAGTGTGGCACTGCAGATGTGTATAGCAGAAGAAGACATACTCCAATGATAAATTCCGCAATAGATGTGGATTTCTGATGAAGATAATACTAGAAACTAAAGTATATTTGAAGCATGCTCAGTATTTTAGGTTTAATCCAATGATGCATCTATGATTAGATAAAGCTGATACAATGTGTTATATGAAGTGTCATTATCTTCTAATAGTTTATACAGCAATTTATTCAATTGTTGGACCTGTATCACCATTGGTGCTTATTCAAGTCCAATAATCCTCTCAGGACTTTCAAATGTCTTGTACAACAAATTGAGTAAAGGTGGTACAAGATGTAAGAAGGTGGTCTAAACACAAACTTAGAGGGAAATGTGCAAAGATGAATCAACACTCAGAATTAACCTTTATTATTGATGTCAAGGTGAGGAAAAGTAGGTAATAGAAGAAAGGGTTCTCAAAGAAGCCAGCCAGAGAAAGACTTGGAGGAAGCATTGGATTATCTATGATGTGTTGCCATCACGCCAAAGGGGAGATTGTTGGAAATGTTGTCATTGATGGAAAAGGAGATGACAAGGAGGAGCACCTGAAACATCATTCAAGGAGCAGGAGGCAAAAGAGAGGTAGTAAAGACAAAAAAGAAGTAAGGAGCAGACCCAATGGGAGCACAAGAGATAGCAAAGAAGCAGAGAGTTATTCAAGGTGCAGAGTAGTGAGGATAAAATGAGGGCCATTGGATTTTGAAAAAGGGGCATAGTTAAGAGAAGAAGATAATTGGGAGTATAAATGGCTCCTATGTGCAATTGACTGTGCATGGATGATTGTGAGTCTATCAGGGTTTATAAACAGATTTGAATAAACCCTGTGGCAAAGGAGAAGTACCTGAACCAGCAATAAGACAATGGAGGCAAAAAAGACAGAGACAGATAAAGGAGGCAGCAAAGAAGCGAACAAAGGAAGAAAAGGAGACAGGCAGAAGAAGACGGTTGAAATGTAACAGTCAAACAACAGAGTGGAAGCAACGACAAAGACAGAGAAAAAAAAAAAGCACAGCTAAGGCAAAGGCAGAGGCAGTGAATATAGAGGCAGAGCTGTTATCAGAGGTAGAGGCAGAGGCAGAGCCGTTATCATAGAAGAGGCAGAGCCATTTTTTTTTATGGAATGGAACCATGTGAAAACCTACATAATATTCCAAGAATCATTACCCAGCCGGAGGATACATAAACACAATTCTGGGAATCTTAACCCAAGCGGAAAAGTATATATATAAACCTTATTCTGAGAATCGTAACCCAGGAGGAAGCGAAAGCTTATATATATGCAGCGCGTTACATATATTGCGCTTTATATACAAAGGACCAAAGCATATATATATAGCGTGAGATCTAAATAACCAAACGTTCTATCAAAGGAAAAGTACCATATGGTGGGACCCTTATCAATCACATCGAAAAAGGTGATTAATATATGTTTGAGTTACGACATAACAGTGTTACATCGCATCGGAGAAAAGTGTGGCAGCAAAGCATGACAATAGAAGTTGCGATTGCGTTTGAAGTTCCGGACCCGATGGGCATATAAACTGTGACTTTATAGGTTTGAGTTCTGGTCTAATCGCATCGGCACATTTAAATTAACAGTGGTCAATCGCATCAGACTAAAAGCAGGACATCGGAACATGCAACTAAAAGTTGCGATTGTGATTAATCGCAATCGGAGTAATCGCATCGCATTGGATCAGATTAATCGCATTGGACCCATCGCATCGGCACATTCAAATTAAAAATGTTTCATCGCATCGGAGAAGGAGCAGGGCATCAGAACATGAAAATGCAAGCTACGATTGCAATCAATCACAATCGGAAGAATACAATTGCCATTATTGCATCGGGTCTTTCGCAAGGGCAACAATCGCATCAGAACAAATACATCAATCACAATCGGAAGTGTTCAGTTGCGATTAACTGCATCGGCAAATAGATTAAGGGTTTAAAACATTTGATTTGAGGAAATGTCAATATATGTTGATATATATTATGGTTGGCATGTAACAATAAAGTCGTGAATATATGTGAGAACGATAAGCTGGGAGCATTATTATATTAAGCTGCGATAAAAGCCCAGGGTGAAATTAAAGTGAGCCGGCATGAGAATAGATTCTAATGGGTCTTAAAATATGGTTTCATAACCATAGATTCTGAAATAAAAACTTCCACAATTAGTTTCCATTTTATGAATTATAACTGCAGGATGTTAAGGAAAAGAAAAGCACCCGTGTATGCTTGTTATATGTGGGTTCTTACCATAGTGATAAAACATAGGAATTTAACTTCCGCACATAAGGCGTATTGTGAGTTTTTAAAAGCAGAGTTGTTAACTGTGGATGGATAAGCTATCGCATACATGCCAGCGTAGGGAAAGAAAATGGAGAGGCATTTTTATGTTTGCCAGACTCTAATTTTATTTGGGGTATTTAATTAAATTTCTAGATCAGCAGTTATATATATACAGCAGACACACAATCACAGTGAACAAGAATATGCACAGGAACGAATTTGACAGGTTTACAAGCACAAAAAACTGGAAAACGTGTAGAAGACAGTGAGCAGAAGAAGGCAGGACAGTTACCTAACAGCAGCAGAAAAGACAAAGCTAGCAAAGCCAAAAGCCAGAAAATGGGCTAAGTAAATTTTTTTTATGTAACCGAAAATTTGAATGTTGTAATTAATTTATATTGTTGTGATGCATTGGCAAGTCTTCGAAAGAGAACAAATATCCCACTGTAATTTTAAATTGGTACCTACAGTTATATTTTCTAAATGAGCGGATAAAAGAGATGAGAAGGTAGAAGGCAAAGAGACATGGCTGTCCATTTTGAATTCCCAGTAGAATACAAACAACCATGAAGTTATTTTGTATAAAACAGAGTAATATCCAAGGGGAGAAGGTTGACGAAAAAAGAGTGAGAGAAGAAGAGAGTGTGCAGCAGAATTGAAGAGAGTTGAAGAAAATAAGAAAGCCGCAAGAGGTTGGAGAGAGTGAGTGTAGAGAATGCAGAGTATGGAATTGAGGCAGAGAAGATAAGAAGAAGGAGGAGCAGAACGAGATGCTGTGAAAAGTCATAGAATGCAGAAATGAAGTAGTGAGGCAGAGTAGAGGAGGAGTTGAGCTAAGAAGAAGGAGAAGCTGATAGTGAATCTGAGAAGATACAGAAATGATATAAGGACAGATATGAGGACTGTTGAACAACAGAAGAGATGGTACAAAATAGAGCTGATATACAAGGTAAATTAGCAAGTGTTTTTATTTTGAAAGAGTAAGGAAGTTTGAGCTTCCCTATCAAGTTGTAGCTTGATAGATGTCAGTTGTAGCTGACTAAGGTAGGAGCATCCTGTAGGTTAGTGCCTGCAGAAAATAGATGGGAGTTGGTGCTTCCACATCAAGTTGTAGCTTGATAAAATGTCAGTTGTAGCTGACTGAGGTTGGAGCCTCCTGTAGGTTGGTGCCTGTAGAAAATTGATGGGATTTGGAGCTTCCTTGCAAGGTGTAGCTTACGGAATTGAGGTTGGAGCCTCCTGTAGGTTGTTGCCTACAGAAAATCAGTGGTGAGAGGGAGTTGGAGCTTGCCTTTGCATCACAACAATAATAATATGTGGTTTTCTCCCTTTATGGGTTTCCACTTATATCTGGTGTCTCTGTGCATGATGTTTATGTGTTGATCTGGTTTGTATCATCCGCTTAGTACTTGTTGCTCTCATATTAAGTCTACTGTTACATTATATTAATGCTTGCTGCTCACATACTAAGATTACTCACATGTTAAGTTGAACATGAAATGAAGGTGTAAACAAGTGTTAATGAATTTTTTTTTTAAAATTCCATGAATGTGTTAAACTGATTCACCCCCCCCTCTCAGTTTAACCAAGGGTTCAACAAAAGTACATTTAGTCTCTGAGTGTCCTAGATTGCGTGGAACCATTGTTAGAAAATCATCAGCAAGAATGCAAGGGACGCCGCTAGAGGCAGGAGTCCTGCAAGTAAATACAAAAGGACTGTACCCTGGGAAATCACATTTCCATGGCTTCCTGAACCATTAGACCCCAAATTCAAACGAATATTGTGAGATATGCAAAGGATTTGGCCACCCCCCGCGACTGTGTCCCCTATTACATAAGTACTCAAATGTCCCGAACAATGTCTACTGTGAGTTTTGTGTCTCGACAACCCGTCACATGGACCATTGTATAACGTTGGATGCACTAGATGATAGATTGGATAGAACCTCTTACAGGGTAAACGACGTCCCGCAGGGACTAGGAGGGCCAAGAATGAGAGGGGGAAATACGGGTGGAAGAGGGCCCCTGAGATACTATGACTGTGATCAAGAGGGCCATGTTTCAAGGGAATGCCCATTACTAAGAAGGCCATGGTGCTCTCAGTGCAGAGTAAATGCACATGCCACGAAAGACTATCCTGAATTAATAAAAATATGGGAAGAAAGGAACAGGCAGCAAGGCGCTAATTTAGTCAATGAAAACATGAGATTAGTTTAATCACAACCTTTACCAAGTGTGGCCATAATAACCAGAAGAGGAAAGAAGACGGGAGTATATGCAAGAGAAATGGAGCCATTAAAGCTGATAAAACTGGCATCGCCAAAGAAGAACTATGACTATAAATAGCAGAAGTAGTACTTTAGAGAAGCGATGGAGACATTTTCAAAATTAGGGACCCATAGAGACCTGCAGTAGATACAACTAATGAAATAGGGAGGAAAGGCTACAATGATAGGTACATTGATGGAAGAATGGTTCAGACTATTCCTAAGCATTGTAAATGATGTACAAATGTTGGAACGGCTGAAACAGAACTTGAAGATAGTAGTGGGAGGAGGAATGGAGCATGCAATCCAAATCAATGCTAATATTCCATAAATGCATGTGAGAAGGGTGAAAAGAAACAAGAGACAAACTGTGAAGGAATTATGAATAAATGCACAAGTTTTAGAATTCCAAATAAGGGAAACGATGCTGGACTTAGGTTTAGATGTAAATATACTACCAAGAAAAACCTGGGAAGCGTTGGGTAAGCCTAAGTTGGCATTCTCCCCCATACAGTTATGTATGGAAAATCAATATTGTATTATGCTAGTGGGAAGTTTAGAAGATGTTGAAGTGGATGTGGCAGTGGTAAAGACTTATACTGATTTCGAAGTATTGATATTATGGGTGATAAAGACCCATACCTAGCCTTATTGGAGATTGACTGGGAAATTGAAAACTACACATTCATTGACTTAAATAAGGAGCTAATTATATTCGAAGACAGAGAAATCAAAGTTATTCAACCATTAGATCCATATCAAGGGCCTTGGTACATAGAAACCATCGACACCAAAGAAGATGTAGGACTCCTAGACCAACTGTACCAAATGACAGTGGGAAAAAGATAAGACTATATTAGCCCGGCGATAGAGGGGACAATAAGCGCATGGTGGAGCGTTCAGAGATCTGATGTGGGGTCCGAAGTCGTGTGGGATGACTGGCAGCAAGGAGTTACGAAGTCAACACTAGAAGGTGCGCTGCCATTCGTGGATTCAACTGGATATAGAAAGAGGTAATAGTTTATCCCACTCTTAATAGCATGGAAAATATCAATACTTTCATCAAAAAAGTATATGATATTGTCCTGGAGGAAGATAAAGTTCCTCTAATGAATGTGGCATTGCAATAAAATTCAGTGAGGTGGTGGGGAATCCACCGCAACTACCTTCACAATTGGGAACAAGTAGTGAAGGACTTGAGAATGAGATTCCAAGCGTTAGCGGTACAAAAAATAGAGGAAAATTACAAGGGAACTTCAGATCCCCAAGCCCATATAGAAGACTACGAAGATTGATGGGAATAGGAGGACTATCCCAAATCCTTGTGGGTGCATAACTTTGTGCACTCACTAGAAACCATCCCACAAGCATGGTATCTTACGAAAGAGAAAAAGAGACAAACCAGTGATTGAGAATTATTGGCAGATAGGTTTGTAAAGAGTTTTTCCTTCGAGGAAGACAATCAATAGTTAATAGACGCCTTGCAGGCCATGAAAGGGATTCTATTCTCCCCAGGACTCATGGAGACTGAAAAACAACCTTCTTTAAGGTAGATACCTGAATCAACCTACCCAGAAGCATTGGCTTGTGGTATAGTAGATCAGGAAATGGATGATGACGATCTGGAAAATATGAGACATCTATCATTCGAAGTAAAATAAGGGGGGCGGAAAATCCAGGATGAGCCTACTGCAGAGGGATTGCACTTACTGCCATTAAAGAACAAAAAACATAATATCACGAGTAACGATAAACCCAAATTAGCTTCCATTTGATACTATTGGGATGGACAAATGAAAAATGGGAAGTCAAGGGTGAAGCACAAGACATATCGGTTGAACCCTAGAGTAAAATAAAAAGTGAAGAAGGAGATAGAAATTTTTTTGGATTTAGGGATGATATTCCCGGTGGAGGAAGAAGAATGGGTCAATCCCATAGTCATACAGAAAAAAAACGAAAATCCGGGGATAAGAGTGTGTGTAGACTACCAGAGTTTGAATAACGCATGTGTGCATGATCCTTTTCCGGCACCATTTAGTGATGAAGTGTTGGATAATGTAGCAAGGAATGAGGCCTATTATTTCATAGATGGGTTCTCTGGGTATCACGAAGTCAGGATAGTGGAGGAGGAAAAAAGGAAAACCACATTTACCACTGAATGGGGCTCCTATGCTTATCATGTGACGCCTTTTGGATTTAAGAACGCACTGGCGGTTTTCTCAAGAATAGTCATAACAACATTCAGGGAATACATAAATAGATTTCTGGAGGTTTACATGGATGACTAGACCGTATACAGTTTATTGAAGAAACATGCAAATCTTCTCTATATAGTGTTTGATCAGTGCACGGAGCTCCATATCTCATTAAACTTAAAGAAGTGCATATTGGCAGTTCCCTTTGGAACATTTCTGGGTCACGTGGTGTGTAAAGAAGGAGTGTGTGTGGACCCCTTCAAGGTTGCGGCAATTGTTAATATTGTACCCTATAGAGAATGTTAAGAAACTGAGGTCTTTGCTGGGGCATAAATACTACTATAGAAGATTTATCCGCAACTATGCCTACATCACTGCCCCATTGGAAAAGCTGCTAAGAAAAACAGAACATTTCATGTGGACTGAGGATTCTCATAAAGCGTTGGATTCACATATCTCAATTATGACAAACAGTTCCATGTGCACATTGACGCTTCGAGAACTGTGTTGGGGGAAGTGTTAGCGTAACCATGGGAAACAAATGTAGACCATCCAGTATATTTTGCAAGCTGAAAACTGTCAGCCGTAGAGAAGAACTACACAACCATGGAAAGGGAAGCTCTTGCGATGGTTTACTCGCTTCAAAAGTTCTGCCACTACTTGTTCGGGGTTCCTTCAAATTATTTACAAACCACTCAACATTAAAGTATATGGTAAACAAACCAGTGCTGGAAGGCATAATCTACAGATGGCTATTACTGTTCCAAGAGTTCACATTTGAAGTTATAGTGAAGCCAGGGAAATTAAATGTGGGGCCCAATCATGTAACAAGACTGTAATCAAGAGAGAATGGGGGGTCAATCGACGATCAGCTACCGGATGCAGATTTATTTCTCGTGGAGGCTATCCCATATTATTTTGAGTAAATAGCAACATTTTTTACTTCAGGAAAGTGCCTGGAAGAATACACGACAGTGCAAAGGAGACACTTAGTTGTTAGATCAGTCGATTACCAACTTATTGCAAGCCATTTATACAAGATGGGATTGTACCAGGTACTGCGAAGGTGTGTGTTAAACCATGAAAGACCGTACATTCTATGGGAGTGCCCCAACAGAGTTGTGGGAGGACACGTTGGAGGAAAATCTACCGCAAGAAAAATATTACAAGTAGGATTATGGTGGCCTACAATGTAGAAGGATGTTAAGAAGTACGTAAAGAAATGAAACGTATGTTAGAGAACGGGAAAACCTTCACATAGGAGTGAACTATCATTAGAGCCCATTAGAGTGGTATAGGCATTTGAAAAATGGGCAGTTGACTTTATGGGACCTATAGCCCCAGTTGCACGTCATTCACAGGAAAGCTATATCATAACCGCAACTGAATATCTGACCAGGTGGGCTGAAGTAGCACCAGTAAAGTATTGTACAACAGATACAATAGATAGGTTCATTTTTTAGAACATAATTACAAGATTTGGTTGTCCAAGGAGTCTGAAAAAGTGATCAAGGAACACATTTCATCAATGTCACAGTCAAATCGATGTTGCAAACTTTATGATACAGCATCATAAAAGCAGTTTGTATCATCCGCAAGAAAATGGAACCTTAGAGGCATTTAAAAAAATTCTAGGAAAGGGTCTAACAAAAATTTGTGGTGCAAACCAAGATGACTGGGACGAGAGAATTCTGACTACATTATGGGCATACAAGACCACAGTGAAGAGACTCTACAATAAGATACCATTCCAACTGTTGTATGGGAAGGAAGCGGTCGTACCAACCGAGTTTATTGTTCTCAGTCTATTTATTGCTACAATAACTCAGATGTCTGAGGAATATTCTATCATAAAGTGTCTCCAAGAACTATAGAAGTTGGAAGAATCAAGGTTCCTTGTAGACTTCCACCAATCAGTCCAGAAGCAGCGTCAAAAGCATGACATGATCGACATATTAAAAAAAATACATTGAACAATGGTGGTCGAGTACTACTCTACGACAACAAGTTCCAAAAGTTTCCAGGGAAACTTCAAATGCACTGGATGGTGTCATTTTATGTCATAGAAATCCAGGATTCAGTAGCTATAAAGCTCACATAGTTCGATGGAGTAATATTGCCTAGTTGGGTGAATGACGTACACCTGAAACACTTCCACGAATGATCAATTTCGATTTTTATTTACAATAAAATCTCGCAATCGAGAGGAGTTTGTAGGTTAGGTAGTTAATAATTCTCTCGCAGCAGAGATACGTCTATATGCTATATGAGTCAGTTTCCACACATTTTTTTAAATGTCACCCACCAAATAATGTTTGTGTCGCGAGTATTCCATCGCTACCCTGTTGCAGCAAGGGGGCCACACCGCAACCAATTATGGTTGAGGGAGTGTCGTACATACAAATGGTGTCAACCATCATTCCATCATAATTACCCATCATTTAGGTGTCAGTCTGTAGTGTTAGCCAAAAATTTGAAAATATTTTATGTAATTAGAAACATCACACTCTAATAAAGCTTCCACATCAGGCCATAATAGTAAGCCATCATGTCTGCCCAATTTCTAAGACCACCGTCAGTAGATTCAGAGTCCACCTCATCCAAAGTAACCACCCACAAGATCGTAGCCGTGGAGAGAGCCTGAAAAAATTAATTAGTTATCCAGTCGCATCAACTCCCATCTTACGAAGGCTCCTACTTAATTTTCATGGAGGAAGGAAAAACCAGAGTGTTGGAAAAAAGAGAATTGGGAGAGAATGAAACTATTGTAATGATCAGCCATAGCATTCTAGTAGAGCTCCAAAGGTGAAAACCACCAACAATAGTGGTATACTATAGACTAAACATCATGACAAAGATGGTAGTGTCAATAGTTGAGTCAGAGCTTGATCAAAGAATTCATAATTTGGAGCCACTGATAGGGAAGTATGACAATGCGACATTGCTAGATACAAACTTCACAGATTCATTTATTTTTCCAATGCTAAAAAGGCATGTTTATATCTAGAATTATGTTAAGGAGAGCAGTAGCGAAGTGACCTAGGTCCACCTATATTTCAAGGGAATTCAGAGGTTGAAAATCCTTCATCTGAGGAGTCTACCATTATTCGACACACAAGGAGAAACCATGCACTGCATGAAGCTACTGATCATTAGGATTCACAATGGTTCTGTTAGAAAATTAAATATTACAGAGAAATGCAACACATAAAATATGCGGAAAATACAAGCACACAAAACACATAAAACCAGAGAGACACAGATATACGTGGTTCACCCAGTTTGGGCTACGTCCACCCCAAACATCCAGTCCTTCCTTTCTATTATCCAGCAAAATCAAGAGACAAAACCTACAGCAGATCCGCTGTAATATCCTCTATTCTCTCTCACAGTCTCCCTATCTATTTTCCGCTCAGAGAATACACATACAAAATACATAGCCGCAATACAATACCCTCATAAAAGCGAGGGGTTGCCTTCTAGGAAAAAAAACCCTAAACTAAACATAACTTCTACCGTCAGATCATCCGCCTAATGAACGGCCCAGATTGACTAGAAATTATTATACTTTTACAGGGAAATTTTACATCTATTTTTGGCCTCGGGGGCACTACCCCCAAAACCCCTGCCGAGGGACCGCTGGCCCCCGGACCCCCCAACGGGGGGGGTCAGCCCCCCCGGATCCCGCGGGGGGGACAAGTCCCCCCCGCAACCCCCCCCACCCCCCCGTGTGCAAGGGTGTACAATTTTCCTCGGGTATACATCCAACTAAAACAAGGTTCTCTGAATCAGGAAGAAAATTAGGCTCCACACCCAACAATCTCCCACTTGGAGATTGATTGTAGCAACTTCACCGCTACTTCATTTGCTGAACAATGACTCCTCTTTGGATCTGGTTGTTCCTCATCTTCATCATCATCCTTGAAGACCAATTGAAACTGAGCACATTTTTAGTTTCTCCCTGGTTACAACTTTTGTTAGCATATTTGCAGGATTTTGGCTAGTGTGTATCTTTTCCATCTTCAACTCTCCATATTCCAATACTGACCGTATGAAATGGTACTTGAGATGTATGTGTTTAGTCCTGGAATGAAATGCTGAGTTCTTTGCAAGATGAATGGCACTTTGGCTATCATTTTATAACGTGCCCATATCATGCTTCTTACCCAATTCACCCATAAGCCTTTGTAACCAAATCATTTCTTTACTAGCCTCTGTAGCAGCAACATACTCTGCTTCTGTTGTTGAAAGTGAAACAACACTTTGGATTTTTGAAACCCAACTGACAGTTGTTCCACCTACAGTAAATACATATCCTGTAGTGCTCCTCCTGTTATCTCTGTCACCTGCCATATCTGCATCAACATATCCCTGTAGAACAATGTTTGAACCACCAAATCATAATGCTTGATTTGTGGTACCTCTCAAATATCTGAGAATCCATTTTACTGCCATCCAATGTTCTTTTCCTGGATTATTCATGTACCTGCTTACAACTCCCACTGCATGTGAAATATCAGGCCTTGTGCAGACAATTGCATACATTAAGAATCCAACTGCTGATGCATATGGAGCTTTAGACATATAATCCATGTCTTCTTGGGTCTTTGGGCACATCTCCTTAATAATTTTGAAATGGCTGCAAAAGGTGTACTAACAGATTTTTCATTGTGCATATTAAATCTTTTCAACACCTTTTCTATGTACTCATTCTGAGATAGTGTTAATTTGCGATTTTGCCTGTCTCTAGTTATCCTCATACCAAGGATTTGTTTTGTAGCTCCCAAATCCTTCATTGCAAATGAATTTGCCAATTTTCTTTTGAGCACATTTATTTCCTGCATGTTAGATCCTGCAACAAACATGTCATCTACATATAATAACAATATAATATAGCTGCCATCATTTTTCCTTTTTAGATAAACACAATGATCAGAGTGACATTTAGTATAACCGTGTTCAGACATAAACTTGTCAAATTTTAGATACCACTGCCTTGGAGCATGTTTTAACCCATACAAGATCTTCTTTAACCTGGACAGCAATTTTTCTTTCCCTTTGACCTCATATCCTTGTAGTTGTTGTATGTATATCTCTTCCTCCAAATCTCCATGGAGAAATCTTGTCTTTACATCTAACTGTTAAAGATGTAAATATTTCGCTGCTACAAGACTTAAGATAGTTCTGATTGAAGTCATATTAACAACAGGAGAAAATATTTCATCAAAATCAATACCTTTCTTCTGTGCAAACCCCTTTGTTGAGGAGGTAAATCCCCTCTGCGGACAGAGGCGATCCCTACTAGCCCAGCAGGGGTCTAGCAACAAACAAACAATGCTATGACGCAAGCTCCTAGTTACGAAATGAAAGACTTTGGGATAAGAGCCTACCCTGATTCCAACGCTAGATCTCGAAGAAGAACCCCCCCCCGCTCCTTCAGCCCCCGGCATCACAATCCTTCCACGATCTCCGTGGACGAACACCTGCACACAGAAGAGACGAACAGATACATGCATAGGAACCAGCATACGTAACTAAATATCGGTCAGAAAAGATATTACTCGCATTAACATGATTGCAAAAGGACTGGAACCATAATCATAGTCATCTATTAAAGTGATAAACGAATAGAAGTTACAACCGAGTTCTGACGTCGCAGCCTCCTTCGAACGGGTCCCCGGTTGTCCACGTCTCGCAAAGCTCGCCAAGGAAAGGGAAACCTCTCCAGAGTCTCGTAACAATGGTCTCCTCGCTTGAATGGGCCTTAAGGGAAAGAAGGGATTCTTTACAGCACAAAGGCACTTGGGAATAGGGAGATGCAAAGCCTCAGCACTTCAAGACTAGCTTGCCATGGATCTGAGCAAGCTTTTATAGATGGGGAAGGAGGGAGTTGGGATCCCTATTATTATGGGATTGGCCCTATCAACAAGGAAGGTTCCATAGAAGGTGGCAAAACTACTTCCTTTCCAGAGAACTCCCGTAGCCAAACCTCCCAACTCAAGATAGGCAGTGGTTGTGAGTTTGTTTGAACTCAACTTCCGCCATCCATATATAAAAAACAGTTCCTAAAATGGGTGGCGCGATTGCTGCTCTATGACAGAGCGCCAAGTGGCGCGACCTCTTTACAGGATTTCCCTGATTGGCGCGAGCAGTGAACTGTCTACCCGCGCCAATGCAAAAAGAGCTGTTTTTCATGGATTTTACAAGGAGATGTCTCAAGGGGAAATGAAGCTCATACTCAGAGGGATGCATTGATGATGTTTTCAAGGCATGACAGTGTTCACAGGTCACATAATGGGTCCTCCATTGTGTGGGACGGGGAATGGTAGGGACGGTGACAAATTACTGTGTAACAGATGCCCCCTAAAGCATGAGGCCCGAGAGAGAGAGGGGTGAAATGCTTTACGAGAACATGTCCAACTGAAGGCCCGCCGTCGGAAAACCTGCGCAGAAAGATACAACTGATATCTCAAGTACATGATGTATATATGTGGTATGGACGCAGCCATCCGAACAGAGTATGCTATAATCCGGATCCAGGGTATGGGCGCAGCCATCCAACTAAGATCAAACAAATAGACTCAGGTATGGTCGCAGCCATCCAATCAGTGAGTCATGTACATAATGATAATAATCCACAATCGCAGCCTCGATTACAACAGACACAATCCAGGGTCTTGCGCTCCATCTCGACCCAACAGAGTACAAGTTCAAGCATGCGAATATGTGAGCTGAAGTCGAACATGCAAGAACATCGTCTGATTACCAGCCAATGATGAAAGCTGTTAACAGACGCGAGAGAAACCACCAATAATGACGATGGTCCTCAAGGTACTACAGGTACAATCTACGGCGTGTGAATAAATGAGCTGACGTCGAACACCCGCAGAATCATCCGATCGGAGGCCAATAATGAAAACCTCTCGTCGAATGCGACGAACCTGCCATTAATGCATGCAGGCTCCAAGGTACCATCAGGAGTCTCTAGACCAACTTCCCGGATAATGAGTTGAAGTCGACAGGAAGTGACCTTGATCGAAGGTGGGCCATAATGATTCCCACATCATCGACACGAGACAGAGGAACATAATGTTTTGTTGTGAATCGGGGCCATATGAGAAACAGAGGAAGGTTGATATTCGCAGAGGCCAACTTCTCTTGAACATATAAACGACACGACAATGGACTTGGTAGTATTTGACGTCAACAGATCAAAGGTCATGGCGACGAGGCAGTGAACAGATGAGAGGTCAAAAGAGATTACCCAAACCCATGGAAGCAAAGTGAAGCAACGAGATGAGATGTCCCCAACCCGACACAAATGCAGACAAGTGCCATGTTCAAGAGCGACATATTGCCGACGACAACGACGATGGTTCCATTTTTTCCCCCACCATTTCTGGCGAGTACCCCAATTATTTTTGATAACAAGCTTGAAGGGGATAGCATATGCTTGTGATATAAGTCCGCCCTTCGGGCGAATCCATCCTAGTGCATTTAACGAGTTCTAGGAAGGAGAAACTCGGAGAACGTCATTTCGACGGAATCCAATGTCATCAGGGTTTAACGAGTCTGACAAAGGAAGAACTCGGCGTCTTTTCATGTTTAGAGAGTTTGAAAAGACAGCTAAAAAGAAAACTCCACAGGTCCCTTTTCGTAAATAGTTTCCCAGATCCGAAAAGGTAGAAAACAATATCCGGGAAAACCTCCTAGTCGCGATAGGCTAGGGTATTCCTTTTCGTAATCGATCCAGCCCAGCCCGAAAAAGGGTTAAACTTATACTGGGTGAATGTCGATTCGTGTCCATTTTAACGAGATCGAAACGACAAGGGCCTCAGCGATCTTTTCATATTTAGAGAGTCAGAAAAGAGCTGAAAGATGACTCCAGAGTGACTTTTTCGTGTATTTACCGAGTCCGAAAAAGTATAAAATACAACTCGTTTCCACCTTCTAAGTCGCAAAAACCTGTCACTTGTGGAGAGTAGCAGTGGTCCATTTGGAGCAGAATCTTCTGACGGCGATTGCGACCAATCCAGGCAACCATTCAGCGTCTCGTCTGTGACAGGTAAGAGGCGCTCCCTTTCTCTTTCTTTCCATGCATTTTTAATGAATTCCCCTTAGAAATCAGCTCTGTAAGGGCACTCTTGAATTTTTAGGGCCGGGCCAAGTGGCGCGGGTATCGGGCACGGACCCGCGCCACTGAGCTCTTTTTATCAAAGGGCCCGCGCCACATGGCGCGAATGTCAGCAAAACAGTCGCGCCAGCGGCGCAACCCAAATTTCCGCCTAAAAATCCTCTATTTATGCCAAATTTCTTGAATTTTTAAGCTCACAGAAGATCTAATTAGGGGTTTTGAACCATGTGAATGCAGATAAACAGTCAGAATGGTGATTGAATGGAAGGAACGGGAACACGGAGATGAGGACGAAGAGGCCATGCAAAATGAGAATTGCATGAATGCTCTAAGGGACTGTGGCTTAAAGAAATTCTTCCTCACGCCATGCTTACGAGCTCAGCCTGAGCTCCTCCAATATTTTATCAACCTCTGGGATGAAAATGACCAGGTATTCAGAATACGAGACCAGGTGTTGGAATTGGAGGTCACCGACATTTACTTTGTTACCGGATTATCCCGCAGGGGTCCAATCCCTGTACTGACTGGGAGCAGACCATCAGGGGAGAAGATGGAAGAAGTAATGGCACGGGTGTGCCGTGGGGCACAAACAGGAACAGGGAGTAAGAAGGTGTACATCTCGACCATCCCCGACCTAGCACTGAGAGTTGTACTCCACACCATTACGCGGGCTGCTGGATCGCAAGCACCGCACGAGGCTACAAAGACTCAACTCTTACTGGCCTCAGAATGCATGGGTCCCCGACTGTATGACTGGGCAACAGCTGTCACCATTAACATGAAAAGGCAGCTCACAGAGTGCAAAAAGGGCAAACTGAAGCAGTTTGGGTATGGTTCCATCTTGGTGTCGTTCATTCTGGAACGCATACCAACCTTCCAGGGCCAAGAGGCCCCTGTGGCGAGTCCAGCACCACGAGAGCCGAGAATGGCTCGCTGGGCAGCACTGATGCCCAGATCTGGAGGCGGGCAACAGATGTCCTGGAAGCCCGAGTTCTTCAGATGGATACGGCGCCAACTGATCGTTGTTGAAGATTGGCCCTATGCGGGAACTGACTTTACAGGGGACCCGGATCTCCCGCTACCAGAAGGAGACCACTGGGACGAAGAGCTGGGTAAGACCTCATATTTTTGATTTTATGCTTATATGATTTTTTGTTAATACACAGTTGTCTTAACACAAATATACATGCATGCAGATGTAGGACCTGAGAGACCAGCCGGGATGTCTCCTATCTTCCGGAGGACACAGCTCGCCCCTGAGATCCAGGGGGAAGGTGCCGGAGGAGGGGCACTGGTTCAGAACCTAGAGGGGATCGTTCATGGGATCCCAGACTATGCCCGACTGTCAGATGTACCACTGGAGTACCAGCGCCATACGGTGGGAGTCCCAAATCGGCTCCACCGAATCCCGAGGCGGCTAGTGCGTGCAGTAACGTGCTATCATGAGCACCATGCTGATTAGTCTCTAGGATTTAGCCACACCTATTTTTTGAGAGACTCAGTGTCTCCGGATGTATTAAGACACTTATGTATATTTTTGAGTTTTATGTGACACACTTCTATGTAAACATTTCGATATCTATATATGCATATCTATTTCTGGATGAGTCTTCTTTACATGTGATGATGATTTATAAATTGCGCAAATGTCTATCTAACACCAAATTTGCTACTGTATCTTCTAATGCATTCAAATGTCTGGGTATATGATGATATGTAATATATTCAAAATTCCTTTCCAGTAATCGAATACGCAAATACAATCGTAAAATGGACGGGTTTCTTACCGAATAGTGCCCGTTCAGCTGCAACACTACAAGCTGTGAATCTAGGTACACGAGCAATTCACTGATACCAAGGTTTACTGCCTCGGTTAATAATTCCAACACGGCGCTATATTCCGCGATATTGTTCGTGGTACGTCCTAAACAAACACCTTGCAGGTCGATCAACTCACCAACAGGATCGTAGATTACCCAGGCTGCAGAAGACAGATTCCTGGTACTGCGGGAGGCACCGTCCGCGAAACCAACAAACGGATGAGTAGACATCTGCACAACCAGGAAGACCCGATCAGTAGAAAGACGTTTACAAAGCACACCACACCATGCACACAAATGACAATCACACACCTATGTACACACACCACACCAAGAAATCATTTCAGGCGTAGTACTTCTTAAGGTACAGCCCATTTCTGGGCTGCGCCAATGGAACTCCTTCGTAGTCTATAAGCTCATAGGCCCCATTTTTCAAAACACGTTTACTATATAGGGACCGTGCCACATGGGCTGGAGTTTACCGGCACCAAGCTTATCATGTGCCTGATCGTACAAGAGGACTAGGTCTCCTTAAATGAAAGAACGGGGAGAAACAGATTGATCAAAATGAGATTTGACCCTCTTCTTTTGTGCTTCGATGATCAAAGCAGCTAGACGACGGGTTTCATCCAACCGTTCAAGATACAAAAGACGCTCTTCCTCAGGAGAAGTATCCGGTAAGAGCTCCACAGCTAACTTAAGCGAAGGAATTTCGCATTCAACCGGCAAAGTAGCTTCCAGACCGTACACCAGTTGAAATGGTGTGAATCCGGTTGCACTTTTAGCAGATGTTCGGTACGCCCAGAGATCTGAGAACAGTTGGAGATGCCAACTGGATTTATGAATCCCAACTGTTCGTTGAAGCATAGTGACCAAGACCTTGTTCACCGCTTCAACCTGACCGTTCGCTTGAGGGTAGTATGGCGTTGAGCTGTCGTGACGCAGGCCCAACGCAGCTGTCAGCTCCGCCATCATGTAATCACGGAAATGAGTACCATGATCAGTGACGATAGCTTGAGGGACCCCGAATCGTGCAATAACATGGTTGAATAAAAAGAAGCAGCCGTTCTTCCGTCAGCAGCAAGTGTAGGCATCGCCTCGGCCCACTTAGTGAAGTAGTCGACGGCGACGATGATATACGCATGCCCCCCGGCCGAGTGAGGGTTACACGTCATAAAATCTACGCCCCATTTCGCGAAAGGGCCGACGGAAATAACGGGATGCAAAGGCAACAGCGGCGCGCGCATCTTGCGCTGAAAAATCTGGCACGGATGGCATTTTCGGACTGCAGTGATGCAATCCTTGAATATAGACGGCCAGAAGTAACCTGCCCTCAGAATCTTTTGGGCAGTGGCATATCCGGACATGTGTCCACCACAGGCGCCACTGTGGCAGTCATTCAAGACTTTCTCAGCCTCGTCCAAGGTAAGGCATCGTCGGAGCACCGAATCTACTCCAATACGATATAGGGTATCTCCCACTATACGGTAGGGTTGGGACTGGTGCCGAATCCGACGGCGTGCAGCTTTATCCAACTCAGACCGGAATGTCGCGGTCTAAAGATACACTATGATGTCCCCGTACCAAGGATCACGAGTATCGATAAGAAACAACGTTTCGTCCGGAATATGATCTTCAGAGTGTTCAGGAAGAGAGTCGGTAGGGAGAGAACAAATCAAATCCGCGAAGACCAGTGATTTAGTTGACTTGGCAGTGGTGAACTCCAAATCAAACTCCTGCAGGATGACGATCCATTTGGAGTACTTTCCCCCCAGCAATTGTCTAGAAAGAATATATGTCATGGGGTTGCAGTCTGAAACCACCGTTATCGTGCGCAAAAGGATGTAATGGCGAAAGCGCTGTACAGCGTGTACGGCTGCTAAGGCCAACTTCTCAACATGTGCGTAACGCGTTTCCGGGTCGAGAAGGTTCCGAGAGAGGTAATAAACAACATGTTCATCACCGTTCTCGTCATCCTGCACCAAGACCATGGCGATGGTGCTTAATGCGGCGGCTAGATACAAAGTAAAGTCGCGGTGGTAGTCCAGAGGACGAAGCAATGGAGCATTGACTAGCAATGTCTTCAGCTTCTCAAAGGATTCTTGAGCGATTTCGTCCCAATGAAAGGGAACATTCTGCTTTAACAAACGAGTGAATCCTTTGGCCACCTCGGCGTAATTCGGGATGAAGCGCCTAAGAAAATTCGCTTTCCCTTGCGGACTCTGCAACTGATAAAGGGAGGAGGGTGACGGGAGATTTATAATGGCCTCAACCTTCAGAGGGTCGAGGCGAATTCCGTCTTTCGAGACTATAAAGCCCAAAAGACGGCCAGAGTCGACGCAGAAGACGCACTTATGAGGATTCAGCCTGATATTGTAGCGTCTGCAACGAAGAAATATCTGGCGAAGATGTTCCGGATGATCCTCTCGCTTACCCGAATGGGCAGGCAAGTCGTCCAGATAAGGCTGGACGATATGGCGAATATCATGAAAAGCATATGACATCGCGCGCTGAAACGTGGCGTCAGCGTTCTTTAAGCCGAACGGGAGTTTTTTATATGCAAAAGTGCCCCACGGACAGATGAATGTGGTCTTATGTTGATCCTCAGGTGCAATGTTAATCTGGTTGTAACCTGAGAAACCGTCCATTAAGGAGTAGATCTCACTCCCGGCGCAATCGTCGATAATCCGATCGATAAACGGAGTGGGATAATTATCCTTAGGACAGGCGCGATTTATATCGCGATAATCCACACAGAATCGAATGGTACCCTGCTTTTTATCGACAGGGACGATATTGGACACCCATTCTGTAAGGGGGATAGGATAAATAAACCCCGCGTTCAGAAGTTTTTCAACCTCTGCCTTGATAGCGGCGGCTTTCCGAGGATGCATGGGACGCAAGCCTTGGCGCACGGGTTTCGCACCTGGATAGGTTGGAATCTCGTGCACGACAATACTAGGATCAATTCCCGGCATTTCCTCGTAGGACCATGCAAAGACATCTCTGAACTCTTTGAAAAGTTCCGTATAGACCTGAATCTCTTCAGGAGAACATGTCACACCCACATGAATGTTCTCAACAATCCCTGGTTTGACAGAGATGTTGATAGGAACCGTTTGAGTAATGTTACTCAGATTGCCTTCCGAAAAGACCTCATGCGTCAAGATCGGTGTTTGAAGAGGAGGGGAAGGAACCCGAGTAGCATAGCGCTCGAGACAATCCGTCATTGCCCCCAAGCTAGGCATAAACGAGGAACGATGATGCCCATCGCCCCAAGGTAGCTCCTCCAGAGACATAGTTTCAATTATAGCCTCATCTGAGGGAAAAGTCTCTCTAAGAGGATCAGGCGAATCAGCCTGACCAAGCCAGGGGGATTGTGAGTAGATGTCAAGAGCCATGCTCATCGGAGCATGCTGAGGAGGTGGAGGGTCCGATGCAGCAACAATCTCACAGTAGCTGATCTCTACTGGCGTTAAAGGCATGGACTCTCCAAACTCATATACCTGCTCAGGTGTAGGAATCAGCCAGGGGTCATCAGTCCTGGACAACATGTTGACTTGAGCGGTATTCGGTGGCGGCGCAGGGAAAATACCCATGAGGACCGGGTCTTTGAAAAGACCAGGTCCTATGCTGTCTGGTGGATTCGGAATTTGATCCACATACGGCACGTTGTTCTCGGAGCTCGAGGTAAAAAATGACAACTGGTCTACTGTCACAATCTTGCCCTCGTGAGGGAACTTGATGAATCGAAAGATAGTAGACGGCACGCAGAGCATGGCATGGGTCCAGCTGCGGCCAAGAAGTATGTTGTAGTTGAGTTTAGCGTCAACTACTTCTACTTCCACGTTGACAGTTTTTCCTTGTAATGTAATCGCCAGACTCTCGAGAACTCCCAGGGGTTTAGATTCCCGGCCATCAAATGCCTCAAGGGCATTGGGAGATGACGATAAAGTTGGAGAACCGATGGCTTTCCAACAAGCGGAGGACATAACACAAGTAGATGCACCCTCATCTACGACGGCTCTGTGAACGTTCAGACCGTTAATCCCGACTTGAATAACCAAAGCGATTTGATGTGGAAGCCGGGGAGTAAAATTCTCCAGATCAAAGGTGAGAAGGCTCGAGTCGGCGGGGTCAATACCACCGATGGCAGACAATAAAGCCTTCCGTTGTGAAGGACAACTCTGAAGGACCTCAAGTGCAGACATGGCACATGGCGCTTGTGCCAGATCCTCAACAATACTGTAATGTTGAGCGGCACGAGCGTTTGGATTATAAGAGGATCTCCGAAGAACACCCTTGGGAGGTGGCTTCACAACGGATTCGAGAGTCGGCTTCTCAATTTCCAATGAACCAGAAGCAGATGCGGGAGGCGGTCCATCCGCCACTGCCTTCCCGGGTGCCTGCTGCTGATTATTGTAATCCTTGGACCGCGTAGCGATAGTGATAGGTGCATTAGTCTTCATCATGAAAACTTGAGACCCAAACGGTACAGATGATGAACCTTGTTCGACCATCTGGGTCTGCTGAGATGGAAATGGCTCTTTTAAAACAGCCGGGGTTCGCTTTGAGCCTTTAAGAAGTTGACTGACTTCGGATCGTCTCGGACAATCTTTAGTGTAATGGTCACCTTCGCAGATGAGGCAAGGAAATTTCGGCTTACGTTGTGAGCCATCCTCAGACCGAGATTTAGATTCCGGTTTTGGGGCATCAGATTTTGATTTGCCTTTGCCCTTCTTCTTCCCCTTGGAGGATTTGTCCACAAGATTGGCCTGAACGGCATTTACCTCCGCGGTTTTACCAGAATCGGATGAGGCGGGATTAGCAGAGGTATTGTTGGAAGAATTAGCCTTCTGCTTCCCATTCGAAGACTTCTTCGAATTTTGAGAAACGGAACCAATGACACCATCCACGGAAGGGGTGGGTTGGGTCTTTTTGGCTCCGGGCCATGGTGCATCATGCAGGATGTCATAAAGCGTGCCCGATTGTGAATAAACAAGATCCAAGTACTGGGCACGTGCGATAGCTTGTTCCTCTGTCACACACGCTCCCATTACGATATCCTGAGCGATTTTGTTCACAAAGGATGTGGTGAACCAGTGAATCAAAATCTGATCAGGTATGTGAAACTTGATCAGTCGACGACGGCGCCGCCACTCATGGATGTGATCCGAGATGTGAGTGGCCGAGTCCTGCTTCAGGGAAGACAGGAGGTGCGTCCCAGTCTCATACCGGACTGGTAACTGGAAATGCGTGAGGAAAGCTATAGCTAACGAGTTGAAATCCTGAAAAATACCACGGGATAGCTCTATGTACCACTTAGCAGCAGCTCCTGTTAACGTACGCTGGAAAAGACGCAAACGAACCGAATCGTCAGTCCAAGAGTTAGACGAGCACCGGAGGTGATACGTCATCACATGCGCCTGGGGGTCTTCTCCAGATTTGCCCTCAAACTTGGGACAGTCTCCTGGTATCTTGGTCGGAACCGGGGGCCAATATGGGTTATGAGCAATCGGATCATTGGTCAACTTCGAAACGTCCCGTAGATTCAAGGTAGCCAGGAACTGCAATGGGGGGTTAATCCCATGCCGGCCTCTGGGGACAAGGTCCCACCCATGCTCCACGATGGTTGTGAATATCCCTGCCCCCATGGGTCTGTCCAGCAGGATTTCTCACTGCCGTGGCAAAATTGTAGAGGCCGCATCGATTTCAAGGTTTGCAATCATCATGGTGGGGCCCGGACAACTGTGTTCGGCCCCGACAGGGCGTTCGTTTCCGTATAAGGCTGCTTGGATTTGGTCGCGAGCATGTTAGAACCGTGAGGAGGAGGAGGATATCGAGAGCCTCCAGAGGAGCAGGCTGCTGAGATTGACCACATGATAATAACCACTCGAGGACAGAGGCAGATCGTTGATAAGTGGAACACCATGAGTTCGCACGAGGGCGCAACAAGGATTTGGCTGCGGCATTGAGTGAGCAGGCTGGTGAGCAGAGTGAACGGAATGAGGGGGCTGGCCTGAATGAACAGGTTGACCCGAATGAGGGGGCGCTCCCGAATGAACAGGTTGGCCCGAATGAGGGGGCGGCGCTGGTTGCGCAGGCTGCCCTGGTTGTAAGTGAGCCCCAGGTTGCACCGAATAAGCCGGTTGGCCTGGAGGCGGGACACCAGGTTGTACCGGATGACCCGGTTGGCCTGGTGGTGGAACAGGACCAGGTGCTTGCTGGAAACCAGTTTGACCTGAAGCAGAACCATAAAGTGGTCCTGGCTGATATGCAACGTTAGAGACAACAGAATATTGCCGTTGCATTGGTAAAGAAGGCTGGATTTGCCCCCCAGGTCCATAGGCCGGTCCCTGTTGATACCCCGGCTGAGGCTGAGCAGGTTTACCAGCAGGGTTATAATATGGTCCTTGCGTATTATAGAATGGCCCTTGCTGGCCCGCAGAGTAGCCTTGATTGGGCTGTCCCTGTGGGTCGTACTGATAGCCAGGTTGGCCTACAGGTTGGCCTTGGAAAGGTTGTGCCTGCAGGTTCTGAGCCTGGTTGTACGGTAAACCTTGAACATAAAGATAAGCCTCAGGAGCAGGAAGACGCAAAATGTCCCCATGCTCGTCGAGCTGACCCGGAAAACCATACACGGGAGTGTCGTCTTGTGCATAGTGCGAAAAGAAAGACCGATAAGGATCTTGGGGGAGCTGTCCAGCTCCGGCGTTCGGCTGCTGTAAAAACAACCGATACTCCTCCGGAGAGATATTCTCCGGTATAGCAATAGCTAGATAAATGTCCTCTGAAGTTGGCCCAGATCTAGAAGCAGATGCTGGGGCAACAGCAGAAGAGGCAGCCACACAAACAGTGGGTCGCACGGGAACAGAAGTGACGGGCGTCGAAGGAGACACCCCGGGCGTGGTGGCAGCTGGCCTCGAAGCAGGAGATGATATTCCCATAGAGGCAGCAGCTGAAATAATCTGACCCAGAGATCTGTATCCCTATGGCAAAGAAGGACCAGCTGACGATGTGGTAGCCAGCTCAGACTCGTCTCCCTCAAACAATCTACGAGGGATGCGCTGATAGTCATCAGACCCGGGAATTTCCTCACCAGAATTACTCATGGTTGATCCTGCCGTTAAATCACACAGAAGACGGCGAGGACTAGGAGGAAAAACAGCAGCAATAAACGGTGAACCCGATGTAAGAGAAAGGAAATCAGCTCCTAATCTCAATTCAGACACAGGGTCCGAAAAGGGCCAGTTGAACTCAACTAGTTCTCCAAAGGGTTGCTCGGCGAGGACCGGTCCCCCGTCAGGGAACTCGGAAACAACAGGCTGCTGTGGTTCAACAGAAGGCTCAGAAGCCTCTGAAGAATCGTCCGTGTAAGGACTACCAGTAGACGAAACTGAGGGTTCCGCCACCGTGACAAAAGACTAGAAGAAGAGAACACACACACACACGGGCTGAAAATGAATTAAGACACACGATCAAACAGTCACAAGCAATATCTAACTGGGTGTGTTATCGTGGGAGATTGATTTTACCACATTGGAAAATACACAAACCCTACCGTTTCATGTTTTAAGAGTCGAGAAACGATAAAAAGATGACTCTATCTCTTTCAGAGTTGACACAAGCGTGAAAGGACAAGCGCTTGACGGTCTTTTCAAGTTTAGGGAGTCAGAAAAGACCAAATGACTGCTCAGGAAAAACTAGGCACAAAGGGTGTACCAAATATCCGTGAACTGCAATATACGCCTTGGTTTCAAAAATGAAACAGAAATCGACCAAGGACTTTCCGTACGTGCAGGTAGTCTCCCCGAATGCTGTGTTCGGTGTATCACGGGTATAGGGCGGCAGACTCGGCTTCGTGTGGATAAAGGATTGAAAACCTAGAGGGGTCTCCCTTTATATACGCGACGGTACGGGGAGCACAAGTCCGTACTAGCGCTGTCTAAAGCCAACAGGCGAACGACAGCTGCTAGGTTTAACGACGCCGGAACACGTCTCTAGCCTAGACCTTTCTAAATATGTTTCGTTAAGTTCCAATGCTGCCTTAGGTTAATTGAATAAATTTTACAGTTGATCTTCAATTAAGTTTCAATTTCCAGGCCTTATCGTATGTAGTGTCTCCTAAATGCAAGCTATATGCCACGATGCAACATTTCGTTCGATGAAAAATAGTTAAATGAGAGTTGAGAGCTTTTATACAAACGAAATGAACGGAATACAAACAAGAATGTCTCTAATGCAACTAATGCAATTGCACACTTTTCATTCAAACACTAATCACTAGTAATATGGAAAAGATGACAATTTGCACTAATTAAAAAAAACAAAAGAGACTATATATTTTTTTGATTTTCAATGTTTAATGGCTAATGTGCACTGAAAACAAAAGGAACAATTTTGAGAAATGATAACTAGGAGAGCGAAGCAAACAACATTCACTCAACAAAGCAAGCAACCAAATCTCTAAATCGACCCAAAGTCTCTCAAATCGAAGAAAGACTCGAAAACACCCAATGGACCGTGTGATCTGGGTCCAAAGCAAGGGCAAACGAATTCTGAATGAAAGAATGAACAATCACTCAAAAGACGCAATAAAACAATCAAAGACTGCTAAGAGGGCGTGGAGGGTTAAGCAACAAGTCGACAGGACAATCAAGACACCAAAGCTCCCAAGGAGGGCTCGATTCACTATGCCACTAGATGCCCTAGGGCTCAAATCGTGAAACCGATAGATAGAGGCAAACAACCAAAGGATAGCGGTGAATTCCAGTCAAACCAGACTCCAATACACTCAAACAATCAGGAAATCAAGAAGAAAAGTACTGGTCAAGCTCAGAAAGCCAAAAATTGAAGAAACTCAATAAAGTCACAGGGGTGGCGCGACTGTGGCCTTGAAACTAGCGCCAGAGGCCGAGTGGCGCGAGACAGACAAATGCAACACGCGCCAAGTGGCGCGACTGTCAGGTAAAAACCCGCGCCAGTCGAGTTCTTCAATAAAAATTAAAAAACAAGCTAATCTGAAAAGAGACCAACACAAGCTAAGCAAACCAAGAGGCTAAAATAATGAAAGAATCCAACCCAAAAGGTTCATCAAGCAAGGAGAAACAATCAAAGCGAACCAATCATAAACGGGACAAGGAAAACCGGACGATCCCCAGTGGAGTCGCCAATTTGTTGAGGAGGTAAATCCCCTCTGCGGACAGAGGCGATCCCTACTAGCCCAGCAAGGGTCTAGCAACAAACAAACAATGCTATGACGCAAGCTCCTAGTTACGAAATGAAAGACTTGGGATAAGAGCCTACCTGGATTCCAACGCTAGATCTCAAGAAGAAGATGCCCCCGTCCTTCAGCCCTGGCAGATCACAATCCTTCCACGATCTCCGTGGACGAACACCTGCACACAGAAGAGACGAACAGATACATGCATAGGAACCAGCATACGTAACTAAATATCGGTCAGAAAAGATATTACTCGCACTAACATGATTGCAAAAGGAGTGGAACCATAATCATAGTCATCTATTAAAGTGATAAACAAATAGAAGTTACAACCGAGTTCTGACGTCGCAGCCTCCTTCGTACGGGTCTCCGGTTGTC